>OX291563.1:3600000-4200000 GCA_946406115.1 Apoda limacodes | reverse complement strand
GGTTCTCGAGGAACACCATTGAGTTCATACACTCTCATACCTTCATCACCAGGACTTTGCAGTCGCAAAGCTTCCCTGGCGGCTTCTGACTCTGTAAATTCCACTAACGCACACACACAATTGACCAAACTCGGATTCTTGTTTAAAAACTGGCGGACATCAGCTGGGACTGGGTTACCAGGTCTTAAAACACGAACCAAGGCTATCTCTCCGCAGCCGGTAAACAACCTCGAGACGTTTTCCACTGAAGGGCGATCGATCGGCATCTTTACAGCCACGACAGTCCTCGAGGGAGTGGTTTCATCATACGCTGGCAACGGGTCGATCCTACGCAACTTGGTTCCTGCTTCGTTGATCTCCAACTTTGTTGAACGCTTGAGCGCTTCCGCGACAACTCTCCAGTCTTTCGTCAGATGCTTCACGCGTTTGAAACTCGAAATTAACTTCAGGGAGACGTATCCTTCCTTGTTGCGCCGCACGTGCTTCAGAAGAAAAGCGTCCTTAGTGATGTTGGCATCCGAGAAGTAGAATTCTACTTGTGTTACTATCCTAATGGCCAGTTCCTCGTCAGGAGGTGTGTACGGCGGCTCTTGGGCTTCAGCCGCGACCTCACATCCTGAGTCTTTGCCGCCTCCAGAGCCGGTTTCCGAAGCGGTGTCCGAGAGATCTGCATGGTCATCGGTGGACAAGCGACGGTCGGAGGCTATACCCTCGTCGGGGTCTGACACGCCCTGGCTGGAAGGGGTCCCCTCCATGTTAATTGCGCGTGGGGTCACCACTATTGCATTACAGGAGCGTGCGACTCGCTCGGTTTCGCGGAGCGGACTGCGGGCGCGCGGCGCTCACTCAACACTTTTATAATATCGGATGGATGTGCTGGTAAAAGGTGTTCGGAACTGAGCCATAAGTTGACATTGCAGACTAAGTGACGCTGCTTATACGTAATTATCCGCACACTGTACATGTGTAAGCACTTCGTACGGACTCAGGTAGATAGCTGCGAGGTTAAACAATTTATATGTATTTGTTTTAAAATTAGTAACATACTCACGCACGGATCGCGAATAATATCATTCTACAATATGAACTCTTCACACGCAATGATAACACGAATCTGGGTATTGTAGACAGGCAAAAAATATACAGAATTAATTTTGATAAGCACGGCATATGCTAATTAAACTATGAATATAAAGGCTGTTTAGACGAAATTAGACCAAGTTGTGGGTGTTGATGATTTAACACTCAAGCATTTTTTTTCTACAGTCAAACACTGGCTGACTTAGTTAATCGTTACTCAGTTACGTAATATGTCTATTATATTCATGATTAGTAATTATATTATTACTGCTGCAATCACCCTATGATTATCACTGTTTGCAATAATTTTTAAATTACATTAACCTTAATCTGTTGGCAAGGATGCTGGCTTTGAAAATGAACTCCAGCTTCAGTGATTTAGTGGGATCTTTGCGGATCCAGTGGATAAGTAATAAATGGCCAATAGTTATAAACAACTTTATGTACTTGTATCTATCTATATATTCTTTTTTTATTTAAAAGGGTATACTTCCAAGGTGGTCCCATATTAATGTAGTGAATTTAAAACTTAAAATTTTGGTAAAAAATTATAATTGGTGTGAATTTGGAACTGGTGAAACGCCTTTTATGTTGATAATTGTATAAAATTTTGTTACGGGTATCGATGTTTCTAGTATAAAAAGGCAATTCGTCACTCAAAAGTAAAAAATAAACACTTTTTAACAAAAAAAAAACAATCGGCTTCAAAAAGATGCACTAAAACGGTATCTATGTACCAAAAGTTTAACACACTTCACTTTCATGACACCAACATCAAACTGTAATTCAGATCAAATTCTTGGAAAAAAGTAATTATTTTTACCTTTTTAGTGCATCTTATTGAAGCCGTTTGTTTCTTTTGTTAAAAAGTTTTTATATTATTATTTTTCAGATAAGTGTATAGCGTGCAACAAAAGGTGCGTTTTGTTGACTACTTCAATGTCATAATCCTGCCAAGTTAAAAAGACGTAAATTCTGTGAAACACAGTACAAAATCTTGGTTCATTCTCTTTGGTAGGATTACCGCATTATGTACATTATGTCGGTCAACAAAACGCCACTAAACTTTTCTGACCTGTTGTATGGTCGTTAGTGTCGTATTAGTTCACAGCCTTATTAATGTGGTTGTATTCTTGTTTTTTGACCTCCGGGTCAGAAAAGTTTGTTGCACTGTTAGTTAATTTTTTGAAGAATTCTTTGATTTGCTGAAAACACATGAGGACCATTGGGTTTTTTGTGGGAGCTGAATCTTTTATAATTTCTTAAATTTAGGAATCAAAATCGCCTCAATTTTTTGCGAAAAGTCTTTGCTTTGATAAAACTAAGTTCTATTGAATTTTCACGCAGGGATAAAATTAGGTTGCTCGTGCCGTAGCTGTAGTTGCAAGCCCAGACCAAGTTTCCATATTTCCATTAACCGAGTTTAAAAAATTAATATATATAAAGGTTTATCAATTCGACTGTGTTTTAACTTCTTTTTATAAATATACATAAAACAGCATTTGGTACCACACTTATTCCATACTCAATACTATGAAAGCTAAAAGTTTGTATATTTGAATACGCTAATCTCATAAGATATACCTGAACAATTTGTTTTTTTTATCAAAGAAGGCTATTGACGCGGATGAAACCACTGAGACTACCTAGTAATAAAATAAAATTACTTACAATCATAACTCTATACAACCTTTTCGTATTATTCCACTTCCATTTAAGTAGACATCTCTAGATCATGTTTGTGGGCATTTACCTTCGTCAAGTGTGAGTCATTCCGAGTCGCCGCGTAGATGCCATAAAAGGGACACTGGTCACTCTTTCAATTTCAATCAATACTTGTCCACTTCCACACCAATATCCATACAAAAATCCGGGGTTTTTACGCTTCCGGTCCTGGGCGGCAGGTTTTAGATATGGCAGCCCTAATCTTAGTCAAAGCCACAAAGACTGGACAACGCAATTCCCATAGACAGCTGAGAAGAAGAAAACGGTCGCAAAAGTGTTAAAGAAGTGAATCTGCGTATTCTTTGCGCCTTCTAACATTTTGTTTTTTATCTACAGAGAAAAGGCAGGAAATTGCAGCACATTGCGCAGTCCATAAGGCATAGCTCTATAATCTTAGCCCTGCGAAAGTGCAGCTTTGCGAAATATAAGTTTGTACTTACCATAGACTTCGAGTTCTATAATCTGTCCGCAATATGCTCACGAAATTGGCCACATTTTAGAAAGAGACAAAGTTAACCTGTGGTATCTTTTAACGAAGACAAGATGAAGCGAACGTGTCGTAGGACGTTATGGTACCCCTTTTTTTATAGTTGGCTAGGAAATGCACTGTCCAGTTCTCCATATCTATTGTTCTTACCTACAAAACATTTTTTTTTTAAATAATACTAAACTATCAAATATTGATATCAGCTTCATCACCTTCCTTCCTATGACCTCTCCAAAATACAGACGGTAGAAGCCATTTTGTGTCACCACGTTACAGTAATTTCAGCTGAAACTTGGACAAAATAATGAGATTACGGACAGCCCACATTGTGTAACCGCGCTAATTAGATTGTAACGGTACTGGATTATTATTTAACTTCGTATTGGTACGTACAAGCCGACTTCTCAGCTTACTGGGTATTGACCACTGTGCATGCTAATGGCCGCTCCAATTTTTTTTTTTTTTTTATTAACATAGATACAGAAAAATAAAGAATAGTGCGGTACCGACTCGCCACACGATAATGGAATATTGCCGTCAGTCAACAGATTTGTCTGTGCTCTGTAGGTAATCTGTGGGTGGTTAGCCAAGTAGTTTAGTGCCCGAGTGCACCGAGTTTCAGAATCAAATCACGTCAGTGTTAAAGTTGATACTACACGGTACAGTGTATTTATCTGTGCAACCGCCAAAAAAATGATTGGGATGTGTTACAAACGTGCATAGGCTACGGTGACCGCCAATCATCATGCGGGCATACGGGCCGTATGCCTGTTTGCCACTGTAGTAGAATCGATTCAAGCGGCTTCGCTTGCACTACCTACCTTTTCTCAAAGCGCTTCGTCGTTTTTTTTGATCATAAACATACAATATAACATGGGTTTGGATTCTACCAGCTAAACAAAATTCTCAGGTTAATATGTCAATAGTAGACTTAGTAAACATGTAAAGTTTAAATTTTAGAGCTCTTATACTTTAGATTTTATTGATATCTAAAAATATCCGATTTCGTCACCTACTCACTGATGATCATCAAAATTGTTAGGGTACTTCCAGAAGTTCTAGAAAGCTGAAATTTGGTATGCAAGCTAGTATTACTACACAAACAACAAAAATTTGAACTTTTACCCCCCAACCCCTTAAACTTGGGGATGGTAGTTTGTATGAGACTTAAGGTCTTAAAACTGGAGGTCAGAAAATTGATACAGGGACTCCTTGTTATAAATAATAAAATACATATTTCAGGATATTTAGTACATCACCCTGTTTTACAATAGTTCTTGTAGTAACGAAATGGAGCTTGGCTCTACACGAGATCTCGTAACTTTTTGACAGTGCAAGCCATTTAGTCTCGCCTTGGCAACATTTTACACGAAAATGTTTTGGTGAGATAAAACTTTCTGTTACTGTGCATATCTACAGTTCAACAAACTTTTCTGTCCCAGTGGTTAAAAATTAAAACTATATTTACTGTATACTGAATACAGTCGCCATATTGAAATGGTTTTTGAGCTTACAAAGACACTGGCTACTAAAAACTGTATTAGAAAATTTTGTACTATTTGTAAACTGTACGCATATTTTATTCGATTTAATCTAATTCGTTCCAAGTCCAAGTAAACATAAGTTTACTTCCGCGTAAATAGTTATTGCGACAAGTGCGGGTATTGACTGTCAGACGCGGACGGACAAACGTAGGAAGTGGCAGTAACATAAGAATGTGAGATATTTCAAGCGATAATGGGGTAATGATAGTGTTAAGTGCACGTCAGCGCACGACAGAGTATTATAAATCTTTTGCAATACAACGTTTTGCAATAATTATACCTATATATGACTAAAAATAGAAATTGAAGAGGTTAAGGAGCAAAATGTGAGAATGTTAGTAATTAATTACATGCCTACGTAGATATTATTTTATTTGCTAGATTAGACCTTAGAGATGGTAAATTAAACAATGAATGGATAAGAAACTTGCACTGCAATTTAGATGATTTTCGTCAAAATGGTCGATATTAAAATTTTATAAAAACTAGCTTTTGGCTGCGTTTCCACCCGCCCAAAATTCGGTAATCGGTGTAGGATTTCAACGGCAACTCCTCTATTATAGAAAAAAAACCGATTTATTATATCTATGGATCACACACAAAACTTAACTCCTTAAGTATATAAACCCTCTCTCATTATGATCTTCTTTCTGCTAGACCGAGTCTCCGTTTAAGAAGTAGTGTAGAAACGCATTAACGAACAATGAAAATGGTCCTCTTGGCTCTTCTTTTTTGCTCATGAGCCAAGGTTGAAACCAACCTTCCAAAAAAGATTAATTTAGGGCTAAATTATTAAAAAATATACCTGGAGTTTTCTGGTATAGCGATGCGATAATATTTAAAATATACCTGGAGTTTTCTGGTATAGCGATGCGATAATATTTAAAATATACCTCGAGTTTTCTGGTATAGCGGTGCGATAATATTTAAAATATACCTGGAGTTTTCTGGTATAGCGGTGCGATAATATTTAAAATATACCTGGAGTTTTCTGGTATAGCGATGCGATAATATTTAAAATATACCTGAGTGTTTTCTGGTATAGCGATGCGATAATATTTAAAATATACCTGGAGTTTTCTGGTATAGCGATGCGATAATATTTAAAGATACTGCGATTGGTCTTCTGCTTCACTTTAAAAATAAAAATTATGTTAATAATTAATTTAAAATTAAAAATATTTTTTAATAATAATCTTTAATTATCTTTTTTTATCAAAATCCTGCCGAAGACTGTGTCAGAATTTTTCTCTGTCTCAAAACTGACAGTCTTTTTAAAACTGTTCTTACAGTTCTCTCCAGCCAGTCTTTCCACATTTTCAATATATTATGACCTCTTTATTAAAATTTCGAGTTTTGTTGTTGCCTTGCTTCGATTAGGGATCAGCGTTCGTGGTGAAGGAACTTACGGCGGTTTCGTGCACAATTTCAACTACGCGAATTTAGAATGTTTTATCTAAAAAGTAACAAATCCTACAAATTAAAAACTCAATCTAGCCTACGCCGACCAATCACAGCAACGAGCACCGGGGCGCCGCGCCGGTTGTCATGCAAAACAGATAGGCATATAAATTTCCGAAACTATTTGTCATAGATTAATACAAAGAGAATTTAGTATTAATATATGTATACTGGAAACTATTTGTTCTATCAAGATAAACTAAACAGCAACGTGTTGATAATTTAATTGAGTTAATTTACGCTTTTAACAGTACCTTATTTTTATAGCTCAAAAAGTTTTTGTGGAAATTTCAAAAACTAGGTCCAAAGAATATTTGAAGAGGACAGGAGGGGAAGCCGTGATCCTAGGGATGGGGACTTTTCAAAGAATACTTCTAAGGTCCTTAGGACTGCTTGTGCCAAAAACTAGGTTACTTATTTTGAGGTTTAAGTATAAAAACTACTTGAAAATTGATTTTATCATACAAATATCTATTAACGCCAATAACGTTATATTTATACCGTTAGAAGATTAATATGTTTCTTTTATTGTCTATTTTTTTGGGACCGGTGACCGTAATTTTTACTATAGTCAGTAAGTAAATCAAAAACCCATTCATAAAGTTTCTCAAAACGTTATATTAAGCCCACCCTTTAATTCTCTTATCACCCTCTCTTTGCTATTTAGTAAGAAAGAAATTGACTTTGTTACATTACCCCTTTCCCAAATGCAAGACATACATTTTTACCCCAATTTAACCCTATTAAAAGTGCAACTGTCAATATAAGGTGTTGCCAGTTCTATACAAACGTACATTAAAATTATGTTTATCTTACCGCCGGTTTTTTTACCTACTTGGCGGAAAACACTGCTTTTTACTTTTCAGAAAGAGAAGATACGAGTTTAAACTATAAATAAACATATATTTAAAAAAAATCTAAAAAATGTACTTATTGAAATAATAAGTTAACAGATGATAAAAAATTTTCAGACATACATATTTCATCCGAAGACCCACAAGAAACTTAAGCAGGGAGGTAGGTTCTAATCTGACTCATTCATAACATATATCGCCTCATGTTCAGTTCACGAAACATTTAGGTAAAATAAAATATACTTACGTAAAGATTATTTCGTGTGGGCTCTTGTGTTGTGTACCTAATCAAGCGAAAAGTAGGTCTGTCTAAATCCCTCCTACCACAAACAAGAGTAATTCTCATACATTACATACCTAACCTTAAAATGGCCGATTTATCTCAATGACTGTAGATACCAAGTTTAAGGTCATTTGCATTATACCTAGCAGTTGCTGAGGAGAACAACCGAGACGTACGAACGGACAGAACGACAGACATCGAAGTTTCACCATTAGCCAGTCGGATTGTAAAAAAACAAAGATGTTCGCGATATATAAGCTCCTAATTTGACTATTACATCATCGGCCTCGGTAGCGCAGTAGGCAGCGCGTAAGTCTCATAATCTTAAGGTCGTGAGTTCGATCCTCACCCGGGGCATTTTCTTTTTGTTTTCCCTAATTCAAAATACTGTTATAAATAATTTTATTTTATTCTACGTTTTTTCACCTATTATTTGTAATAAAATATTTCTTACAAAAAAAATGTCATCATTATTTGAAAGGCAAATGAAAATAACCTTTCTACTAAGAAGGCCATTGCCTATATGCATAAAACAAACATAGAGAAATGGACAGCGCATTTTCCAAGTTAGATGACAAAAAATATTGCCGCAAAGGTATGACAGAGACAAAACGAAAAGGTGTATCTTGTCTCTTTACAGACAAAATCGCGGCTTTGGTAGAAATAGAAAAAAGACCACAGTTTCACTTTGTCGCTTTCTAAAGTGTGGCCAATTTTGTGAAGATAGCCTCCATTCGCAGTCCATAGAAGAGATTACAGAACTCGAAGTCTTTGGGGATAAGCATAAGCCTATTTGTTATGATAACTATGTGGTACCTATCTGGATATATCAATGTCAAATGGTCATAACTAGACCCCAGGAAACTAATACACATGTAAAATGCATCAATTAGAATGCAATCCACTGATAGCATACTAACTTCCTCACATCCTCCAGCCGCTGTAATTAGTTTCCTTGTTTACCAACTTCGCAGTCTATTACTGTCACAATCTAGCTACATATACAAACAATCTAGATAAACACATTAGGAGATGAGTGCAACAAAGTTCTCAGACCGGTGTGTGTCGCTGGTGTATTGGAAGTTCACAACATTTTAATATGACGACTGTAGTTTTGATGTTTGACCACTGGGTGAGAAAAGTTTGTAATACTATAATTATAGCATAACATACAATTTTTTTTTTTAGTTAGGGTTGCGTATACGTCCCGTATATACGGGTCTGTCACCATATTTGAGAACCTTGTCCCGTATTGCTATTGCGTCCCGGTTTTTGTTTATATATACGTATGAAGCAATACGACTGTCGCAAATCGTTAATCTAATGATTTTGTAACTAGTTTAGAATTCAGGACTTCATAATTTTCTTATGTATCAATATCTTGTCAGTAAAAAAATATGCCAATCCTATATATAATCAGTGACAAAGGACTATTTACAAGGTTGAAAAAACGCTGTTATTGGAGGAAAATACCTTTAATATTGATGATAGCTGATTTCACTGAAGAAAACATTCCTTTATTTTTTAAAATCCACCTGTTTGAACCAAGAATCGAACCTGTGAAATATAAAAATCCTGTATTTTATGATTTTGATCAAAAATTCACAAGGATCAATTTCATTTTAAGTTACATACCTAGTATCTTAAATTTAGAATAATTACTAGAAAGATATATAATCTATTCTTGTCCATAAAACCGGTAATCATTTTTCATGAGGTCGTAGTTTGTATTTTGAGCAAGTCATAAATTAAATATGTGCATTATTTTCTTCATATAGTGTCGAAATTATCATCTATTATCTTTTATGATCTTTTTTAATTTGAAAGATCCTAATCATTTCTAGTTTCTGGGGAAATACTAAAGTTTAAACGATGAAACTGCGTCGTACCTTTATTTCATTTCACACACTTGGCCTCATTACGGCCTCACCTACCGGCTTCTTATAATTTAATCTTATCTAAAATAAGCTTACTATTTTGAATAAGTACATACTAACTAATACAGCAGTCTAAATAAACATGATTGTTTACGTTAGAAACGGCCGAGATCTTGGCACATGACCTCAAGCGTTTAACATTGTGTTCGCGAATGCTGATCGCGAAGACTACGCATGAATACTAATCTTTGGCGCTATTCTTCGAAGGAATTATAATGTTTTCTTTTTACCCAAGTATTTCATCTTTGGTGAATCAAAGTCAGGGTTGTCTGACAAAACAAATTTCATATGTTTATCAATTTATGTATATTATAAATAACAGATACAGCATATCTTGACTAAGGCCGGCCGCATATTACGAAAAAATTCCGATAGAAATAATCTTGTACGCGCCTAAAACAGCGTTACACATATATGAATTTCAGACAATTCAGTCCAACTTCCTCCCGCGAACACTTAAATTGTGGAATGAGCTCCCTGCCGAGGTTTTCTCCAAGGACTAGTGTATAACTAAGAAACAAGTGATTGTAATTTACAAGGGTCTGCAACGAACTAGTAACACCAGGGTGTGTTGCAAGCGTCAATAGGCTATGGTGACCGCTTTTAACATCAAGCGGGCTGTAAGCTTGTTTAGCAGTGGTATAAAAAAATAAATAACACCGGCTTTAGAGCAACAAGTGTTGAAATGAAAGAGCGAAGCCCGAATAATGTACCTCATTTGGTAGTTCTTGACAAAATTTAAGTTTTAAGTCTGGATTATCAGGAGTGATATAGTAGTTATGTAGGTTACCTGCACGTGACCATAGGTACTACGTCGGGTAATTTACCAGTTCATATAGGTACTCTTACTCTTACCACTGTATTGATTTAATTAAGCGTAGATTAGTTTTTTTTATACCTCTAAGGTGGCAAACAAGCTTGCGGTACGCCTGATGGTAAGCGGTCAACGCAACCTCAAGACGCTTCCAATACCTGGGGCATTGATCGCGCGTTGCCGACCCTTCAAAAATCTAATAACTTCATTCTTGAAGAACCCCATTCTGTAATCCTTAGAGAAAACCTTGGCAGGGAGCAAATTCCACACCCTAAGCGTTAGCGGGAAGAAGTTTCTTTGGAACCGCATTGTACGTAACCATTTAGGTTTTTAGGTGTGAGAATGAATTTCCTGCCGATGGCGATGATAGAAAGTATTCGTGTGGGTATTATTTCAAACAATTCCTCAAAACACACACAGGGTTGTAAAGTCTCTTCGCAGACTTAAGGGTTCGATTCGGCTTGTTAGTTTGGAATCGTCGACTAGTAGTAAAAACATCAAATAAACAGACAGACAAAACAACTTTCACCAATTATTATAAATTGTATGTTTACATAAGACTGTTAGGTCTTACGCAGTGGCGATAGAAATCTTTTTACCGATTCACTTACAAAAGTTTCCTCAATGATCTAACTCATTACTTTTCTCCGCGCAGTTGGGTAATGACAGTATTTGTTAAAATAATTGGACATTCATTTTTTTATAGTTGAGTTACTGTAAGAATACGTTGTGCAATTTTAACCACTAATTAGATAAAAGAAGTATTTGTCTTTTTGTAACAATTAATATCTAAAGAAATATTGAAGGTATTGAAAGTAGCTCCCAAGTTTGAGATTGTTATGTGTATTACAGTCTTATAATGGAAGTTTTTTATTTATCTCGATTAGAGTTCACTAGATTGAAGCGGCACTTGAGTAAAGTTAAAGGCTTTTTAAAATGTTATATTCTTCTCGAGTGCGGGCATCAAAATACGTGCGCTTTTCTGGGCGGCTATTAAAAAAATAAACATTTATTGGCCCCTTTTTAGGCTTCCACAACCAAATGGCTGACAGAAGTTGGTTTGGTCATGTCCATCCGTATGTCACAGCCGTATAATTCCACCACTGAAGTAATATCTACTAACGTTATAGCTCAATGTAATTCCTCCGAAAGTTTTGAAAGTTAAAAGAATGATATTTTTGTAATAATTGATTTGACGACAGCACAAAAATATATGTTTAACCCTCCCTTCACCCCCCGCTTTGACATCGTCTGTTATTCCGGTACACGCAGACAATCCAGAAAATTCAAAAGCTATCAGTTTTTCAAGTAGGTACCTACTACATCAAATGTTTATGTCTAATTCTATGTCGCGGTTCCCTAATAAACCTCCTTCAACAATCATCGAATCCTATGGAATTCACGTAAAAACCAGCGGTAGTTGCTAGACTTTTGGTCACATTGGTTTTTGGAACGTTGTTCATTATTGCACGTTACAATTTAGATAATTGCCGATGAGGGGTAGAACGAAAAGATTGTCCGACTGTTTAATTTACCATAGTTTTTACGTCACAGCCAAGTACTTATGTAGTGCAACACTTTCAATATAAAAATGCGATATTTGTGTGTTAGTGTTACCTGTTCTAAGCCTGTTTGTAAGGCAAGGGAATTGCTTAAGCTTTGGGGAAGGACATAGGCTACTTAAAAACGTTAAGTGTGAGTCAAATTAGCACACACAGGGTGAAAAGGAATTGAACTGAACTGCTGAGCCAATTATAATGAAAATTCATGAGGAGAGATGTAGCTACTTTAAGTAAAGTCATGTGAAAGTTGAATTCGTGGAGACAGGTTAAATAAGAATTTTGTTGAATAACTAAGCCGATTTTAATGAGATTTAAAATGAGGATAAGCTTGAGGAAAGACATATCCACTTTTATATGGTCAAGTGTAAGGCAGATTAACACAGAGGGGGTAAATTAGAATCGGATAAACTGCTGATCTGATTTGGATGAAATTTAGAATGGGTTAACCTTAGAAGAAGACATCTACTTCAAAAAGGTCAAGAGTGAGTCCAATAAGTGTTTCGTTCTGTATGAAAGAATCATACTTTTTTAACTGACTTTAAAAAGATAGGAATTTGGCCGAATAGATAAGCAGATTAGGATAGCATTGGAGTAGAATAAAGCAATGTTAAGTGTGAGTCGGGGTAGGGGGCTAAAAGTTTATTTTATAGTGGATCAAACATTTTAAAGCTGTTTTAACCAACTTCAAAATAATATTAAGTCTTAAAAGAGGCTTTTATACTCGAAAAACGTCAAGTGTGAGTCGAATTAGTGCACAAAAGGTTTTTTACTGAATAGAAATATCAAAGATTTTGTTATCAAATTTCTTACAAACAGATTTCTTTACAAGTTTCTGATTAATGTTCAACATAAGTTTAATTTGTTCACCGAAGGTTTATTATTGAGTTTGTCAATAATATATAGTAAAAAGAATCTCGTTCCGACCGGTCTTTTTTTTTTTTATACCACTAAGGTGGCAAACAAGCTTACGGTCCACCTGATGGTAAGCGGTCACCGTAGCCTATGGACGCTTGTAACACCAGGGGTATCACTCAAGTTACCGACCCTTCAAAAATCCAATAACTTCCTTCTTGAAGAACCCCATATTTAGCCATGTGCCCATACTGTAGTCCTTAGAGAAAACCTTGTCGGGTGTCCCACGACATCTCTCGTTTTTAACATTTAAGATTTTTGTTATTTGCTAGACTTGCTAATTCGTTGATTTTTTTTTTACCTATGCACGTACAAAACCCACGGTTGCAAAATTTTCTATTATAAAGTTTTTAACTAAACATTTACATACAAATTTAGCGCAGATGTGTGACACCTTATTCTATCCCGGCATGTTACCTAAATCCATCCTGGATGTCACCCAAGCTATGTCACTAGGTACCTCCTCTAAAAAAAATCACTTGTGCCTTTTATTAGTACACATGGTCACCATGATTTGCAAATCAGACAGATCCTTTGTCGATAGTTTTATACTGAAATCATCATATTTTCCTCCTTAAATGCCATAAAACATAATATTCCACAGCTTACACTAAAGTTAGCTAGTAATTCGGTGGTAACAAAAACCAATCCAAAACCCGTACGTTAAAAATCTTGTTTTGTAGAGACAGTGGCGCCATGCTCGATCGTTTTTTTCAAAGTGAGTAGTAAACTTAGCTGGTACTTCGGTGGTAACAAAAACTAATCCAAAACTCATACGTCAAAATTTTGTTTGTAGAGACAGTGGTGCCATGCTCGACGGACTATTTTAAAGTGAGTATATATACCACATGTTTTTACCAGTTTTATCGGACAGGGCGACCTAGACCTAGTAGGTGCAGGAAGCGACCTCGGCAGAAAGGAAATTGGCGACACTTTAGGGAGCGAGTCATTGCGATAAATTAATGATATAGGATGTTCTTTTAAGACCTAATTTAAATTATTTTGAGCAAAGTTCAACTCTGCACTATTGTAGACCTCTGCCAGTGACAGCCCACTCAATTGACAAGTACAATATAGTAGCATTACAAAGTAGTAGTAAATAACAGCATTACAATGTAATATAATAAAATATATTTTAAACTGAACTAACTTACCCGCCTGTATAATATGTAACCTGTCAATTTAGCTGATTTCTCAAGTGAAATGAAAAAATTACGCCACTGATTGAGAAATTCAAAAAAGCACGCTATGACTAAATTAAAAACTCAAAATTTATTGCAAAGTTAATCATTTTTTTTGTTTCATCAATGCGCATTTGGGAAAGAAAGAGTAATAGGAAAATTTAATCACATCAGGAGGACCTACAAAAGATGGTTGGTTTGTGATGAAAATTTAAGCCGGCAAGTGTCTTTTTTGCATATAAATTATTCCGAAAATACTTCGATAATCTGTACTTCTGAATTTAATTGTCCTTTTCATCTTACTTTAGGTAACTTTTCCGCTGTTACTTTTAGGCGTCGTAACGCTTGCAACCATTTAAATTAAATTAAAATTCAAATGCTTTATTTCTTAAAAATAGGATATCATATCACTATTTTGAAGTCAAAAAACTGTAAGTTACTAGTTGCTTCCGATACCAAGTCAAAGTAGCGTTCTGACGAGAAGAAACCGCAAAAGAAACTCTCCTGCAAAAGAGACTGCTGCTGTTATCTCTCTCCTTTTCTCTCTCTCTCTCTCTCTCTCTCTCATTGTCACTATAATTAATCATACAATATGGTATTTTTATCAAATATTTTAAACCTATTCCTTTTAACTTGTTTCAATTTTCTTTTCCTTAATATACCTACATATATAAATCTATGATTTCTACTTTCAAGAGCATTACTGTAATATCATAGTGTAATTAATTTGACTTAGTCATATCTTAGTAACATAATATTTATTGATATAATAATATAGTTTTGTAGTTCTAAGTTTTTTTTTTCTGAACTGTCTATGCAGTTGGCTGATGCAGCCATTACTGCTCCACCGGGCTTTTCACCCAGCCCATATTACGCCCAACGCTTTAGGGCTTCCCGCAGGGGGAGCCTCGGCTTGGGTTGTCGCTCTTGGGGTCGTCATTCGACCAGTATGAGCCTCAAACCCAAAGGTGAGTCAGCGCCAGGAGGGGAGTTCCGTTACGCGATTGCGATTGCGAGTGAGGGCGAGAAGCGCCCTGGCACTCTTTGATACCTTGTGTAGGTGACAAAAACAAGGTGGGTCCGTGCGTTCGTGGAGAAACCCGGGGACGACGGCGTCGTGTAAGGGGGGGAGGGGGGTTATTAGGGGAGGTCGTTGAGACTAGTCTCGCTATCAGTGAGGGGATGGTAGCTTGTGGATTGCACAATTAATCTATTTGGGAAGTTCCAAGGAATATTTCGCTTTAAAAAGTAAATTGAGCAGCCTGTATGTGTACTTACAGTCTTTACCTACGCATTTCATATATGTAACATAACATGTCATGCCTGCTACGAAAAGTCATATGATCACAAACTTATCTGTACAGTTATTTAAACTTCTGTTTTAATCTTCTGTGTCCTCTTATCTTACGCATAAGATCGATAAAAGATAAAAGGTGAGTTTAGCGACTGCAAAAATATTTGTTTTGCAGACGCATTGCTATTCGCAATGGATTCAATGTCGAGAGCGGAAGGAAGTAAGGTCAAAGCGGTACTCTCCATATTAATTATTTGCTTATATTTAAATAACTTCAGCTACGTTTTAAAAAACGTCCTTCACAAAATAAAAAGTAAAAATAATTACTTATTGCCAAAAATCTGATCTGAATCACAGTTGAAGTTGGTGTCTATGTACCTAACAGTTAATAACACACTTCACTTGCAGTAAGTCATTATTTTTACCCTTTTAGTGCATCTTTTTGAAGCCGGTTATTTTATTTTTTTTGTTAAAATGTTTTATTTTTTGCTTTTGAGTAGAAGATCTGGTTTTTTTCTCGTACACTAAAAACATCCATACTTGTAACAAAATTCTATACAATCATCAACATAAAAGCCGTTTCACCAATTCCAAATTAACACCAATTATTAGTTTAAGTTTTAAACCCACTTTATCAATATGGGACCGCCCCAAGAGCATACTCTTTCGAATAAAAAAAGAATTTTTGAAATCGGTTCACAATTGACGGAGACATCGGTGGACATTGTGGACACAATATAGCTTTATACCTTTTTTGAAGTCGGTTAAAATATAATTAGTTGAGCCAAGACAATATTGTTTCATATATAAACCAACGAATATGTGCTTCAATTGAGATATATTTTTAAAATAATATATAGTTAACACAAGATCAAATTTCTTTGAACCAGTACATTGAACCGTATTAATTTGAGAGAATATTTAGCTAATTGAAGAAACATATGCTCCTTTATTTGAAAGACTTTGTTTTTTTGGGAGTAGAACTTTGTGTGTTGTTGGATGGAGAAAATTTTTAGTTGACACAAGAGCATAGTGCTCTTAACTTGACTACTACAGCTCTTAAATTAATAGCATTAAATTTTGTTTAAAACAAAAAATGTTTGGGTCCAAAATTACAATCCGTCAAGATATTTGTTTTAACTTGCCGTTGTAAGAGCTTACTTACTTCAGCGACACAGCTTCTTCTTTCTAGAGGCTTGGGCCATATAGAGTCAATCTACCGCACTGCCGTAGTGTAAGCTGGCGGCCGGCTTTAAGCTGATTATACAGTGTTAATATTATATTTTATTATAATTGTTACGACTATTTTACGTGTCTTCACACGGAAAAAAGATAAGTGTACCGATAAATGGTCACCCATCCAAGTACTGACCACTCTCGACGTTGCTTATCGTCGCTTATCCATTCAATTCTCACATAATAATTAACTTTTGGTTTCTTGCATAAACTGACACTTATTTGACGCACTAAGCCGTACATTAAACAATTATTTGAAATTAAAGACCAACACGAAATCCTATGAAGGACAGTGATGACATCCATTCAGTTTTAAAAATGCTAGTATTTGAAAAAAGTATTTCAAACCGATACTAGCTAATTAATTTCGGCGAAAATGTTTAATATTTTTTTTTTGACTTAAACAAGACTGCACTCGTCGACACGCTCACTCATCAATAGATGGCGTTGCACTAAATAATGAACAATAGTGGATTGCCGCTTTCTAAAATGGCGAGCCCTTGTCATTATTTTGTATCTTATTTTAAACTAAACTTATGTTAAATAAGAGCCATTTTTAATATTATGGCAGAAATGTAATGCAAATCCCATGAACTCTCACAAACTCATCTGACATTGTTAACATCAAGTAGAAATAGGCTTTGGAGTTCAAAATTGGTTAGGCATAAGTAGAGCTGCCATCCGTCCGGGTTTCCCCGGATTTGTCCTAGTTTGGAGGGCGTCCGGGGAGCGTTCGGGCGGGGTTTTAATTGCAGTCCGAGTATAATTAAACTCCACAAGAGAGCCAAAAAAGCATGTTTGCGAAGTTGATTTATTAAGTTGATTATCAGTTCTGAAATGGTTTGATGTGATCACTGCTTCAAGAAGTTTCGTCGTGATTCCGTCATTTTTTACATCACAATATTGAATTACCAAAGGAAATAATTTTGTGTTTCCATGGTTGCTGGCATCAGTAGCCGGGCTCATAAATAGTATGTTTTGTAAATCGTTTTTAAGTCCGGCAATCGGCAAAGTTTTTTGTGGTATCTGAACCCTAGAATGTTTCGCGATTGAGAGCGCAATACAGTCCGGAGAATTAAAGAACATGTGATGGTTGACTGTGTGATAAACAAGCGCGCCTTCAGCCGATCGAATTTGGAAGTCTACCGGACTTGATGTCACAATGTAGATATTTTTAATATGCTTGGTTTCTCATGTTAGTTTTGTGTTGTTCTGTATTCAAATGGACATTTATTTCATAACTTTTTTAAAAGACTGTAACAGTTACTAGATTCTTGAGTTAAGACGTCGTTTTGTTCCTGCTTGCTTAATTTTTTTGAGATAGTTTTGTGGTATTACTTTAAGTATTACTAAAGCATTGAAAAGTAAAATTTTATTCTATATAGAAAAATAAAAACCAAAGACTGATTTAATTTATTTGAATGGTTCTATTAATAAAAGCAGCAAATTGTTTTTTGTTTGATTGCAATATGAAGAAATAAACATATACGACTGATAATAAATAATTAAAGAAATAAAAATGCATGACTGCTAATTGTTCCTTTGTAAAAGTTATAAATAATATTTTTCTATTTTTAGGATTAAAGAAATTAGAAAACAAATAAAACAACAATTAAAACTTTTATTTTATTTTTCTAACTGGGTAAATGATAATTATTTCTGTCAATTGAAGGTTAAAAATTAGCTTAAAAGGCACATACGTCTATTATTTTATAAAAGTGAAGTTATTACTCACGAACCCCTAGCTATAACGAGTAAAGCACACTATTTTATTAGAAAGAAGCCCTAAAACTCATTTTTAGGGTTCCGTACCCTAAGGGTAATTAGCGGAACCTTATTACTAAGACTTCGCTATCCGTCTGTATGTCCGTCTGTCACCTGTATCTCATGAACCGTGATAGTTAGAGAGTTGAAATTTTCACAAAAGATTAGTATTTCTGTTGAGGCTAAAACAACAAATACTATAAAACAGAATAAAATAAATATTTAAGGGGGCTTCCGTACCTACAACAAACCTGATTATTTGCTCAATTTTGCTCGATATTGATAACGGCAACAGGTAAACGCTTAAAATATTCACAGAATATTAAGTTATATAGTCAATTTAAAAATAAATAATTAAATTAATATAATACAAATATTTAAGGGGGGCTCCCATACAACAAATGTGATTTTTTTGATGTCACAATGGCCGATTCTTCAATTTGGGGGTATAATGTATTTTTTAAACCAAGCTAAAAGAGAATAAAAAAATATTTAAATGTACGCGGTCAAGGCTCCAAAATCCGGGGTTTTACGCTTCTGGTCCTGGGCGGCAGGTTTTAGAGATGGCAGCCCTAGGCATAAGGGCATTGTTGCACCATTTTATTGACGTCGAGGTACAACCTACAATACCTACCTATGCTGCGTAAAGAAGGCACCAATTTCTAGTATAACAAGTTCACATATCATATCTGCTTGTAAGTATTTTGTAAGTACCTATAATTTACATTTCATAAGAAATTATGCAAATCTTAAATGTGCCCATTTTATGATGTGGCCATTACATCTAAGTGCACGTAGGTAGGTATCTTCATACTTACCTTTTATATAGGAAAGGTACCTATCTCGAACCATTACCTACTTATTTTGTTCTGAGACTTTGGCCTGGTTCAGTAAACAACGTTGTCGTCGCTCGTGCTGCAGACTGCAGGATATATCCTTGGCTTTTTAGAATAGATTATACATAATTATACCGAATATATTTGAATATATTCTTCCAGTTTTTTCTTGTTTTTACTTTAAATTAAAGGCTACTGATTTTAAAATATACCTCCTACCTTTTTAAGATTGTATTTTGTGCGTGTTGTCTAGGTATCTCATGTATGGCATTTTGAGACCAATTTAGATAATTTGTAGCTATCCGTTCGTATTAAAACGGGAACTCCTTAAAATACATACAGGAAACATCTTTCCTATTTACCTTTACAAGGAGCTCATACGCACAAAGTAACATGTACCTTCAATATATTTTTGCATGGCGATTATCGCTGAATTTACATCTAGCGATACTTTATTTTAATTCTTTTTAGGATTTCGTACTCATTCGGCAGAAACTAAACCTTTATGAAATTGTGCACTAGCGTCAAACACAGTAGGCGTAGGTAAAATTGTGCCCTAGCGTCAAACACAGTAGGCGTAGGTAAAATCGTGCACTAGCGTCAAACACAGTAGGCGTAGGTAAAATTGTGCCCTAGCGTCAAACACAGTAGGCGTAGGTAAAATCGTGCACTAGCGTCAAACACAGCAGGCGTAGGTAAAATCGTGCACTAGCGTCAAACACAGTAGGCGTAGGTAATAGCAGAAAGCGTTGTCTGCCGCATATCACACATTTCAACTCCGGGGCCCTTGGAACTTATTGCGAAAAGTCTCGAAGACCTTAGACTCGTGAATACGGAAGTGGAATGTATGCGAGTACTTTCACGGGTCATAAGGTTAGCCTTACTCGCATACGTTTCTTTCTCGAATTCCCGAGTCTGGAGAGACTGTTCGCATAAAGCTCCCTTGTTTAGTCTAGAGACGCAAGATGTACCTACCTACATACATTTCCATAGGTACATAAAAAACGAAAATTTCAGATTTTTTTGCAATACTACACTCCCTGATCCAACATCCGACAAAAACGACTTTACCTAGCTAGCTTTTTGTAGTTTTTTATTTATATAAAACTTATCTCCAAAATATCTAGCTAGTTGAATCAGTTTCCGTTGACTTCAGTAAAAAAATATAAGTAGGTATACAAAATTATCATTGGAAACATGTTCTTACAATGTACTTAAAAGGTCATTGGTTCTATAACTTAAAATGGGATTATACTAAATTACTTAAATACAATTAAATAAAACTTTAACATTTACTTATAACTTAATAAGTAACTTTTTTGTATTATGGTAGTTACAAAAAAACAAATAAAAATGTGATGTTCTACATAATCGAAAACAACTAAAAAATCTTATTCAAATCAACAAAAAGATGACATAAGGTAGGATTGAACTTAGAGCACCAGTAGTCGTAGGAGAGTCAACACTGTGCTATTAACTGCCTACAGTATGAGTTGAATTTTTAAATATCTAATATACATTCAAGAATAAAAAAAATCACATTAATCCAAACACAAAAGCAATCACAATTTAGAAAAACTTCTAAAGTTTGTCTTCTTTCTGAAATATATTTTATAAGCATTTTTGAATTTATTTGCAAGAAGTTGATATAAGTGTGTGTAAATGTTTAATGTTATAATATAATATTTGAGTATATTTAATTATTTATTTAGGTTGGACCATTTCGGCAAATACATATATAATTAATTACAATATAAATTTTAATTTAGCAGAAATGATCCAGGGGCTTTTTACCAAATTATTTATAAGTATGAAGGATTATTTTCAAAACAACTAGTAAATCCAAAATCTATATTCAATTTGCTATAAAATGATATGCATTACATGTAATAATAGGGTTACTGTTACACAAAAAACATACATTTATCTTCCAAATCATTATAACTTTTATCAATGCCTTTGTGAGTTGAAACATTTCTGCACAACACAGTCCATTTGAGCAAATTATTAATAATTTTGTTTAAGCTCAAAGACCAAGTTGCATGGAACATTTTTGCTAGATGATTTTATTGTAAAATGATATATATATGAAAAATGATTGACGAGTTTTGAATCATTTTGCAAAATAAGAATTTCAAAATGCAAACTGTAGAAATGTTTGAGCTGCTGTTGAATCATTTCAGCAAATATTTTTTTGTCTAAAAATTCATTTATGCGGAATAATTATTTTATTTTATTACTCTTATTTGCTTTATTGTTCCAAGAGTCTTGAATCACTTCTGCTTTACTTTATCAGCTTTTGTCATAGTAGTGGGTTGGTACAATGTGTCATATAAAAATATTTCTAGTTGGCAGAATAAAAATTCTGTGAATATTTCAAGCGTCTACCTGTTGCCGTTATCAATATCGAGCAAAAACAAGCAAAGAAATTACGTTTGTTGTATGGGAGCCCCCTTAAATAATTATTTTATTCTGTTTTTTAGTATTTGTTATTATAGCGGCAACAGAAATACATCTTCTGCAAACATTTTCAAGTGTCTAACTATCACGGTTAATGAGATACAGCCTGCTGACAGACGGACGGACGGACGGACAGCGGAGTCTTAGTAATAGGGTCCCGTTTTTTACATTTTAGGACGCGATATGTAATAGAGCGTGCGTGAGTAGTGCAGCTACATCTCAACTCACTGAGATTTTCATTGAAATGCATGAAATAAATTAATAGTTTATTGTACATCATTGTTATCAAAAAATGCTTTTTCTCAGGGTTTAAATCACTTTTACGGCTGTGTATAACACTTAAAACTTTGAAGATTTCTTTGCCACCACTTCAAGAATAACAGTGGAAAGAGTCATTAATCGTGTTTTCATGTTTTTCAGGGTTTGAACCGTATCCCGAGGAATACAGTCATTACATTTTAATGTAGGATCTGCTCAGCGGATTTGGAGAAACCTTTGCCAAAACAATTAAAATTTAGGTAGTTTAGCCTCTTAAATGAATAGAAAGTAGGTATAATATAATCCACAAAAGTAACTCTTTTAGCATTCCCAGGTTAGTGCTTAATTATCTATATTGATTGAAGAGGTACTCTTCCACATTTAAGATGGGCAAGATCAGTGACCACTTCAAAATCTATGCTTTGAAGCATATCAAATTCCATGACCATCAGCGAAAAACTGGTTAATCTCTTCTGAAGCATTGTACTTTTTAATTTATTTTTGTCCTTTTTAATTTAGAGAATGAGCTTTTATGATAACCCTGGTTCAGAAACTGCAATCTCAATTAAGCTATACACCAAAAAAAAAAAACCCTCAGTTAAGATTTTGATTGCGCACTATTTGGTTCTAACTCTAGTCTTGATTTAAGTCAAAAGTCATAACTATTTTAGGTTCGACTGAAGCTAGTGAGCCGTACCTTATAAGAGCCGACAGATGTTCTAGAGCAGGTCTAATATTTGAACATACCTTGACCGAATTTCATGGCATTGATTTCAATTATCTTATGAAACGTATTCATGCCTATTTTCATATTAGTTACAGTTATAGTATATGTATGTATACAACTAGTTTTAAGGTTCTGTAAGTTCAAAGAAAAAGCAGAACTTTTGTTTTGCAGTCATAGATCACTTTGTCCAATCCTGAACTTACTTCTTATCGTGCAGTTTGGTTTATCAAGAACTGGCAAAAGGGTATTATTCTGTACCCCGATCTTAAATTTTACTGAAGTTAGTTACTACTCTAAAGCTAATTCATGGCTTGGGATTTATGGAACGTAAAGAAGAATACCAGAAGAAGTGTTGCGGTGATGGGCTCACCCACCGTTAAGTAGGTCTTACGTTGGTTGGTTAAAAGACGTATTATGTGAGTATATATCCAGCCACTGATTACCTCTTTCTTGCTATTAAAACTGTCCGTGATGTTATACACCCATACATCATGTACACCATCTTATTATGTTTTATATTGTACAGTCGGAGTTTTCACCACTTCTTCAGTCTTAGGCGAGAATCGCTTTATTTTCGCCCGCTGGCACTAGGCCGAGTGGCAGGAGAAAGAATGACGAAGCGGCGCAGACCTCTGTTGTATGCATAGTGACAGTAGTATAGATAGTAGTAATTAGATATATTTTAATACTAAGAAACGTGGTAGTCTAAGTTTCCGTTTCGAAGAGTAGTCGGGTGTAAAACGGCTGAGGCACACTGAAATAGGGCTAAAAATATCTGAGCATTCTATGGAATGCTAAATTCTATGCGAGCGCCATATTCGTAAAAATCCTACCTTATTTAGTCCGAAGCAGCTTCGTAAATACCAGACGAATCGTACTAAGAAGTATTTATTTACAAAACTATCGCATTTAAAACATACATATGGGGTCTTTCGTGTTACAGAACGAGGAAATCAGTACAGGACCTGGGACTTGCGACCCATATTCTTTGACTGGGTGTAGGTTTGAGGGGCTGGGGTCCAATGCGTCCACCTTCTTATAGCTAAAAACAAAATATGAAAAACTACAGTAAAGTTAACATTCAAAAAGTATATAAGTGTATGCAAGAATGAAAATGGGAAAAGTTAAAACATGCGGGCAACACCGCGGGGAAGTAGCTAGTACCTAGATAGATTAGACGTGCAAATTCCACTTGACCGGTTTCCGTTTGTCTCTACACAATGCAACTTAAGTTCGCAAATTGATCGGTTTTGTCTTGATAAAGTTGTCAAAGCTGTCAAAACAAAAGAACTCAATCTGTGACAGATTATTTGCAACTTAATAGATCTTGTTTGTTATCAATATTATTTATTACAGTTCTTAATACCATACCTATTCTTATATCTAAATGACATAAATGTTATAAAAAATCATTATTGCATATTATAAAATATTGAGACATTTTTAGCGCATATGAAAAATCGATCAACTTTATTTTTGCTAATTTATTTTTAAAACTTTTTGTCTGTGTTTATTACAATATCATTATTACGATGATTGATATCGATTCAATCAAATCAAAATATTAAAAACATTTGGCTTTTTGGTTGAAAAATGACGAATAATTTTGTGGCGCTTAATAAAGGTGTACATACTAACAATATCGATGTGAAACTAAGCATTGTGTTTTTTATTCAATGTGAAACTTATTCTATCTAACTATTTCAAAAAAGTTTTTTATTTTGAAATTATTACGGTTTTTAATATATTAACAAAATCAATATTTAGCTTGCGGCTTATATTTTTCAACAACTTCAACTTATATTACTTTCAACCTCAAGTTTTTAAAAGCCCAAATAATTATGAAGAAGATAATTTATAGATCTACTTTACTTTTACAATAACTGTAGACAAAAAAATTGGTGTCAAAAAATCTAACTTTTAAAACAATACATAGATCCGATTTCTGCAAAAAATAAATAAGTGAAAGGGTGGTACTTTGCATGTTGCGTTTTTTCTGGTCATGCATTATCGGGTGTGAGCTCACTACCGTCTTTACCAGAATATGCAAAAACCATTTTTCGGTCATTATTGTATGTTATTTGTAACTTACTGCACTAAAAAACAATACATCATGGCGGCCCGACATGTCACTCACGGTAAACATTCGCGATACTTTCAATGCCGAAAAATAATAAGGTCAAGAACTTCAACCTCTGCGCATACTTGTGTACTTAATGTAAAGGTTTGGTGTATGGCATAAGTTGTAAGACCGCAGAACCTTAATTGATAAGGTAAACAATTTTAAAACCTTTGTTCTACTTCAACCTGCCGTACTTTAAAAGCAGGAAAACAAATTCTATAGAAAAATTTTCGACTATCCATCCATACTCATATTATAAAGTTACTCTTCACGCCATAACCGGTATACCGATTAAGATTAATTTTGAAATGGAGATAGTTTGAGTCCCTGGAAAGGACATAAGCTACTTAAAAACGTCTAGTTTGATTCGGTTTTTTTCTATTTGAGGAGTTGCGCAATAACCAAATTTAGAGCGGATGGAACCGCGGGTAAAGGCTAGTATAAATATAATCAGTAAATGAAATAAAAATTAACTTAAGAATTGTTAGCTGTAAGCACCTTATTGGTGTTTGAAGGTCACTGGTCATATGTATTTGACTTTCTAAAATATATATATATTTATAGAAAAAACTAAAAATATAAACAGCACACATCAAATTAACCCCCGGTTTTAACAAATGTTACCACTTAGTAATTAAAAACCGGATTTCAATATCTGTGACTCTCATTCATTCTTATGTGAACCCTGTATGAAAAAACTGTTCAGTATGTATTCGTTTTATATAAATTATAAATCCGGCGCTTGACATGGCTTCACATACTTTAAATGCTCAAATACCCGAGCCTTACAGTGTGTTTAAATATGTTTAAAATAATAAATATGGGTCAACATTTACCCATATTTCACTTGTCTTGCCACTGTCAACTACTTTTTTTAGAGTTTTAAAAACTAGTATTTCATAACTTTGACGATTCAAGTGTTTGTAAAAATTTAATATAATATTTTTTAACTTTGATTTAGACCGGTGACTCAACTACTGATGCTGCGCTTATCGATTCGTGGTCTCCACTGCAGAACACGTCTACCCAAAGACCGTCATTTCTGAGATAGATAGTTATGGCCTGCCCACTGCATTTTCATCTTGTTTTAAAGGCCCTTGTAGACGTCCGTTTTTTCACCGGACGCCGCCGGACCAATAAATACACGAGCGTAGTCGTTGTAAACAATGAGAGCGTTTACACTTGCCGGATGAAAGATCGCCAAATATTTTTACTGAACTTTTTGTCGGTCACTGTAGAAACGAACGTCTTTAAGGGCTCTTATTCTATAAGCTACGTCGGTGCATTTAGTTCTTAGTCGGATTTCCTACCTATTAACATAATTAAAATTAAACGCAGCATTGTTTAAAAATAATAAATAAAAACCAAACCTCTTTATTCTAGTGACTTGGACCATTTTGATATCCGGTTGTATATTTAAAAGCTTATTATTTGTTCCGTCACATGATATATCGGCAAATATCTATGCAGATATATTTGTAAACAGTCCAACGAACAGCAGCCGTACATCTAGTAATATACCTATTAATAAACACACTTAAATAAATGTTGAGTTGTACGTTTTTGTGTCAAGTGTTTATTTTTCTTGTATCAATAGAATCGGTAGGAGGCTGATTTTATTTGAGTAGGTAGTAATGTTGACTATGGTATTGTCATAAGAATAATAAAAAGTCTGAGTTTTATTTTTTTACTACCTTTTGCCCGCGGCTCCGCCTGCCCTAAATTTGGTTATCGGCGTAGGATTTTTGCTTAGGATTTCAACTCCATAATTATACTGTGTGAAGTTTGTTATAACAAGCTATAGTTCAATTAAGCTCTGTTTTAGTTATTTTCGTGGAAACTTCTGAATTTTCCGGTATAAAATAGATATGTCCTTCCCCGTGATTAAAACTGCCTCCATACCAAATTTCATCTAAATCGGTCCATGTATGAGTGACTTATGAAGTAACAAACAGACAGACAAACTAACTTTTGCACTCATAATTTTTATAGGATACTATGGTATTATTATTGTTTGTGGTAATATCATTAAGAATGGCGAATAGGTGCTGGTTAGGGGGTTATTGGTGTATCTGCCAGCTGATGTTTAGCTTTGAGGGTATCACTATAGGCGTAATGATCAGAAACTCAAAAGGATATTTTAATTATTGTTATCTATTCTAATAATAAATACTGCTACGTACTTTAGTTTTAACTAGGAATGTTTTCTTCGCCTTGAAATCGGGTTCCAAAATAGTGCAGTAAGCGTGTTTTCGGAGATATTTGTAGAAATATATCAAAAAGGCGCTACGCATCCGCATGCATAACGAAACAGGCATATTTTTGTAAAAACCCTAAAGATAGGTACAAACCTTCAATTGGCATCCGACTTTGAGCCGAAAAATACACATAACTCAATTTTCTGTCAGTAATGTTAAGAGTTATTTTTTACTTTTTGATAAATTAATTTTGTTGTAACTTTCAACTCACATAGACCTATCGATTACAAAACATAAGCTAGATTTTGTAAATCCTACTAGCATCGATAAATCGTAGAATAATCGTGGAAATAATCGTGAGCTCATCTTATTATGGCTGTTGTAACAAATACATGCTAATTAACAAACACTGTGTAAATGGCATCCGACTTTTAATTTCTTTTGCTAATTAAGAACTCTTGTGTCAATCATAAACTTCAAAATTATGATGTAAATGAACCATTCATCCGTTATGTATTCACTATACCTAGAATTTAATAGAGATCCTTTCATTAATACGAAGGTCGATAAACCACAGTGTCTCAATAGTTTTTAAGAACCATTAAAAAATCGTGACACAGGTTTTCCTTAAAGCAAAATTAGATTGTTAATTTCGATATAAACTCGATTAAATCAATTGATATTTACTAAGATTATAACATTTCTAAGTAGCATTTGTTATATAACCAATAAAATATGTCATTCGGAAATGATTCCAAAAACGTACACCTTTTTCTATCAAATTAGTTTAAAACTTAATATTATATAAGGTACATTATATACATTATACATTCAATCTCGTTGCTGGTAGGCATTTCCATAAAAAAAACTTTAATCACGTATTTTACCCCCATCAAAGAATTTATTAAGAAGTGAAATAGGGAATAAAACTTTGTATGGCAATCCAGTTTTTTTGAAAATAATGAATGAAATTCTATTTTAATTAAGAAATCCCTAATGGAGGAAAGTTTGTACGAGAGTTGTACAGTTTAATTCGACGGTTTAAGGGATGATTACATTACATTATGATAAAGGTCAGCTAGGCTGCTCATTACAGACGAATATGTTTTGAGCAGAGCTCACGAGTGTCATACGACCGTTTGCAACACACTTGAAGGAAAGTTAATACTTATACTAGTGTTAAAATGTTGATATTAAATGGCAACTAATAGTTTCGATATGTTTTAACAACATTGGATATATTTTTCCAAAAATAAGAACTTAATTCAAAGGCTATCTTCTTGCTTAAAAATCAAAAAAAAATCTGTAAAGTAATAATACTTGCGCGGTAATTGTCAGTGAAAAGGACGCAATTGAGAAGCTGGAAACGATGCAGTAAAGGCTGCTTATGAGCAAATGTGCTGAAAAAAATAATTATGGCACAGGAAAAATTTAAGTTCAGAACCTGCTGGTGATTGAATAATTTATTAACTTCATGAAAGCGGCTTAGACAAGTTTGTTTTGGATATCTAAAAATGAGGCATATATCTAGCAGTGGTTGTCTAACAGCTAATATGATCACGATGGTGATGTAGACTATACACCATTAGCTGGATGAGGAATCACATGTCCAGTAAACAAAGCAAGAGACAAATCACAACTCTATATTGACATTGCGGCGGTGCGTGTGAGTTGTGGGACAAGATACGATCTTTGACACTGAGTAACACAATACCAAGACATTTATTATGTAACACGTGTTTTTGTGGTAACTTTTTGGGTCATTGACTAAGATATCGCCCCGGCTTTAATTGAAAAGTTAAATTGGAACGAAGATGTTGCAGGTTATTCATCGATTCAGAAACTTCTTCAATATATAACTATATTGATAGGTGTTACAAGGAAAAACAGAAACACTTCTCAAGGAGACAAGCAAGCTTACGGCCTGGAACAAAGAACTTTTTTATTCAATCACTCCTACTTGAAAAATTCCATTCTGCAGTCCTTAGGAATACCTCGACAGGAAGTTTTTTATTAACCCAAGCGTTCACGGGAGGAAGCCCATCTGCAACCGCACAGTGCATGTTACAATTGTAAGATGTGCGAATGGACTCCGGATGCTGATAGTAAGCGGTGCGATGGTAGAAAGTAGCGATGGAGATTATTCAAGCAATTCCTCAGAAAAAAGATCATTATAGAAGTAGTGAATCACAGACCTTAGGGCCCTTCCTAATGAACGCCATTATACCCGGTCATCCGGTTTCCTTATCAAGCCACTTATCTGGCTGACTTTTAAGGTAATCAGTCCGTGTGGCTGGGGGGAGATTCACTTACCAGTCCAATGGTCCCATTAGAAAACTGTCTACCCCAAACCCCAACCTAACCACGATCGCTTTTGTGACAGATGTGATCTGTTGATCTGCAAAAAACTTGGTCACAGTTTATAATAAAACAATCTAAATCCTTACAGTTATGGATTCGATTAGATTTGATAACCCTATCACATCTGCAACTTCCAACTGAAGGATCCCTATTTATACCGTCATAATCTCTGCACTCCACAAATAAACAGATGCACAATCTTGTTATTCGCAACACCTAGGCATCAAGGTCCTCACATGACCTAGGTTAAACTATAAATAACCTATCTGCGTGCAGTGCACTAGGAAATGCGATGCGGAAGCTGCATAAATAAGACGCTCGGCTCAAGGTCTTCAGGATGAGTGGTGGTGGTGGTAGGTGAGGTAGCTACAACTTCATTGTATGCATACATACTTCTTGAGCTGGCATGGCTGGCTCATTTTCTAAACATTTAAGTATATTTTCCGTTCACACTACTGATATTTCCGGGCATGAAAACGTCGTGAGCATATGTCGGAGAAGAGATTCCAAAGACATATGTGACGTCCACCAATCCAGACTGAGTCCGTGGGTAGACTATGGTCTAAATTCTCGCCCAAGGATTGTGAGGATAGGCATAGGTCGGTACCCAGTGGGGACGTATGAAGACTTAATAACACACGTGTAATAATATATTTTTTTATAATTTTTTTGATAGGCATACTAGCTAGGTAAATATCAAAGACATGGAGCCCCCTAGAACCTAGCTCCCGGATGGCACCCTATTGAGAAGGTGCTGACTGTCTTAGTAGAGGTGATAGCAAATCTTGTCTGAAGATACCTACTCAGCAAAGCAACGGCGAAATATGGAATATAGAATCCGCAGATTCTGTATCTGCAGAACAGTCGTAGGTAGTTTAAAAATATGGAAGGAATATTATTATATCTTTATAGCTTATTTCAGGGACGTATAATGAATGTACAATGTTGCCACAGTAATCATGTTAATTAACGCTGATGATAAAATTAATGTTAAACTTAAAATCTTTCACGTTTCGAAACCATGATTAGACCTGTGACAAAATCCTCAAAAAAATGTGATGAAAAAAACAAAAAATACAACTCACTCAAGCAAAGACTTTAGAAAGAAATGGTGTAAATGACCTCGCTTTTTCAAATTCTTCACCTGCGTTTTCTACTTCAATGTAATAACGACAATTTATTTTCTCGCATCGTCCAAGTACTAATGAGTCAACATTTTACTCACAAACAGAATTATTTTTAAACACTAAGAAGGAAAAGACATTGAGAAAAACTACTTAGTTGTTTTGTATTCACTTGTCACTTGTTCTTTTGCTCAACGTGTGCTGCCATCTTCCGCAATAGGTATTATTGTCTATTCTTAGAGCATAACATTTGTTTACTAATATAACGTAATCTTAGTAACTATTCAGTAACAATAATTAAAGACTATTACAAATTTAATTAATAATTAACTCGCTGTTAATTTACATAGAATTAAACAAATACTTATCTTATACTACATCTTAACTCTGGAAAAACGAACGGTACAAAAACAAATAGGGACTTATGCAGTCTTAGAATGTACATCAATTTTATAAACAAAAAATTCTTCATATAATAGTGAAATAAAAATTCATACTAATATTAAAAATACGAAACTAACTCAGTCTATCTGTCTGTCTGCTACCTCTTCACGTTCAAACCCCTAAAACGATTTCAATCATGAAATTTGGAATAGAGATAGTTTTAGTCCCGAGAAAGGACATAGGCTACTTGAAAACGTCAGTTGTGTCGGTGTTTTTTCTATAATTAAAGAGTTGACGTTGAAACCGATAAAAGAATTTTGGGCGGGTGGAACGGCGGGCAAATTTGGCATGCACATTGAGTCCCGAGGAAGGACATATGCTACTTGAAAACGTCAAGTGTGTGTCGGTTTTTTGCGGCACCGCGGGCAAAAGCTAGTTACAAATATACATACATAGAAATAACATTTTCTTCGTATGAGATTCCTTGAAGTTTGAAAACTTAGAAGAAAACATATCTTAAATGTCATATCTATGGCTACACCATCAATGTAAATATTTTCAGAGTAAATATGTAGTCCGGATTTTCACTGGCCAGACTTGTACCCAAAGAGGATATAAAATTACGTTTCCTTGTACCTTGCTAGTTCAATTGGTAGAGCACTTATACGGACTGTAATTTTTTAGCGGATTCGAGTTCCGGCTCAAAGTTAATCTTTTGACTGCATCTTTATACTATAAAAATATTTATTAACATTATTTTGAGTCTAAAAAACCAGCTTGCGAGTAATAAGGTGAAATGAAAGAGAAAAGTCGCGAAGACAAGTAAGTGAGAAATAGACAGGGAAAAACGTCACCATTAAAAATGATTTCGTCAAACCAGGAAAGAGACCAGTCTCGATTATAAAATATAACAGTTAGATAAACAACTAGATCTTTAGTGATGTTACAGACACAAAAGTGTTGTTTCAACAGACCACTCTGATTTAGCTTAAGATATGTTTCTTGTATTACTTGAAATTACAATGTTGCTATTTACGAAAGTATTTCTGTTACTTAATGACTACCTATATATGTATGAGTATGTACCTATACAATATCTTTTCCATTTGTTTGTTGAACTAAAATGGTAGACGTTCAAATATTTGAAAACGTCAAGTTATATTAATTATGATAATTATTATTTTTTAATAATATTATTATTTCTTAATCCAGGAAATAAAAATAAGTCTAAAAATATATTTCATGCCTGCCATCATATCAGCCCATTGACGTCCACTGCTGGACATAGGCCTCACCTAATTTTCTCCACAGCGTCTGACTCTGTGCCGCCTGCAACCAATGCTTGGCAAGTGGGAACTTATAATGTTGATTATTGTCTTTCGACGTTAACCTCGCGTTATGAACTCTCAATAAATACTTAAGGACTTTATTGGCATGTGATAAGCACTACGTTCCAATGCCTCCACCTGACTCTCAATGGCTAGAGCCCATCGGTGTGTGAGATACACTAGAGGCCACTAGTCCGGGGCGAAAGCCATATTGACGATCACTGACTAGGACGTGTCTTTCTAAGTATCTTAGAAGGTCAATCACACGCTCCATTACCTTGGAGAGGAGGGAGGCAATAGCAATAGGCCTATAATTCGATGGATCTGATCTATCGTCCTTTTTGGGCACCAGGTGAACATTTGCAGTCTTCCATGAAGACGGAAATTGCCTAGTGTGGTAGGAAAGCACAAAGTGGCGCGTGAAGACATAACTTAGGAGCACTCTGCTTAAGCACCACTGCTGGTATACCGTCACGCCCACTCGACTTATAAACGTCTAGAGAGAGCAGCGCCCGCCGGACCTCCGGCTGTGTTATGGAGATTTCCGTCATGGTCTTACCGCACCACGGTATAGTAGATGGTACAGCGCCTTCGGCGTTCATATTCGGGTTAGAGGCAAAGAGACAGAGTACAGAGTACATTTAATTCAGTTCAATACGTCAAGAACTGGCGAAAAAATTATATTATTCTGTCCCTGATCTAACATCTTATAACTTACTGTCCTAAAACAATGGATTTAGTCACAAAAACACCTTAGTCCGAATACTCTGTACCAGCCCCCTTATTCAACTTGTACTATATGAATTTTGGACAATGGTATTCAAGAAAACAAGAATTCTTGATTTTCACCATGGGCTCATCGGTCACGCAGGACTTTATTGGAACCATGGTAAGTCATGCATACTCTCTTTGTTTTCGTCATCACACGCATCTGGTTTTGGGATGAATGATCATATCGTTCATTTACTCAGAGATACTTTGTCCTACTAATATTATAAATGTGAAAGTTTGTATATCTGGATGGATGTTTGTTACTCAATCACGCTTCAGCCACTGGACGGATCGGGATGAAACTTGGCATACACATAGGTTAGGTCCTGGAATAGCATATATGCTACTTTTTATCCCAAAAAACAAACAAAAATTCCCGCGTGTATAACTATAACAGAGTTAAAAGAACAATAGATGTAGCTTCTTCTTCTTGTGGCGGGTTGATTTCCGCACTTGCCACACATAGATGGTGGCCTTGTGCGAATAGATGTAGCTATAGCTTGCTATAGCAAACTTCATTAGTATAATTAAGGAGATAATTAAAGAGTTCTGCACCCCCCCGCGGGGCCGCTGGCAAAGTCTAGTAACATATAAAACCCCCCACACACAGCGTTAAACAAGGTAACATAACTTGTATTCCGCTCGTCCGATCGATCCTGCACACATTTAAACAGCACATTAAAACTTCTAAACACAAACCGAAATAATAACAATGAAAACCTTAATCCTAATCTATATCTGTACTTATAAGCAGTAAAAGGTGTTTTTAACACGACTTTATCTAATTACGTAATCGCCACGCAAAATGTCATTGACATAAAATACTAATTCGTGTCGCAGCGCTGTCGCGTATTTCCGCAGAAGTTGACCTCACACTCGAGCCGCGTGCGCGGAAATACTACCGGTGAAAGATAACATGTACTGACTGCAAAACAAATTGGTACAGAAAACTAATGATGATTTCTATTTACTATGAGCCCTAATCATGTTTCGCCCCCGCACAAGGCATCCGAAGAAGACGAAGTTGTGTGTGCGCTGTCACTTTGCCAAATTTATCTATCAATTATTAAATTGCTATAGTACAATTTACTTTGCAGTTATCATGTATGTCATGCTGGTATATTGTCTATTTCACTGAATGACCTCCTACACGAAAACTTTCCAGATTCTGTTCTGAAGAGACTTTAACGCTTTGTTGAATCTTCAAATATCGTAGATGCGGTACTCAGATACCGCAGGTTCTAGCACAACATGTTGCAAGACACGCCTCTGATGTATTTCATCATTGATCAAAAGCTCTCATAGGCGTCGGCAGAGGGGTGGAAGATGGTACTGAGATGTGAAAAAATATACGCAAAAACATTATTCAGTACCTGATATAAAGCTGATGTAGAGGTATTGTAATGATGACACTTTGTCAATACTCACCAGTGTTCAATATCCTGAAACCATGATTTTTTAAAACTCACTTTAATTTCCATTCCCTATGTTGTTGTAGCAGCCTACCATGTACTTGCATATTCGTATACTAATGTTCAAATCTTTTCTGCATTCGGTAGTCCTCAATTCTCATTGTCATAGCTTCATGTCAATCGGCCTTACTTTCACTTTTATTTCTAATTAAGAGCTAGTATTGGCCTGCAAATAGATCCATCCAAAACAAAAAAAAATGCCGTTGACTAGTGACATTGGGGGGACCCTTTGTTGTTATCTATAGGGCTTTTCATATTTTATGTAAAAAGACGTTCTTCCTCTAACTTGATTTTTGTGCTATCTGTACTACTATGCTAGTATAGTGCGTATTGCGACTGCGATTAACCTTCCACAATGTCATCGCAACAATACTGCGCCTTTCCCACTTTAAAAACAAACATATCTTTATAACCTTCGACGTCTTATCACTTCTGCATAAATTCTGATTTGCCGTAAACTGACGTACAAAAAATGTTTGTATAGCAACTGCAAAAAACATAAACACAAACATATCTTATCCGATCTTAAAAGTCTTTTTCTCTTACAATAAAATCGAATTTCCCGTGACCAACTTTGAGAACTGGCTTTGTCAACTTAATGCATAATTTGTATTACATATTTAATTCGTAGTTAACTTTTATGTTGTTATAATTATCTGTTAATCTACATTGTACTAGCAATTATGTTTTAAACGTTTTAATTCTTGGCGCCAATTTGTTAAATGTTATCTTTACATTATCTTTTTGTGTACCGAGTAGTCGGTCTTTATTTCAGGGGCATAAGATAAAATACAGATGTTTATATAGGTATTTACTTCTAACCTTAAAATTTAAAATGGGGAAAGGTAGATAATTGAAAATGTTAGAAAAACAACGCAATTATTACTGTAATTTTTAATGTCACATGTAGAGCGAATTTTTAAATTTGTTTTTAGAGAAATACTTATCAATAAAATAATGATACATATATTAAATATTTTTTTTACAACCCTTTTTATAAGTTTCACCTGTTTGTTTGTTTGTTTGGGTGAAATCTTGCAATTGTATTGTTATTGTATTTCGATCACTTCCCGACTAGCTAGAATACATACATTTTCATGGAAGGAACTCGATGACAATACAATAATCGAGACTGAAAAGTATATATATACTTAATAAAAAATATTTAAACATCTGTCTGTCTGTTACCTCTTCACGCTATAACCGCTTCACCGATTAAGATGAAATTTGGCATGGAGGTAGTTTAAGTTCCGGGAAAGGACGTAGGCTACTTGAAAACGTCAAGTGTAAGTCGGTTTTTTCTATAATTGAGGAGGTGCCGTTGAAATCCTACACCGATAACCGAATTCAGGGCGGGTGAAACTGCGGGCAAAAGCTAGTTAAATCAGAAAGGCAATACAATAGCATCAGTCAGTATCACAGGAAAATTAATGCTTTTTGTATTGCTTGAAAAATGCCCACGCTTTTTTGCTCCGTGATGTATGGGGGGATATTTTCTACTTTTTAGATCATTTTTTATAAGCCTGATTTTTAAATGTTTTTTAAATTATTTTTTACTTGATTATTTAGTCAATACTAGCTTCTGCCAGCGGCTTCGCCCGCCCTTAATTTCGTTATCGGCGTAAGTTCTTATGGCAACTCCTCAATTATAGGAAAAAAAAAACAATCAAATCTTTTCTCTTTCATGGCATAATACATTCGTGTCTGTGAAACCATGGAAATACACATACAAAATTTCAACCCTATCGGTAAAGCCGTTGACATACCAACAGCAGCACCATCTACGGAGTCCAATTGTATTTTAAATCATCCAGAAAACCATCGAAATACCCATATTAAATTTCGGTTCAGCCGTTTAGAAGTTATTTGAAAAAGGAAGTAATTATGTAATTAGGAATGTACGGAAGGATAATTCTTACTACCCGTTGTCCTATTACCCGTTTTCCCGTAGGAATGAAGCATTTTCGCGCGGTAAAAAGTAGTCTTTGTTCATCAGGGATAATGTCGGCTTCTAATGGTAAAAGAATTTTTCAAATCGGTCCAGTAGTTTCGGAGCCTATTCAATACAAACAAACAAACAATCAAATCTTTCCTCTTTATTATATTAGTATAGAAAACTATATATCCAGATCATTATACAAGTTGAAATATAGTCTAAAGTTAATACCAGACACCGGAACTGTTTTATCTGCTTATCGAAAAACATTACTTAACACCTGCAACAAATACATATTTAAATGCATATCGGTACTTAGATGATTCATTCTACTAATATTACAAACTAGCTGTTCCTGCCCGATGTCGCCCATACAAACCCTGACACAACAAAATGTAAATCATTAACGATTTGCGTTCTATCCGTTCTCAAGTGATGCTCCGTCATTTATGTGGCAATTGATTTGTACTTATATAGATAGATAGAAGATGTGAAAGTTTGTGACTTGTGTGGAGATTGATGGCTCAGTCACCGACCACATATAATAAATAAATATTTTAAATATCTTTGAACACTACTGCGCTCGCCAACCCACTTGCCAGGCGTGGCCAGTATGGCAAACCCACCAACAATGACTTACGGCACTGAGACGTGGCCGCTAACTATGGGCTATATTACGAAGGCTCAAGGTCGCTCAGCGGGCGATGGAAAGAGCTATGCTCGGAGTTCTCCTACGTGATCGAATCAGGAATAAGGAAATCCGTAGGAGAACTAAAGTCGCCGACATAGCTCACCGAATCGCAAAGCTGAAGTGGCAATGGGCAGGGCACATAGCTTGAAGAACCGATGGCCGATGGGGGAAGAAGGTTCTCGAGTGGCAAACCACGAACTGGAAAGCGCAGCGTGGGACGGCCCCCCGCTAGATGGACAGATGGCCTTGTAAAGGTAGCGGGGAGCCGTTGGTTACAGGCGGCACAGAGTCGCACGCTGTGGAGAAAGTTAGGTGAAGCCTATGTCCAGCAGTGGACGTCAATGGGCTGATATGATGATGATGATGATGATGTTTAAACATTACACACAGCGCCGTCTGGCCCCAAGGTAAGCAAAGCTTGTTTTATGGATACCAGACAACGGATACAAATACATATACATATATATATATTGTAAGTACATACATATTATACATAAATACACCCAGACTCGACACCAACAAACACATATGTTAATTTATCACATAAAGGTTTGTCCAGTGCGGGAATTAACCAACCATGTAGGAAGCTTTGTCATTTCAGTACTGGGGGGGGGGGGGTGCAGCACTTTCGCTATTAGAACCTAAATGGTCGTAAAGGTTCAAAGAAACTTGAAAAGTTGCTCCCGAGAATTCTAGCTTGTGGAATTAGCTTCCTGCAAAGGTTATCACGAAAAACTGACAGTATTGGGTTCTTTAATAAATGAACATAGGTATTCAAGAAAGAAGTTATTAGATTTTGATCGGCAACAGGCGAGTGACGCCCTTAGTGTAGGTTGCGGTGACCGCATCCACTTAACACTATATAGTAGAGGGCAGCCTCTTTCCACCAACCACTTTTGTCATGCTTCTGGGTGACAGGTGTTGAGCCCATCACCACAACCCTACGAGTATATCTTATAAAATACATATGCTACAATCCTGCTTCTGAAACATAATATAATGTAGTTTTTCACCACTTCTTCTTCATAAAAGATGTCTATCTAGCTGCTGCGGCTACGATAAATAAATTAATTACACATTTGGTTAGGACATTCGACAGTTCATTGCGTCTTAAAATATTTATTACGTGGGAGAACACAAGTCATTCATTACATAACCTCCAAATATCAAGTCTAGTTAGGCATGTGTGTCTGCATATTTAAGTTTAAGTACAACATGTTAAGTGATTAAATAAGCAGATGACCTTCCCCTAGGGTCAGTTCTCAATCTAAGTCCTAAACCAAGCGTGAATTTTAACTCACCTTCATTGACAGCTGTTTTGTTTTTCAACTTGCGAAATACGATGTGAAAGTTTGTTTGTTTGTGTGTTTGTTTGTTTGTCACTCAATCACCCCTGGTGTTGCAAGCGTCCATAGGCTACGGTGACCGCTTCAGGTGGACTGTAAGCTTGTTTGCCACCTTAGTGGTATAAAAAATAAAAAAAATATAATTTAAAATAAGAAACTCATATATAAAAGCGGAAGTCTGTTTGTTATTAATTTCATCTAATGAATCTTTTTCTTAATTTATTAAGTTCATTGATTATCCGCACCACTGGTTTTTCTGTGAAGGAAAAAAAAACATCTTAAGAAAACCGGCATATCTACGTCAAAAACACAAAAAAGACGTATGTGAAGTCCACCGTAGTAGTAGTATAAATCAAGGGAAATTACGCAACTTATTTCATTTCGATTTGCGATAGTTGTTCTGCTTATTTTACGTACATAAAATTTAAGATAGTGGACCAATATGGAGTCCATTTTTTGGTTTTTTTTTTTATTTCGACAATAAAAAGAATGCCAAAAAATTATATACTTAGGTACATAAAACTCTTAATTACTAACCGTATAGTCACTAAGTGTTACTACCTATGTACGAACTTGTGCCGTTAAATGATTTTATTTTTCATATAGTGTATATATAATACGTATTTCATCACAAACGTAGGTTTGCTCCGCATGCGTGTAACTAAAGTTAGCCGCCCGCATCGTACGTGCGTGTATCTACCCTTGCAGCCTAGTAGGTCTAAAAATATTTATATTATATTTAATTGTGTGCAAAGAGCACAACGCATGCGGAGCCTACCCGCATATCACTGAAAACACCCTAAAAACGCCCGCTCCTAAAACGCGTATATTCAACAGGGCAGGGATATATATTTACCGATTCCGCCTAGTGGCAAGTCGTGTTGCTACAAACTAAGATACTTATTTTGATTGAATACTTACCTCGATTAAGCATATCATTTTCACATATATGTACTTAGGCAACTTTGATATTTGTATTAGTGCAACTAAAACAAAGGTTAAACTACCAAAGCACGATTTAACATCTAAATCGGCACAGTATTGCTTGATCCGGGTCCAAACCACAGTAACAAACAATAGACTTGACAAATCCACTCTCATTTGATTGTTACCAGTTGATAATTTAAGAACACTGCACTGTATATCTACTAAAAATTAAAATAATGTTTAACAATAATTAATTGTTTGTAATGATGCCCTCGGCTACTTTTTGCTATCAGCGGGGCGATTCAAGTCAGTAAAAACCATCTGGTTCCGAGATGACACGCATTATCCAATTACTTTACGTTTTAATGAAAAAATGTGTAGAATAACGATTAAATAAAAAAAAATTAATAATGAATTAATTTAAGCAAAAAAGTAGGTCATCCAAATCCAAACGGACAATGCATGTCACAGATATCTACTGACTTGAATCGCCTTGCTGATAGAAAATAAGCTTGAATTACTAATTATATTGTAGCTTGTCATCAAAACTACATATGTGTGCCAAGCCAGGTTTCAACAGAAACGGTTTACAGGTGAAAATTCAGTAGGTGAAAAAATCAAACATAACCTATTTTTCTATCCTTAGAAAGAGGCGGAAAATAATTTATATATAATAAAAATAATTTATAAAAATAATCAAAGATATAAATATATTTTTTTAATACCACTAATGTGGCAAACAAGCTTACGGTCCGCCTGATGGTAAGCGGCCACCATAGCCTATGTACGCTTGCAATACCAGGGGCAACACTCGCGCGTTGCCGACCCTTCAAAAATCAAATAACTTCTGTAGTCCTTAGAGAAAACTTGGCAGGGAGCTCATTCTACTAACTTAGCGTTCGTGGGAGATTGTTTCTCCTTAACCGCGCTGTACGTGACCATTTAGTAAATGTAAAGTATTGTTCAAGTAGATCAGTGTTCTTATGGGCTGTATTTGCTTTGACCTCAACACTTTGCCTCAACGCTGTCCATTATATGATGAGCTAAGCAGTACAAACGATAGTAGGTATGCTCCAAATACATTAGGAGCCATGCATGTCAACTGTCAAATTGACGCTGCTATTAAGAGCAGTCGTGTTCCTATGCCCTTATGACGCTCTGGTATTTTTAACTATTCGTTTTAGAGTTGCTTGCTAGTCGGTTTTCAAGGATGGAGTTTAATCCAATTAAGTAAGTAAAAACTTACGACTTTGCTAGCTTCGAGGTTACCTACCTTCTAATATCCGGCAAGAAAAATACTAATAAAAATACCAAGATAAGATGTATGTATGCATGTATCACGACACTACGTTTAGAGGTAAATACAGCTCTTTGCGATCGCGATGGGGAATCTGAGGAGGATGCCCAGCCATATCCAAGCTACTGGTAATTTTCTAGTAAAAAATTTAGAAAGCCATGATATTTTTTTCTAGTCTAAAACTTGCAATAGACCAGTGTAATCGATTTTAAAAACAAGCAAAAAACTGCACATTCGAGTAGGGCGCAGCCTTAAGGGTGAAACCAGTGGCTGGATACACACCTTCTTTTAACAACCACTTTAGTCCTGCGTGCTGCGTGACCTGAGATTACTAAAAAACTTTTAATTTAGCTTAATATTAGTTTTTCTAGCTTAATTTTAGTTAAAGCCAGATTTTAGTTCTGCAAGCTGCGGAACACTTTTGAGTGTAATATCTATATTATTTCACCAAAGTCATAATATAGGCACGGCTTAAACTTTAATTTCATTCATAAAGTCCGCCATCGAAGCAAGACAGACAGAGAAATTTTGAGGTAAGGTGCGAAGCTAGATGGGGTAGGTCGGGTCACACCCGACTAGCATATGTCGTCAAATATGGCTATTTGGGTGCATGCTGTCCAGTCAGTCATACATTTTGTCGCGGCGCCATGACTGTCTCGACGTTGCCGGATTTATTAAAATGACTGACTGTGAATAAAATGAGTGTTACGGCTGTGGTTTAACCCAGCATGTAGTGCTATTAACCCATACTGTGCTGTAAGTAGTATTTAAGCTTACCGCCTATGCCTATACTGTTCATATCATATTATAAACATTCTTTTTTCACCTGAAAGCATTAATTATTCTTGCTTTTTTAAATCATACTAATATCAGAGTGTATATCAGGCTCCCTTTCTCTCTATAAACGTATTCTTCTGTTTCCCCCCTGGATTTTGGCATTACACCTGTATTAAACCTACCTACCTATTTATATATATAATATACTAGTGGCAACACTAGTAATAAATTAACAAATAAATAAAATAAAAAAAAAAAACAAAAAATGAAAAAAAAAAAAACAAATCTAGTGGCGGTTATTTTGCGAACCCTGCGGGAAGTTAGGAAGCTAGAAGGACCATAGATATGCAAGTTCAGTACTATATACATATAGTACAGATAGGCAACGGCCCATACATTTACTGGAACACTAAGATTAGTTCTGTAATATGAGTGCATGGCGCTAGTGTAGTAAAAAAAAGTGTTTTTTTTTTCATTTATTGATAGGCTCTCGGATAAATTAATTGAAACTCATATAAGTAATCTTGAACTTTTATTTGTATTTTTTTTTTGCAAAAATACCTAAAATTTAGATAAGTATCTACATGTAAATCTTAAGTATGTATTACATTATTAACACGGTTACTTTATGTGCTTACCAGAAATATATGAATGCATTTTTGAAACAAATACATTTTAAAATTAAATACATATTCACACCCTAATACCACCATGGTTGACTTAGTTATAATTTGTTCTTGTCTACACTTATTCACAAATTGACAATTTATCCATAATTAAATTTATAAAAAATAATTAATCTAATATGGAAACCATGTAAGGTTAACGCAACCATTTCACTGAACTGTCTGATCTTTTTAACATTTGGCACACGTAAGTATAATTAAGTCTTGTGTTATTAATTAAATTATAATACTATCTATTTGTACATATAAGGTCTATTGAGTCCTTCTTCGATCCGAGCAGCACCAGAATACTTGCAGCCATAACATCTTTTTAAATGATCTGAAATGTAATAAGCAAGTTAGATAATCGTCCATTATTATGGATATTGCAATAATGTAAATTGTGTATATCAAGATGCTAAAACACTCTAAATACTGTTGTCACCATTATATTGTGGTAGAAATGTTTCGTGTCATTATTGGCTAGTGCATACAAAAAAGTAACTACTTAGTCTGACTAACTGAATTTATAGGGTCAGAGTAACTAAAAGGGGGCGCAAGGGAAAAAATGACCGGACTAAGGAAATTTTCTTTGTGCACCCCAACCATTTATAGACTTGTATAAACGGATGGGCTTACAATAAATTTGGTACTGCAGCAACAAAAAGAAATTATAAACATTTATGTAACTTTATTTATCTAATAAAAATTGTATAAATATCTATAAAATATTTAATTTTGGTGTACCTGTATGACATACTCGCATTCCTGCATGTATCTGGCTGCGGTCAGTTCAAATTTTATAAATGTACCCATATATAATATTACTTTAAGAGAAAAAAGCTTAAAATACATCCATTGTTCATACATTTATTTGTATTTTTTTAAACAAACGGGAAAGTAAGAGTAAAACATTTGCATAAGTAATTTATTACTATGATGGGAGCAAAGAGTTTTTTTAGACCTTTGTGGCTCGGTGGTGCTCCGATCTTTATCTATATGGCCCATAATTTGTTTTATATGCCTGGTGTATACTATCAATAAAACAGCCAATTCCAGTTGACTCTTCAGTGCTTCAAGCGGTTAAAAGATATGAAAATGGATGAGCCGGACTTGGATGTATATACATATAACCATACATTTTGACCTATTTGAAGCTGAATTACCTTATGCCAGTTGGATTTTGTGATCTAATAATCCTTTTTGAAATGGGCCTTACACACCTGACACCATGTCGCGACTAGTTTTTCTGTCATATATAGTGACAATTCTATTCCCTAACAACACTTAGTCAGCGGGTTTGTAAAATGTATCTATTTCTTGTGTTTGCAATTTTGATATTTTGAGCCCCTACTTTACCGATATATTACAGCCTACACAAAAATGGTATTAGTGATTATCCTAATAACTAAAAATAATAGGTATTTATAGTTTCTAAATCCTTTGTTTTCTTTTAATATCTACTTAATTAATTTTAAGAATGTTTAATTAGTGCAGAAAGTTTGTGGGTGGTTTTCTACACACACATTCAACCTACATACATTCCTAAGGTAACTAAACTACTACAAATTAAGTAAGTATCTAAAAAATGTATGTACTTTCTTCAAATCAATTTATTTTATTACTACTACACTTATTAATGTTATAAAAAGTTCAAACTTACCGTGATTCAACTCTTTCTAAAAACTTCCGTTGAGAAAACTGTGTGAACAAGTATTTCGATTAGTACAGTCAGTTTAAATAATAAAGATCTTAAGAGTTTATATTTACATATAAGCATTATAAAACACTTTTAGAAATGTTTTGTTTTTGTTAAGTACGTAAAGCAAAAATACAGAAAATTGTGAAAAAACAATTTATAAAATGGCGCCAACTTTTTTTTTTATAATTTCTATTGACGTGCGTGAAGTAAGCCCTACCCTTAATTGTACATAAATTAAGGCATATTGGATATGCATTTTACGTGCTTTTCACACTACATCAATTTTACTCCATTTTTTTTTTTATACCACTAAGGAGGCAAACAAGCAAGGCCCGCCTGATGGTTGTTTTCAGCTGGTCAAAGTTAAAAGTGACTTTCATAAATAATTGTTTCCTCAGTCATAGCTGTCCCCCTACAGAGAAATTATAACAATTTTGCTTGATTTCACATATATTGATTGTTTTGATCACAATTGGTGTCAGGGGTATTCATTTCCGAATTCACGGGTTCGCGACTCCGGCCTCCCGAGCTACTACTTATTCTCCCCATTTCCTTCCAACAGTAAGGCCCCTTCGACGTATCACACTCATTATACAATTTCCATTAAGAAATCATCACATCCCAACCCTACTCCTTGTTCCCTTCTACTATCCGATAGGGGATGTCGGGCTGCAGCGACCCCCTATAACACTACTGCGCTCGCCAACCCGCTTGCCAGGCGTGGCGAGTATGGCAAACCCACAAACATAAAATGAGAGTAATTACGAACCGTCTCGCTCGCAAGTTCGACGACTTCCAGCCTCCCGAACAAGCCGGTTTCCGAAGAGGCTATAGTGCCGTAGACCACATACATACGCTACGGCAGATTATACAGACGTCAGAAGAGTATAATCGGCCCCTTTGCTTAGCGTTTGTGGACTATGAGAAAGCCGAAACGCGATGGAAACATGGGCAGTGCTACAGGCTCTAGAGACAGGCTACAGAGATGCCGTATTGATCATCGGTATATCGAGGTGTTAAAATGCTTGTACGATAACGCCACTATGTCAGTCCGTTCGGAAAACTACGTACTATTTTCTCTAGTTTTAGTTTTATTAATTTCATAAATAAGGCGCAGACGTGCGCGAAGCAGCTTGTCTTAAGATAAAAAGTAATTACAACTAACAAAAACTACTTAAAAAATAAACATCGTTTTATAAATCTTAGAAAGGTAAAAACCAGGTCAGCTGGCCTAGATTACCAAGCATATTGACAGATAAGTGGCGTTCCGTGGCTCAAAATTTCCTAGGCGCCTAACGAACCAAGGTTGAGCCATAATTTATGCTCTTACGGTAGGGCTTAAATCACGTACCTTTTGCGACACTAGCGACAGCGTGGTAGTTGTACCTGAACTTCAAAAAAATTTGCCAAAAAAGCAAAAAGGAGTAAATGTCAAAAATTTAAAATTTTTAGATTTTCTTCGGATTTTTGTATTTATAAGAATATTTATCAGATTTCTTAGCAAAAAAGTAAAACCTATCCTATTACTACTAAGTTTTTTTTAGTATCGTTGAAAGTCGATTTAACATAGAAATATAGATTGATATAATTTTCTCCGAATCTTAAAAAAATGGCTTACACCGTTTTGGCTCAGTACGGCTAGCGTTCCAATCCAATGTTCCTGCGAGAACACACGGTGAGAAGGACCGCTGGCGCACTTCAACCACTCACTAAAACTCATATTTTTTTCAAATTCAAATTGTGTTGACCCCATGCACCTAATTAAGGGTTAAACTGCCATCACAAGCCTAAGGGGACAAGAAGTGGCAAGAAACTCCCGGATTTACACCTGTTACCAATCAGCCATGCAGGAACCAAACCATCAAGTACACAACATCTATCCAAATATGTATATATACACACATACACGTACGTACTCGTGCGCCACACCCCCACCCACACATCATTAACATGGTTCCGTATTAAAACAATATTAAGGAACTGTTTTGTGGTGAGTCTCGATATTTATCAGTCTGTATGGCACAGCTGTTCTTTCAATTCAAACAAACGAAGACACAAATTTGCCATCCATATTTTGACTGATGACGACATATAGTCGAAATATTTCGGTTCTCTGTTTTTTATTTTAATATAATACTGTTATTATAATAAGACACAGTCACAATGTCGTCGGTATGTTTTCCTTTTTTTAAATGCCATATGCAATGATGACTTATAAGTCATCTTTAGTCATATGTATGTATGTATGTATGTATAACAGACTGGGCCCTGCAAAAGGCCAAAAATTTCTCTCTGATTTATGACATTTTCAGACGTGCTCTGTACGAAAATGTAGATATAGAATAATAAATTACCTTCTAGGATCTCATTCCTTGATTTTTATATAATTCGGTTGAGATTTAAAGGAAGAAAATGATTTTGATAATGTCATTGTTACTAGGTATAATTATCCCGAGGAGCAGTTTTGCCTATCGCATAATTTCGGTACCGTAGCCCGGGACTTCACGCGACAGCAATTGTATTTTCTAATACCTATTTGTGTATTCGCTTGGATCTAACATTTCCTTTTAAAAATTTACAGTAATAAAAAGGTAAAGTAAGGTACCTTGTCGTACCAAATACAATCGAGACACCGTTGGGTTACATAACTAAATGTAATTAAAACATAAGGTACCTAAAGTTGTAAGTACTTACTTTAGTGTTATGTTTAAATTGTGTTTATGTAACAAATCTACTTAACTGTATACAACAGAGGTTCTATTAAGTTTAGATATGACAAGAGTTTTATGTAACTTATGTAACTTATGTAATTAACACTCTATTCTCATAACGATACAAACAACATGACAACAAAAATTCAAAATCCTTCATTCAAATGGGTTACTAAGAACACTTTCGAATCGTCATGTGAATTAACTACAACTAGCTTTACAAACTAATTACAATACTGTTTGTATTGCGTGCGTCCAATAGGTACTCTTTGTAAAATCACAAACGAAACATTATATTATAGTGAATCAACTAATAAATACATGTTTTGTATTGAAACACTTAATAAACAAGATTTACAATGTAACTAGTTTAATATAAAAAAAAATCTAAATTCAAGTAATATTTTAATTGCTTTTGATTTTCAGATTGCAAAGGGGGCAGGGAGGGTGGCACAATGTGTAATACAATATACAGACATACCTGTACATTTACATTTTACAAACATGTAAATAAATAAATTTATAGGTATTCATATACCTACATATTACAGACATAATTAAATATACATACATGCACATATTCATATATACACATACACAGACATATATAAATACATATATATAAATATACAAATACATATCAAAGATATATAAAAAAAAAAGATCAGTGGCAACCGGGGCCTGCCGCGGTAAAGCTATTGCATTGAAGCGTTTTATTTAATAATCGTGACAAACCTACAAGATTTTCGTGGTAGATAACAATATTGTCCACGTAAACTAATTCACCCTTACCTAACAATTCCGTCAATACCGTATTCATGTTCTTTTGAAAGAAAAATTGGCTCGACTTTATGCCGAACGGTAATACATTAAATTCCCAAACATTAGAATAGCTACCTCCTGAACATATGGATGCGGTATTATGTTTATCGCTTTCAAGTAGAGGGGATTCGTTGGTTCTGGCGCACTTCCCCCCAACCTCAACCCCTCGCCTAAAAACTTTTCTGCCCCGCACGACTCGCGCTTGACCACTCTCAAAACCACCCCTGTGTCTGGGGTGTGGCGACTCGCGCTTGACCACTCTCAAAACCACCCCTGTGTCTGGGGCTATGTCGACTCACGCAACCAACCCCTGTGTCTGGGGCTATGTCGACTCACGCTTGACCAAAACTACTGCGTGACGTCACAGTGGCTCCTGTGTATAACTTGTCTCTAGTTTTGTTATGTAATTACATCATTATCGTAATGGGTTATCATGTTTTTCCCCGTTCATAATAAAGTTATTCCTATTTAATTACAATGATGTTGGTGGTGACATTCCAAAAACTAGTCCCCCGAGGGTGTATCTCAAGGTTTTAGGGGTGTGTCCACTCACGCTTTACAAAAACAACCTGGAGACGTGTCGGTTCACGCTTGATATGACTTGACATGTTATACCTACAGAAATTCTTCAATTCAAGTCGGTCGAAGTTTAAAGAGAAAAGCTGATAATAGTGTTAAAGATTTACAACTAGCATTGACGTCATCATGATGTGTCAAATATGTGATTTACAGGTTAAGCAAAGATTCTATGCTCAGCACTTACGATCTAAGAAACACAAATAGAAATGTCTTATTCTTAATCATAATTTACTTTATGTGTCTGTTATATCACTCGTGAAGTATTTATAGCATCAATTGAAGAATCAATACTATTTTATTATTCATGCAGATTTTGATCAGGAAACAAAAGATTTTAAAAATTCTTTTGAATTTTTAAATTTGACTATTAGGAATTGGATAAAAAATGGTGAATTAGAAAATTATTCAGAACCTTTAAGTGATGACATTAAAAATAAAATGTGTAATGACACATAGTGATTCAGAAAAAAAAGAAAATGTAGACCTTAAAAAAAAAAAAAAAAAAAAACAGTTTTTAGAAATGCATGTTAATAAGTTTAATCCCTTACGGGGATCTTCGTATATTCGTAAAAAAGAACGATCAACAATGTTTTAAGAGGACTATATCCTGCAAATACACATTCCGATAGGGTATCATCATACTTGAGGCATTAAAATAAACTAACGTTTAATAATATTCAGTTCCCAATCAAATTATCTGATATACCCAAGGTAGAAAAACAAAATGACATTAGCATTAATATGTTTGAATTAGAGTTTAACAAAGAAAAAAAAACTTTACAAAATGTTCTAATTAATTACAAATTAACTTATTATTTTTAAACAACGGTTGAAATGGTCATTATTGTATTTATCACGCTTGGTAAATAAACAAATAACAAATTGAAATGACACTATTCATATCTGGGCCGGTTGCCGTAACTATTTTTAATCTAAAGTTAATTTAATTAATCACCAGAAACATGAATGTGCTCAAATTTTTACTGAATAACTAGGAATTCATAAAAAAGAAAAATATTGGTTTAATAGGGAAACAAATAATGATGAAATCTATTTTGATAAATTTCAAAGAATATTAAAATTACATTTTATAATATATGCAGACTTTGTAGCTCATTTAAAACCCTCCTATTGTCACCTATTGTGTCCCTGATCCATCGAAGTCATATACGTAAACAATACATGAACATGTAGTTTGTTCTTATGGATAATATATAAAATGTTCATATGATGATAAACTGTCTATATATAGAACATACTCAGAGCCTAATTGTACAAAAATGTTTATGGAAAGCATTAACAAAGATATTAGCAATATACATAGGATAAATTGTTTTCAAAAATGTCCACTTTCTTTAACTAATGAAGAGAAGGAATCTATAAGAAAATCGCAATTATGTTATATTAGGTGATGAAATCACAGTAGACTATGACTGGAATACTAGTAATTTTAGAGGTGTTAGTCACGAATTATTTAGTAGCACAAAGTATCGTGTTCCATTTTTCATTCCTATTCTATTTCACAATCTAAACAATTATGATGCTCATTTTATTGTTCATGCTTTGAATTTTAAAGATTGAGAAATAAAAATAATTCCGCAAAATAAGTAAAAATATAATTCATTCTCATGTAAACCTAATATGTCGTATAGTTCATTTGCGGTTTTTAGATTATTTTTAATTTATGATCTACTAGAGTTTAGATATATAGAATATTATATAAAGACCAATTTGCAGAATTAAGAAATCAATTACAAACGAATTTTAATAAACTTATTAGGAAAGGTGTTTTTCTTCATGAATTTGTTAATTCTTATGAGTCCTTAAAAATTACATCTCTTCCAAATCAAGACGCTTTCTTTAACTCTTTAATACCAGTGTATCAAATTATAATTATAAACATGCTCAAAACGATGTCAGCCCAATTTAAATGTAAAAATATGTTGGAATATTCCAATCTATATTTAAGAACTTATGTAATGCTACTCACTGATATTTCTGATAACTTTAGAATTTTTATATCTAATGTGATATAATTGTTATTATTTATTTTCTTCTTTTTACACTAAGCTGTACACCTATCTATAATATATTTTTGCCACGGAAAATGAGCTCTATTTTAAAATTAACCTGTAACCTTAAGTACCCTGAACATTTACATGATCTTAATTCAGACTTACCTTTATGCCCTGAAAAACATTGTAAACGATTACAGTAAAGATAAGAAATTAGTATCAAAGTTTTATAATAAAACTAAAATATAATTTACTATAGAAATCTCAAACAATGTTTACAACTTACTATGAAGTTAATTAGGGTTCATAGAGTTTTACAGTTTAAGCATAGTCCTTAGTTGAAATATATATAGATTTAAATACACAAGTAAGAACTACAGCTAAAAGTGACTGAAAAAGATTTTTATAAATAATACATTCTTTGGTAAAATATGGAAAATGTTGAAAAACGTGTATTTGTGAAAAAAAGATATTTATTTAGAGAATTATAAGTCGTGTCTATGTATCACAAATGTAAATAGTTCACGTGCAGAATTCGAAGTGTGAAACATACTATTTTACACAAAAATTAAAAAAAAAATTGTTGTAGACTTTTAGTTCTCCAAATAAATCTCTTTTTTTGTCACACTTTTCTTGAAAACTTTAGATTCGGCAATTACTTTAAAGATTGAGAAATAAAAATAATTCCGCAAAATAAGTAAAAATATATTTCATTCTCAAATAAACCTAATATGTCGTATAGTTCATTTGCGGTTTTTAGATTATTTTTAATTTATGATCAACTAGAGTTTAGATATATAGAATATTATATAAAGACCAATTTGCAGAAATAAGAAATCAATTACAAACGAATTTTAATAAACTTATTAGGAAAGGTGTTTTTCTTCATGAATTTGTTATTTCTCAATCTTTAAAATTCAAAGCATGAACAATAAAATGAGCATCATAATTGTTTAGATTGTGAAATAGAATAGGAATGAAAAATGGAACACGATACTTTGTGCTACTAAATAATTCGTGACTAACACCTCTAAAATTACTAGTATTCCAGTCATAGTCTACTGTGATTTCATCACCTAATATAACATAATTGCGATTTTCTTATAGATTCCTTCTCTTCATTAGTTAAAGAAAGTGGACATTTTTGAAAACAATTTATCCTATGTATATTGCTAATATCTTTGTTAATGCTTTCCATAAACATTTTTGTACAATTAGGCTCTGAGTATGTTCTGTATATAGACAGTTTATCATCATATGAACATTTTATATATTATCCATAAGAACAAACTACATGTTCATGTATTGTTTACGTATATGACTTCGATGGATCAGGGACACAATAGGTGACAATAGGAGGGTTTTAAATGAGCTACAAAGTCTGCATATATTATAAAATGTAATTTTAATATTCTTTGAAATTTATCAAAATAGATTTCATCATTATTTGTTTCCCTATTAAACCAATATTTTTCTTTTTTATGAATTCCTAGTTATTCAGTAAAAATTTGAGCACATTCATGTTTCTGGTGATTAATTAAATTAACTTTAGATTAAAAATAGTTACGGCAACCGGCCCAGATATGAATAGTGTCATTTCAATTTGTTATTTGTTTATTTACCAAGCGTGATAAATACAATAATGACCATTTCAACCGTTGTTTAAAAATAATAAGTTAATTTGTAATTAATTAGAACATTTTGTAAAGTTTTTTTTTCTTTGTTAAACTCTAATTCAAACATATTAATGCTAATGTCATTTTGTTTTTCTACCTTGGGTATATCAGATAATTTGATTGGGAACTGAATATTATTAAACGTTAGTTTATTTTAATGCCTCAAGTATGATGATACCCTATCGGAATGTGTATTTGCAGGATATAGTCCTCTTAAAACATTGTTGATCGTTCTTTTTTACGAATATACGAAGATCCCCGTAAGGGATTAAACTTTTTTTTTTTTTTTTTTTTTTTTTTTTTTTTAAGGTCTACATTTTCTTTTTTTTCTGAATCACTATGTGTCATTACACATTTTATTTTTAATGTCATCACTTAAAGGTTCTGCATAATTTTCTAATTCACCATTTTTTATCCAATTCCTAATAGTCAAATTTAAAAATTCAAAAGAATTTTTAAAATCTTTTGTTTCCTGATCAAAATCTGCATGAATAATAAAATAGTATTGATTCTTCAATTGATGCTATAAATACTTCACGAGTGATATAACAGACACATAAAGTAAATTATGATTAAGAATAAGACATTTCTATTTGTGTTTCTTAGATCGTAAGTGCTGAGCATAGAATCTTTGCTTAACCTGTAAATCACATATTTGACACATCATGATGACGTCAATGCTAGTTGTAAATCTTTAACACTATTATCAGCTTTTCTCTTTAAACTTCGACCGACTTGAATTGAAGATTTTCTGTAGGTATAACATGTCAAGTCATATCAAGCGTGAACCGACACGTCTCCAGGTTGTTTTTGTAAAGCGTGAGTGGACACACCCCTAAAACCTTGAGATACACCCTCGGGGGACTAGTTTTTGGAATGTCACCACCAACATCATTGTAATTAAATAGGAATAACTTTATTATGAACGGGGAAAAACATGATAACCCATTACGATAATGATGTAATTACATAACAAAACTAGAGACAAGTTATACACAGGAGCCACTGTGACGTCACGCAGTAGTTTTGGTCAAGCGTGAGTCGACATAGCCCCAGACACAGGGGTTGGTTGCGTGAGTCGCCACACCCCAGACACAGGGGTGGTTTTGAGAGTGGTCAAGCGCGGTGCGGGGCAGAAAAGTTCTTAGGCGGGGGGTTGGGGTTGGAGGGTAGTGAGCCAGAACCAACGATGTTTTGAGAGTGGTCAAGCGCGAGTCGTACAAAGCAGAAAAATTGGTGAGCTTTTTTTTAGGCGAGGGGTTGAGGTTGGGGGGAAGTGCGCCAGAACCAACGAATCCCCTCTACTCTTTCATTTAATTCAAGTTGAAAATATCCTAAATTTAAGTCTAACTCGCAAAAGTATTTGACCCCCTGCAAACTTTGAAAAATGTCCTCAACACGTAGAATTGGATAAGCAACGTCAATAGAAACGATTGTTAGCCATGGCACTATTATGTGTCTTTTACATCTATGTCATCTCTTAGGTCTATGGTTTTGACAATGTAGATGTGCGTATCTAAGCAACACTGTTCGTAAATAAGTCGAAAATAAAAGTTGTATCTACATTGTTGATACTGCTATTTTTCCTCAAGTTTCCAAGAAACTGCACTCTGCGTGGCTCGTTTAGTCACACGTTAAGGTTCAACTTGTCGCGGGCTCCAACTCACTCGTGGACGAGGCCAAAAAGCACGCTGTCTCACCTAGCATCGTGTCTAAAAGAAATAGAATCTGTTATAGCTTAAGTATTAGCTCGTTGTTAAATGTGCTTTGCATTTTTTAGAGGAAGCAATTTTATTTTTCCTTTTCCAACTATGACTCCAATTTTAACTCCTGTCATTTCTCAAACTTTCACATTTGACGTTGATTTAGATTCTGAGCCACAGCCTGGACCATCGAAGAAAAGTAGATTAGAGTAGTAACTAATAAGTGATTGAAAATATTATGATGTCGAGGATTACCTTATAAGCAAGATGTCCGTGGAGATGGCCTACTGGGGATACCACGTTAAAAAAACGCGCTCTACCTCATAGGTGCCAGGGAAAAGAGTTAGGAATGAATAAGTAAAGTTGTACGAATTAAAAAAAAAAAATTAAAAATATATTTACAATTAAAAAAAAACGAAAATAAGTTAAACATTTCGTTTTGACCGGATTCTCATGAGCATTGACGAACCCGGTCAACTTTGGAGCGCTGTAACAGCGTTTTAAATTGAATTAAATTATAAAAAAATACAGGAAAAAATTTTCCTCAAAAGATCATCTACGAGATTGGTCTGGGCTATTTTTTTTGTAAAATGTATACAAAAAAGTTTTTAATTTGGGGCAAAAAGTTATAGAAAACATATTTGGGATCATTCTCACTGATCCATTGTCCAGATCCATAATGGATCTAGTGAGATATTATTTTCTCAATAGATCCATTTTTAAAAGTGTGTATCTACTGAGAAGTATTTGTATCGCTAGATCCGTTAACCAGAACCAGATTTGAAAGTGTGGGTCTATTAAGGAATTTCTTTCTCACTAGATTCAGTTGTAGTTCTGATAAAAAAATTTGGTGTCGGCTAGGCTTGTTGTCCCCTAGGCTGGGGAGATAACGGAACTTGCTTTCTAATACTATTTCAGGTACTCGTATTTCCCCTGTCATATTCTTATTTTTACCAACTTTAAAAAAGGAGGAAGTTCGCGAATGGTCTGTAGGTACCCAAATAAAAGATATTATTAATTCAAAACTAAAAATTAACCGACTTTATAAAAGGAGGATCCATACTAATACTAATATTACAAATTCGAAAGTGTCGGTGTCTGTCTATCAATCCGTTAAAATTTACGGTTGGACTAATTGTGATGAATTTAATATGGAGATAGTTTGAACTGCAAAAGACAAGAAACATACTGTTTTTCTTAATATATTTTTTATTTTATTTTATATATTAAAAAAAATTAAACTATTGATCTTACACGTGTGGTTATTTTACAAAAGTTATAGATCTCATCAAGATTTTTATTTCAAATGACAGCTGTCAAACTAGAAAGGTCTATATCTCTGTAACTATTGATCGCAGACTAGTAGTTTCCCTAGTAGAAATGATAGATCTCATCAAGATTTTTATTTCAAATGACAGCTGTCAAACTAGAAAGGTCTATATCTCTGTAACTATTGATCGCAGACTAGTAGTTTCCCTAGTAGAAATGATAGATCTCATCAAGATCTTTATTTCAAATGACAGCTGTCAAACTAGAAAGGTATATATCTCTGTAACTATTGATCGCAGACTAGTAGTTTCCCTAGTAGAAATGATAGATCTCATCAAGATCTTTATTTCAAATGACAGCTGTCAAACTAGAAAGGTCTATATCTCCGTAACTGTTGATAGTAGACTAGTAGTTTCTCCACAAAAATTATACGTCTCATTAAGATCTTTAATTCGGATGAGACCTGTCAAACTAGAAAGGTATATATCTCGGTAACTATTGATCGTCGACTAGTAATTTCTCCACAGCAATGATAGTTCTCATCAAGATCTTAATTTCTGATGACAGTTATCATCTAAAACCTTTCTAATTTTGATGTGTTATTTCTGTAGAGAAACTTCTAGTCTACGATAAATTTTAGGTACCCGAGTACTAAGATTTTGTTGTCTGCTGATGTGTGTACTCAATGAAGTCGTCTGCCGTGATCAATATAAGTTGTCAAGACCCTAATAAATAAAATATATCAATGGCAAATCTGGTCAATTAAATTTTAAATATAATTTTTTTCAGCACTTTTAAATCTGTCTGCTACAATGCTAAACGCGCGATAATGGTCTGCCATTGTTGTTTTTAGATAATAATAATAATAATAATATATTATTAAATTTCAAAACGGCAGACGTGGTCAAATGCTCTTAAAATTCGAGAAATATCCATACCTGTCTTACCTGAGTGCGCGCCGCGTCCACCACTTAGGGCTTAGTGACCCTCCATCTCATATATGGTAGGTATAGGGGCCTCACTGTACAAAACCCCAGGTCCGGTCAAATACATACAGTTAGCTTTCCACTGGCTCTTAAGCTATTATGAGCAGTTAGCAGCTTTGTATATTTTTGGGTAATATCCTTCCTATATTTCTCAATAATGTAATAAGCTATATTAATCGTAATATATTACTATGCCACTACTACTATAGAACTGGCTCTCTATCCTATCACACATCTCTAACTCCTCTAACTTTCGACTATTTTCTTTGACACAACCTAACATAATAAATAAAGATTATAAACTAGCTGACCCCGCGACTGTTGTTTCTCGCCGCCCATTGTGAAGAGATTGTACTAATTCAGAAACCTTGCCCGGTGCCTATGTGCATAAAAACTTAGACCCTGTCCGACTCGCACTTGACCCCTTTTTTCTTTCTCAGAAACCTTCCCCGACGTGTGAATAACAGCTTACCGAAATTTCATTAAAATCGGTTTACCCTTAGTGCGCGAGTCCGACAAGCACTTGACCGTTTTTTTCTTTTATAAAAATCTTGCCCTAACACTAACAAACACAACAGAAAAAGAATTAGCGAAATCGGTCTAGCCGTTCACGCGTGATGGCGTGACCAAGAGTCCGACTCGCACTTGACGCTTTTTCTAACCTTTTAAACCTTGCCTTAACAATAACGAACGCAACAAAAAAATAATTATCCAAATCGATCCAGGCGTTCTCGGGTTATATTCAGACTATAATTTGATTTTTTTATATATGTATAAATAATAATTTTTGTTTATTTACTTTTTTGACGTAGTATATTTGACATCTCAATCTGTCATAGAATTAAAATCCCATATCCAACCTCCCTGCACTACTCATAATCGTCATATACTAAAAAAATTTGGAAAATCCAAAAGTGCACGCCTCATAGCGGTCATTCACATTTCACACAAAAAAATTCTAAAACAAAAATTCAAGTTTTTTAAAATAAAATAACAAATAAGGTGAGGAAAAAATATACTATAAAATAAAAATAAAAAAATAAAATAAAAATAAAAAATATATATATAGATATACAGTATACAGTGGTATATTAGTTTTTTATAAATTATAATTAAACGACAGTACATAGAACGCTAATATTAACTAGGAATCAGCACAGTGTAATACTTTATATATTAAAAACAAAAGTATTCCGGTAAGATGAATTTTTCGACCAATTTCTCTGCCACATACATGGTCACATAAACACAGACTCACGGACGTCCAAGAATGATTAGTTTTAATGTTATTATTTATTATATTAAACAAATTAATTGTTTATAAAATGTACCATATATGTTAGACAGATTATTTAACTTCATATTAGTGCACTCATATTATCCTGTAAGTGTTATATTAAAAAAAAAAGCGTCATTTAAGTTTCGAAAGACTGGGTTTTTTGACATGTCGAGAGTAGAGCACTACCTCACCGCTCCGCTTATGAGGCGTGCAAAACACAAACACCGTGCCGAAGTCTGCCGAACTGAAACGACGTTAGAGGATTGTTAGGTTTTTTTCTTTACTACCGATTTCGTTACGGAATTTCTTGATTAGGTCGCCGCGCTCACAGCCCGCGATAAAAGCTATGAAATAGCTTAAAAACTTACGTAAATTAACTCAGATAGGTCCTATTTTTGTTTGGCCGCTCGAGCGGCAGATACGTACGTGTATATGCACACACACATTTAAACAGATATCGCACACCCAAAAGTGGGTCAGCTGCCACACAACAGCCTGGCAACAAATCCATATAATTTAACCCTTAATTAGGCGCATTAAGAAAATTACACAATTAGACGCATGGGGTCTTTAGTGACCCCAAACAAAATAAAAATATGATATAATAAGAAATAAATAAAACAAACTATTTTTTATGAAATATATCAAGATAGTGTATTATAATAACTAAAAAATTAACGAATAAATAAAATAAAAAAAAAGGACCGCTGGCGCACTTCAACCACTCACTAAAACTCATATTTTTTTCAAATTCAAATTGTGTTTACCCCATGCACCTAATTAAGGGTTAAACTACCATCACAAGCCTAAGGGGACAAGAAGTAGCAAGAAACTTCCGGATTTACACCTGTAACCAATCAGCCATGCAGGAACCAAACCATCAAGTACACAACATCTATCCAAATTTGTATATATACACACATACACGTACGTACTCGTGCGCCACACCCCCACGCACACATCATTAACACGGTTCCGTATTAAAACAATATTAAGGAACTGTTTTGTGGTGAGTCTCGATATCTATCAGTCTGTATGGCACAGCTGTTCTTTCAATTCAACCCAACGAAGACACAAGTTTGCGCGTTCATTTCTTAAGAAACTTCTTCTTAACCCCATTAAGGTCCTGCACAATTGCACAACACATCCCTTACCAAATTGGGATCCTTAGTGTTGACATCTCCAGCATGTTTAGTTGCCATGCCGAAATCATTTGGAAGACGAGGCGAATATGCGTCTTAAAATCTTGGTGTCCCACGGCTATTTTCTACCATCGCACTGCTTTTTATCGGCAGAAAGTTAATCCTTTTACCTTAGAACCTATATGGATCCTTCCTAGAACGTTTAAGGTGCGTAATTAGCTGCCTTTCGAGGTTTTCTCTAAGGTCTACAGTATTGGGTTCTTCAAGAATGAAGTAATCAGACTTTTAGAGGGTCGGCTAAGAGAGAGTATGCCTTTGATGTTGCAAGCGAGCGTCCATAGGCTGCTGTGACCGTTTAACATCAGGCGGACCGTTAGCTTGTTTAACTAAAGATATAAGTGGTATTTAAATAAAGCTAGCAACCAGGGTACGGTTGGTGAGGATTGGATATAATAAAAAAAACCGGCTAAGTGCGTGATGGTTCTATAAAATGAGAATTATTACGGATACCTAAAAACCTGCGTATTAAATATTTTTAAGTTTTCGCAAAAAATATTTAAAATTTCTATTATGTTGATTTTTTCCTGTTCTTTTAGAAATGATAGTTAAAAGTTAGAGAAAGCGGGAACACATTTAGGTTAGACAGACAGAAAAGATTTCTTATCAAACCATTTAAAATATACAAATTATTTGTTTGTTAGTATGTTCTTTTATTTATCAAAAAATAACAATCAGCTTAAATAACCATACATTTCAACAAAACGTAATTTTTACAAAGCGCTCAAAAATTAAACATTTGTTAATACAGAACCCCTTAAAAAGATACAACAAAACCAATGAACCCTACCACCGCCGCCATATTAAAAACAATTGACAGCTGTAATTAAAAAAAGTCAATTTGCATTGATTCATAATCGAAGCGTAAAAACTCACTTGATACCCTATCAAAGTAAATATTTCAACTTAAACCGATATATATAATTATCAAAACTACTTTGCCACAGTCGCATATCAGAATGCATGCTCAACGTTCCATACAAATAATTAATTCTTTTAAAAATCAGTTGAAAACCTTGACACGGTTTCAGTACTTTGTCATGTGAGGGGCAAACGTGTGTGTCCCTACATGTACGAGAACGCAGCAAAGTTACCTTTGCATTTGATACAAACGCCCCTGTCGAATTGCACTTGCATTTTGAGCTTTAGTTCTTATTTTTACCAACTGTAGATACATGTTTGTATTGTAAACTGATTAATCAAACCATTGACAGCTGGTCCATTGGCTTTTAACAGATTAACTGCTTATTTGCTCCACACAACCGCAAGTAACTAGTTGTGCCGCGTGGTTTTATCCGCAACCTGGTAAGTACCTTAAGTAACAGCATTTAGCATAAGCGGCATTCTTTGGAACAGAAAGCTTCGTGTAGCTGATAGTTCCTAATAATGGCGCTTGTATAGTTGGATGTGTTCTAAGGAATTGTTCGAAATGATGCCCACGGCTACTTTCTACCATCGTCGAGGAATACATCCTTACACCTTAGAACGTAAATGGCATGTCCAGTGCGGTTTCAGAGAAACTTTCTCCCGTGACGGTTTTCTCTAAGGACTTTAGTATGGATTTCTTCAAGACAGAAGTTATTCGATTTTTAAAGGATCGGCAACGCGCGTGTATTGCCTCCGGTGTTGCAAGACTGCGGTGAACGCTTGTCATCAGGCAGACCGTTAGCTTGTTTGCCACCTTAGTAGGATAAAAAAAAACCAATCCGGTCAGCCATCCATAAGTTACACAGCGACAAACAAACACATACACACCCACATTCAGTCCTATTCTATTTATAAATTTAAGAATGTTAATAATTTAAAATATATAATTAATGCGAAAGTTTGTAAGTAGGTACGTTGTTGAGATTTTTGTTACTCCTTCATGTCAAATTCCGAATAGGTATAAATACCCTGATTTTACACATAGGCTACATTTTATCCAAAAAAAACAAAATTCCGGGTACGAACAATTGTATTCCTATAGCTGGAAGAAGTTGTCGTTGGAATCCCACGCCGACAATCGAATAATACGGGCAGAGCCGCGGGCCAAACCTAGTTACTTCGGTTGGTTCAATGTATGTTGCAAAATAGTTGACTATATTCTGTCGTGTTGTTTTTTTAAGTATTTTTTTCAGCTTTGAACGTCATTTTTTTTAGCTTTTTACGTCAACGCGTTTAGGGGTGCTTCCTTCCCTGAATGCTTACGTTTTGAAATAAACACCCTGTGGGGGTGTTCTCAAAGTACTACAGCATGGGGTTCTTCAAAACCGAGGTGTTACAAGCAGACGCTTTAGTAGGTAATGAGACTGTAAAAAAGCGCTTGTATGGGGCTGGGTTGCTCTATGATTGAAACCTAGGACGCTTTTCAATTCCCCATGAAAAAAATCCATTTTGCCCAAGGTTTAAATGTTTCATGTCTAAAATGAGATTTTATCATAAAGAAGTATGCATTAGAAAATTAAATACATCAGTGAAACAATCCAATTAACGTTCGATACCGGTGACCGCGCGCGGTGTCACGCCACGTTTTAAACCCACCTTCCACTAAAGCGACAAAGAAAGAAACGGGTAATTTTATACGATATATATAAATTATTGTTCTATATAGGATACACTTATACTTTACACATGTATTTTAGGAAATGAAATATAAGATTAAACCCGTCATTTGGCAAAATACCTTTTTCCCGACGTTTCGGCTGGGTTACACCAGCCATGGTCACGGGTAGCCTGGAGTTTCGTGGCGTCGTCGGCTTCGAGTGGAGGCGTCCTGTTGAACTAACCTCGTTAGTTACTAACTAAGGACGTAATCCCGTACCAAACACCAGGTTTCTACAAAATTGACTGTAGCTGCGGCAGTTCTTACACTGGCCAGATCAAACGCACAATTGCGGACAGGGTCAAAGAACATATTGCTGCTGTAAAGAATTGCCAGACGACAAAATCAGCTATAGCAGAACATTTAATTAACTCAAATTCCTACCACTGAATTGAGCTCCACCAGCCTAAGGTTTTATCCACCAATCGCCAATATTACCGTAGATTGGTACGCGAAGCGATTGAAATAAAAAAGCATAAGAACTTCAATCGTGAGGATGGATACAAACTGTCGCCTGCATGGAATCCAGTCATCGGAAAATACAGCTCTCGAGTTTTACCAACGAACGCACCCGAGGACACCGTCAGTGTTGTGTGTAGTGATTTTGACAATTATAAAGACAAGGTGAGGGTAGTTTAACAGGACGACGCCTCGCACCGCCAGTCTACCCGTGACCATGGCTGGTGTAACCCAGCCGAAACGTCGGGAAAAAGGTATTTTGCCAAATGACCCGTTTAATCCCGTTTTATTATTTTTAAATTAGTAATCGAACGCGTAAATTTAAAAACTTATGATGAAATATAAGAACCAGCTAAAGTGCGTATAGTACACACATTAACTTGGAATGAACATAGGTTTCCATAATATGTTGATATCTCAAAAACGACAACTAAGCTATGTAAGTAGTAGAAGGTTGGACTGTCATGTCGAAGATCGTGAGTTTAATTCCGGGCAGAATTAAAGAGTTGCTTTGAGTCCATTTCGTGCCTAGTACCTACGGTGATAGGCTCACCAATCAATAACGTTTGTAAGTGAACGGAGTAGAATCAATGAAACGTGGATGGTATGAGCACTGATTGTTAACTGTTCACCCCAACAGGTGACGTTCGTATCTCTGAGCACCCTTTTGGGGATAAGTATCGTCATGGTATACGGACGTATACCACCGTATCTGAAAAACTTTTTAAATAACAGTTATAGGACAAATTCACTATGTCAACACAAGAGCTCGTATAATTTTCGCACGCCATAGCATCTCCTTTCCTATTCATTTAAGTGGAATGCGGACCTAAAGTGGATTGTGCAAAGATGCGATGCGGCATACGCATTACGCATTTAATCTTGTTGTGCGCATTAACTTGGAGATTTGCGGAAATGCCGGCGTCTCGTACCTATCACAGACTATAATATTAATAAAAGAACTATGTTAAAAAACGAAATATTACCGCGAAGTTAGACAGCTTGGTCGACATGACCTTAGGGGGATGGCCGGAAGTAGCTGGATGCGGAAGTAAGGACTGTTAGAAGTGGCGCGCCATGGAGGAGGCTTGTGTCCAGCAGTGAACATAAAAAAGCTGATATGTCGATGATTCATCCCCATGAATAGCTACATATCTATTTATAGTGGAAAGCTAAGAAGTCATAGTAAAGGCGATAGACGCAACTTGCGCTGATGGAATTTATCCTAATATATCCCTTTTACTTATGTAGTCCACTTATCACAAAAAATGTATACCACTAAGCTAACAAACAAATTAATGATAAGAGTAGCCTATAGAATTAGTGCTTGCAATACCAGGGGCGTTGCTGGCCCCTTTATATCACAATCTATTACAAATAAAACCGGTCAAGAGCGATTCAAGCTCACACAATGATGGTTCCTGTTCCAAGGACTCAAGGAACGAGTCACACAGGAAAAAACGGTCAATGGCGGGGTTCTGAACAGTGCTCAAAACTGCAGGCTGGAACAACGTAAGCGATCAAAAAGGTGTTACTTGAAGAAACGGAGGATCCTCAACCACTGAAAGGTATTTGGCGTTTCCAGTCCGCATTAGTGAGTGATTCTAGTAGTGTCCTGTCCAGCTCACGATAATCCCAAGTGTAGAACAGGTAGTGTAGGACCTCGCAGTCAAGGACTTGTAGTAGGAGGAATAGAGCCGACCGGTACCAGCACCCTTAAGCCAGCAGGAGAATATATATAAAAATGTAAATATATACAATAGGGAAAAAGTGACTGCTTTGCCGTTTGTGGTCTGCGTGCTGGCTTCTAAACTCTTCTGTGTTCTGTTTCTTGTTTAATGGTACCGATTTGCACTGATGTACGGTGGACAGCCATGTTTTAACTTCAAACTAAAAAATCAATAGCCCATCGTCTTTGGTTTTATTAAATTTCATTTAGTAAATATCTTTTAATAACTATATATAGTTAATTAAATTTGCATTAAATTACATTTACTGTTGTAGTACACAAAGATACATTTTAACACGTTTTTGTCACACACACACACACACACTGATAACAAAATTCATGGACACGATTCGTGAAAGACAGGTTTTCACATGTTTCGTAAATTGGGCCCACTCTTTCTTTGTTACGTCACCTTGTCTTGTTTAACGTTTTTCTCCAAAACATCAATAATAGCTGACGCCCATCAACTGTTATCAGTTTCTCGACAGTAATATATGTTTACACAATAAATTAAACATGGCTGGAGGGACTCATTTGCCATGACTTTTGCCGAAGGTGAGCATCGAATATTCGCACAGCACGACCGATCAGTCTAGATAGAGCGGTTTGAAAATGAATTAAAACTTGCAATTAATGATTTAAGATAAACTGTTGATGTATTTAAATGGATTTGCTTGAATTTAATTTGTTTTGTACTATGTATAATAAGAAGCAAGCGTTGTTTTTTGCACACGATACCAAGATATTAATAAAAAAACCAGCCGAGTTTTATTTTAGTAATATTTTCAAACGAGCTATCCAACGACATCCCACACTGTGGGGTAGACGAGAAAAAAAAATCATCCCCACTTTTCGTGTAGGGAATTTTTATTTTACCACTTTGTCGGCCTAATTAATATGTATATCCATGCCAAATTATAGCTTTGTAATACTTATGGTCTTTGAGCTAAGCCGCGGACAGACAGACAGACGGACGAACATGGCGGAACTATAAGGGTTCTTCTTGACTACGGTAACTAAAAAGATGTCATAAAGAAATAAAAAATTTTAACTAAAAGGCAAAAGACTTTTATAGTACTGCCATATTAATTTGTCTGGATTTTCTTATTTGTGCTGCATTTCTTCAACATCTGATAATGAGAATGTCAAACCAGGCTTTATTCTGTGCTTTCATCTCGGAACAAGCTTATAAATGGACATCCATATATGACGTGTTTTGCGAGTGGATGAAGCAAAAGAAGTGGCAAGGGTCGGTCGCATTAATCGATAGTCTTTGATTTTTCTCTTTCCCTTTGGATAACAGATGTGATATTATAAATAAAAGTATGTCCATAGCGATAAGATTGCCACTTGTATTTTTTTGAAAATACTGTTTTATTATGTGCAATAAATTGTTTTATAACACACTTGCTCATAAAGCATCCTTTACTGCAAAGCTTCTTTTATTTGTGCGATAATTACTATTACCACACAAAAATTATGCTTGTATAATATATTATTATTTTAATTATTTAATAATTATATATTATAATTATTTCAGTTATAAAAAAAATCTCAGTTTGGAAAAATAAATCCAACGCGTTTGTTAAAAACATATTAAAACTATTAGATTCCATTAAATATCAACTTTTTACAACATTTTAACAATAATGTAAGTATTAACTGTCCTTAAAGTGTGTTGAAAACAGTCGTATGACACTCGTGAGCTCTGCTGAATAGACACTCAGCTGAAGTACGCCTTCGCCTTCGGCTCGGGCTGCAAGGTTGTGTCTTGTCCGTAATGAGCAGACAAGCTCACTTGTATCATAATGTACTAATTTTTTTCTATTCATTTCGAAAAAAATATTTTTTACTTTTTAGTACAATTTTCTGTTAGATTAAATTTTTATATGATTTTAATGTTTTAAGGAAAGTCAGTTCTTTTTTTTATTTTATACTTTTTAGTGATAGTTTAATTGCCTTTTTATAGTTTATTGCCCAAGTTTCATAAGTTGGGTGATGAGAACTTGGAGAACGATATTATGTTCAATATAAATTATTAATTAAATTTTCACTTAATTTTTCACGTTCCACCCTAATGTCCACCTTCAGCTGCATTTCCTGCATATGCCAAGAGGTGATAATATCAAAATGAACATCAAATTTGTGATCTGCGACCCTCAAAACCCCGGATACCCATTGTGATATTTTTTCAATTATTCACCTCCACCTCTGGGTTGTACCCCTGGCACAACTCTGGGAGGGGGTTGTTGGTCAAAGTAACTGTGGAATATTGTATTGTCATCCGAGCTTAGTAGGTATGCAAAATTTCATCAAAGGGTGATAACAGTAAGATGTTTAATTAAGCTTGCAAGATTCCACCACAAGATGGAAGGAAAAAAAAAGGAAACATTGTGAGTTAAATAAAAGCAAGTAAAAAAATTTAACTTCTATTCCAGTTACATTCCATTTGCTGTTGCTGGCACACGTGTATTTTCATAAATTCGTCGTCAATTAGCGTTCATAGACAATTCATTGAATAATTATGCAATTTCGATGCTTAGTAGGTTATCTTTGTGCATTATTGCATGAATTAACGGCTGTTTAACCTAACTAATAACACTTTATAACTTAGTCTTATGTAAGCAATGACTTAATTTAGATCAAGTTAAATCCATTCTACTTATGTATGTAAAAAGAGGACTGAGTGACTTAGTAGTACTGCGTGCGTTGCCGCCGTATCAAAGGTCCTGGGTTCGTTTCCCGGTAAGAGGCAACCATTTTGTTACAATTTGTAAATTGTTATGTTGTCCGACTCTGTTTTTTGCCCGGCACAGCGATAGGCTCACCACCTATCGCGTTTGTGAAACGTGGATGTTACGGGCATACGCCACTCCTTCAAAGATTAGTGTCGTGATAGTATTTCTTTTACTAATGTAAAAATGTAAGTCCGTAAAAAAACAAAATTTGGCTGCAAAACCTGAAATGCGTTTCTGCATGTCCTGCAAAATCCGTATCTCCAGAAAGGATGCACTTACTGGATCCCTCCTTTCTTAGGCTTGAAATTTGCCATAAGTAAGCCCCTTCGCACACAGGTCGTAAGCGTATCGTTACGACGCAACACGTACGAGACCTGCAGTGTTCTTCGTTTGTAGAAGTAGACGTATCGTTTTGTAAATTCTCAGTTGAAATCATGGCTTTTTTAATCAAGAATTTTTTATTGTTTGATTATGTTAGAAGTAGAAAGCGACGTACTCAATGGATCCAACCATAAACCATCCGAATCAGGTAATTTTACGTGGCCTGCCAATATCACGAGAAGACCATATGTAATTAATTGCACTCCCTATCGCACCACCTACATACCGTAAGTAACTCTACATCTCTATCATGCCAAAAATATTAATAAAGTTGATTTTATTTTATTTTTCAGCATTTGTTCCTTATAATCAAAACAAAAAAGGGAAAACTAAAAAAAATGCAGCTCTCAAAAAAGAAAAACTACATAAAAGTCACATACGATAAGCAGGAACCTCTTGTATTGATGACTGTATCTTTAGTTGATTTATCGATGTAGGTATATAGGGTTGTCAATTTGTGTAAAAAAATCGCAACTGGAAGTTACTGGCTGATTCTATGATAAAACTTTAGAACGTTTATGGTCAAGAGTACCTAGTGGTATCTGCAGGTTGTAGACTATATCGTCTGTGGTCACAGTGTCACAACCTCGGACAGCCAACTACTCAGAACAGACAAGATATATTCCGTTATCTACTCAGTGATATATTATAATTGTCTTTGAAAGTAGCGTTAGCAGCACAAATAAATATGTTATTTTCTACGACATTAATTGCGTGCAAGTCGTGCAGTTTTTCACTTGATACTAATTTTACATTTTTTTGCAGTCATTCATAAAGAAGATCATCTTTACGCCAATATTGCCTTAGTACTTACTTACTTCTCACAATCGTTGCAATATGCAGACTAGAAATGCAAACAACGTCATACTCCTCAATCTGTTGATAATGGAGACCAGGTGGAGTTTCTTAAGCCGTATAAGTATAGTTGGTAATGTATACAAGAGCGGTAAAAATTTCGTGGTAATGATATTTAAAGAAAGTGCTGATGCAACGTAAGACAATTACTACGTTTCTCCATACCTTCTGTAATTATTATTTTCTATATATTTGCAGTACGACCGATTTCAAGCATATCGTTGCGGACACACGTAATATAGTTTCGATTGTATTAGTTTATTTGTGTAGTAAATGACTATTTCTTAGTTTTTTTTTAAAGATTCCAAATACTGACCTCTGAACAGTGTTTTACCTCAAGACTTCGATATTGACCAATTTAATCGTCATATTTGATCGTCTGTTTCTTTAGATTAGATGGTAACCAGGAGCTAAATAGGAAGGTATGCATATTAGGTTCTATTTTATCAATGATAGCTCCTGACTTTCCTACATTTAATTTTACCCAACTTTACGAATGATGCCAAGAAAACTTTTTATCTCTCAAAAAAGGGCAAAGATAACGGACTTCAACTGTTGCGGCGAATCAGGATTACTTCTAGAAGCGTGACAGTTTGAGGCTAAGCCTATCGCCAAATCTGACTGATCTTGGTGATGTTTGCCTACACATCAGACTCGTTGCAACTTTACAATGCACAAATTGTAAAAATATTGTTTGCCTCTACCGGGAATCAAACCCACTTTTAAGCTAACTCGATTTCTTAGAATTCAGTAGCAACATCCATATCCTATGTAATGGTACGTAAGTTAATAGATAATAAAAACAGAAAAAAACTGATTCTTTTGCAATTTAAAATGTTTGGTAGTAAAAAATGTGTTATTCTATATACGATAAAAAATTCAACCTTAAATATTTTGTAATTTTGTTGTCGAAATGTATCTATACTTTTTTGTGAACCATACTCATATGCGGATAAAAGCGTGTGTGTCTCATTGCAAGTTGCAAGGCGAGCGACCGCGCCCAAAGAAGCAGGTTATTGTTAGGGATGGTAGAAAGCAGTAGGAGTGAAAATATCGATATAAATTTTTCATTTTAATGTAGGCGGACAGATATATGCTCCTATGATAATTGAAATTCCTAAAAACAAACTTTGTTAACACATATGTTATTACCGCGTTTCTTTTAAAGGCAAATTAAGAAATGTTTATTTTTCAGTGGTGAAAAACCATAGTTAAACAACGGTCTAGCTTCAAAATAATTAAATTAAAAAAGGAATTGTTTATTTATTGAAACTTTTATTTCTAATTAAATACTGATAGGTTCCATTTACATTTATACAAAAACATTATGTTTAACATCACTTTTTTCTAGCCTGTACCTGCGCTGGTAAATAAATAACTCCAACAGCTACGTGAAACTTTTGCTAGAGTTTTCCGGAAATTATAAATTTTTGGAACATTTCCTTTCAATTATAATTCAATTTCAAGTTACACCTAGTAACGGGCTTGATTTTATACTGATTCAAAAAGTTGTTTTTGATTGTTTTTTTAAATTCTACATCATAGTCTTTCATACATTTATCTATTACTTAAATGGGTCTTTTGTTAACTCTACAAGGAAAAGGAAGCGGATGTAATAAAAAATTTTTTTTTAGGTTCTATACGAAATTTCTACTGGTGACTTCGTACATCATCTGTGAAAAACAATAGTGACAGTCAAATAATATTAGGGATGTCGTCTAAGCGTTAACGGGTACTGACCTTAGTCACAGAATAAGAAACAGTCGCTACTGTATAACTCTGAGTGCAATAATCGAAATGAATGTTCGAATGAAAATGAATGAATTCATTTCGATTGTTAATTGTATAGAACAATAGGTTTTGCAAGATGAAATTTTGTTATATTTTTTTCTATGCTCCCTTGGTTCGTTAATCTGCAGCTTGCCGACATTGTGTACAACACTAGACATAGTAGTACAGCTGCCGACACACGCATGTCGCAAGTCACAAGTGTAGTCGCAACTTGTCGGCCGTGTCGCAACGAGCTCGGCCGTAAGTGTGGAGCGGGCCCAAGCCCACGAACAATGCTGTATTGTATTGTATCATCGGAGAAGTAATTATCATATTGTAAACGTACCTTTTCTGTTTGCAGACTTTTTTTTTTTTTTTTTTTTTTTTTTTTTCTGAGCTGACTATGCAGTTGGCTGTTGCAGCCATTACTGCTTCACCGGACTTTTGGGGCGAGACTCTGAAGGAGCCTCAGCCCATATAGCGCCCAACGCTCAAGGGCTCCCCGCGGGGGAAGCCTCGGCTTGGGTTGTCGCTCTCGGGGGCGTCCCTTCGACCGGCGTGAGTCTCGAACCCGAAGGTGAGTCACCGCCAGGAGGGGAGTTCCCCGTTACGCGGGTGCGGTTGCGATTGAGTGGGGGCGAGAAGCGCCCCGGCACTCTTTGATACCTAGTGTATCCTTGTGGGCGCCGACGAACCCGGGGACGTCGGCGTCGTGTTTGGAGGGAGGCCCTATTCGGGGAGGTCGTAGAGACTAATCTCGCTATCCGGACAGCGAGATCGTCATCTGGGGACGTTAGTACGTGCCCAGGCCGCCTAACAATGGTTTTACGACCGTGACCGGGTCGATCGGGGGGACGATACGTTGTGGATTGCACAATTAAACGATTCGGGTGATTTTGCGTACGCTCGAAAAAGCGGACTGCCAAGTCTTTAAAATATTGGGGAATCGTGGGAAGTTCGAAGTCTCTGTGTAGGTCCGCATTGCGAACGTACCAAGAGGCTCCAGAGGCCGCTCTGAGAAAGCGGTTTTGGAGGGTCTGGAGTTTGTGGAGATTTCGCTTGGACAGCGCATAGGCTACGCTAGCATAAGCTAGTATGGGGCGGATGCAAGTTGTGTAAAGATTTAGCTTATTTCTAAGCGACATCTTACTATACTTGCCTATCATGGGATAGAGACGACCGAGGACAAAAGCGGCTCGGTCCCTGACTATTTTGGTGTGAGCTTGGAAGTTCAAACGACTATCCATGGTCACACCGAGATATTTGGTCTTATTTTGCCAGGGAATGGCACGACCGAAAAGAGAAAGGGGAGAAGGCCGCGGAGGGCGGCCTAGGGTAAAAAGGACGGCAGAGCTTTTGTCGGGATTCACCTCGATTCTCCATTTCCGAAACCACTCGCCTAGGGCGGTGATAGCGGGTTGGAGTCTCTCAGTGATTCGACTCACTTGCCTATCTGTGGTATAGATAGCGGTATCGTCCGCAAAGAGGGCTAGGTTGGTACCTATCGTTTTAGGGATGTCGTTAGTGTACAGAAGGTACAAGATGGGGGCGAGCACGGACCCTTGCGGGACTCCTGCTTCTATGGGACGGGGGGAAGAGAGAGTGCCTTCGACTTTGTAGCGAAAGCTACGATTCGACAAATAGTCTCGTATGATGAGCACGAGACGATCTGGCAACTGAAAGTTGTACAGTTTAAAAATTAAACCGTTGTGCCAGACTTTGTCGAAAGCTTTCGCTACATCGAAGAAGACAGCGCCCGTGTGACGGGTCTTACCTAACGCTGGCTGAAAGCCTGTAAGAATATGTTCCGTTATGCGGAGGACTTGATGGACGCATGAGTGTTTGGCACGAAAGCCGAACTGCTCATCTATTAAAATGCCTCTGGAAACTATAGCGTTCCGTAGGCGAGCGAGGAGGAGGCGTTCATAGAGTTTACCAAGGGCCTTTAGTAAACTTATGGGGCGATAGGAGGACGGCTCGGTACGAGCTTTACCTGGCTTATGGATGCCTATAACAATTGCATCTTTCCATTGAGAAGGAAAGATGCAATGTTCCATAGCAGCGTTAAAGATCGCTACTAGGAGGCAGACAAGGGGCAGAGTGAGGCGCTTTAGGATATCGTTAGAGATACCGTCCGCACCGGGGGACTTACGGGGGCGTAGGTCTTTGATGACCTGTACGACTTCGTCGACAGTGACAGGGGGCAGGGGGTCTTGTGGAGGCAGAGAAGTTCTGCGCTCCACTTCGCCGTCTACCTCGCGCACGTGGTCGGGATCGAAGGGCTGTGTGCTTAAGGCACATTGGGCTTGGAGGCTAGACGCTAGGCAATCCGCTTTTTCGTCGTCGTTGAACGCGGGAGCGTTGTTGGGACGAGATAACGGAGGGAGAGAGTTTGCGGTTTCGGACTTTAGAGCTCTGGCTAAGTGCCAATAAGCTTGGTGAGAAGGAGAAATGTTCTCCATAAGATCACCGAAACGTTGGGCGCGAAGCTCAGCTACAGCGGTTCTTACACGGCGGTGTAAGTCGTTGAAGCGAGCTTTATTATCGATAGTGGGAGCGCGATCGCGAGCGCGGCGGGCCGCGTTACGCTCAGTCATTAGCGACCTGATGTGCTGAGGCAGGATTAGGTGGTGATAATCACCAACCGGCACCTGTCGTGAGCACTCGCCAACGGTGGCGGTCAGGTGGCTAGTGAGAGAGTCGATAGCTACGTTAAGATCGGTCGCGGAAGAGATTACGTTGGGAACGCGGTCTAGATGTGGCGAGCTGGGATTTTCGAGCAATTGCCCAAATTTATCCCAGTCCGTCACGGTTCTAGTGTCGGGAGGAGAGTCCGAAGGGAAACCTAATCGGAGGATGACAGGGCGGTGGTCCGAGTCAAGTTCGTCAAGCACCTCTATAGAACGAAAGCTTAGCCTTACATTCTTTAGAAGTGCTATGTCCAGTACGTCGGGGTTGTTCCTAGTATTGTGGGGAAAGAAAGTGGGCGTCATGGGAGCGATAATGTCAAAGTTTAGTCTGTCAACTAAATCGTCAAGGAGTCTGCCTCTCCGTGAAGTTACAGAAGAGTTCCAGCGGCGATGCTTGCAATTTAGGTCGCCGGCAAGAATGACGGCGTCGCCTAAACTTAAAAGCGACTGAAGGTCGCTCTCGAGCAAGTCTTTTAGGGGAGAGAGATAAACCGATGCAATGATGATCGGCTGATGGCCGGTCATCGCTAGGCGGCAGACGGATGCTTCTAAATTCGTAAGTGGTGGAGGATCGATAGGGGAGCAATGCAGGGAGCGCCTGTAATAGATGAGAGTGCCTCCGAGATTGGAGACAGTTCTATCATTACGGACGGTGCGATAGTTCGCGATCGAAGGGGTACGGACGGCGGGCTTTAGGAACGTTTCCTGGATGAGGAAGACGTCCGGTTTTTGGGACGAGAGGAATTGCGATAATTCCTCTCTTTGGTTGCGGAGACCGTTGGCGTTAAAATAGCCTATAGAGACGGACCGGGGTTTTTCGCGCGCGGTTGTGCAATCCATTTTGGTTCTAAGGTTTTGGAGCTACCCTGCACAGGGCGGCGAAGAAATCGCGATGCTTAGCCATGAAGCTGAGCATTTGAGTGAACTCGGTGATCTGTACGTATTCGGCGTACACGATCTCGAAATTGGCTGCGTCGAAGGCCCAAGAAATCTCGGCGAGAATGCCGAGGTGCTGCTGCTGCTCGGCCGTGTGAACGGCGTTGCAGGGCAGCGCAAAAGAGGGGCGCGGGGGGCAAGGCGCGTATGCGCGAGAGGTGCGGGAGCACTTCTCATAGGCGCTGGGCGCGGAATGTCCCGATACATGAGAGGGGCGGGGTAGGGAATACCCGTAACTGAGACGGGCCCGGGGAGAGCAGACAAGAGTTTGTCTGTCTCCTTTGATTTGGACGCGACGACTAGCGCTGGAGGACGGCTCCAGGCGTTGACAGCGGGGAGAGGTGCAGGCACGAGCGGAGCCTGTTGGCGGGGGGCGGGGGGACGCGATTTACCCTGTTTGGGTTTACGCGAGCTCTGTTTGGGAGCTTTGGGGCACCCGCGGTAATTCGCTGGGTGGCCTTCACTCCCGCAGAGTACGCAAGCGACCGGGTCGGATGCGTTAGAGCGATCGCGATCACAGTCCGGAGTGGCGTGATCGCGTAAACATTTGACGCAGCGCGGTCTGCGTCTGCAGTTGCGCTGCGCGTGGCCATATAGCTGGCATCGGTGGCATTGTCTCGGGTTCGACCGCTTGTGCGGAGTCTCGACCCTGATGCCTTTGAGGCTGCAAACATCTTTAATATTAAAGATGGCTTTGCCTTCTTTTGTCAGGTCTAGTATTACGAGCACCATGTCGTAGCACTCTGACTTATTTCGGCCATTGTACATACGATGTACTTCCCGTACGGGGAGGCCTTGGACGATTAAGTCGTCCTGGACAGTCTTGGTGGAGAATTCCCTAGGGACTCCCCTTATGACTGCCCTTAAAACGCGTTCCTCGGCCAATGAGTACGTGTGGTACTCATATTTTTGAGCCGTGAGGAAGGCTGTCAGATTTCGGAAATCTGACGGTGTCGGGACCTGCACTTTGATGCCGCGCTCGGCATCATTGCGGGCGTGCGTATAATTGATACGCTTGGCCTTCATAGCGTTAGCAATGTTCGGCCAGGCCCCTTTGTCTTTGATGACAATCGGGGGCGGAGATTTTTCCTTCCGTCCCGAAGTGGGACAGTCGGACTGCGAAGAGGTGGCGGCGGGGGGGGGTTGTGTCCATGGCGGCTAGCTCAGGGCTGGCCGCCGAGGTGGACGGGGACGGGGACGCGGAAGCGCTAGGCGCTTTGAGGCGTTTAGCCTCAGAGTCGGAGGGAGGAGGAGTAGAAGACTCCAGAGCGGATGCCGCCGAAGCCTTTTTAGACTTGGCGGACTTCTTCCGTTTTTTACCCTTTTTGGTTCCCAGGCCAACCACTTTGAAGCCTTCGTCGTCCTCAGACAACGCCGACTCAGCGGACATTACGGCTGCTGGAGACCGGGGTGCGGTTTCGGAGGTTGCGGGGGGCGGGGTAGCGAGAGACCGAGAAAGGGTCTCATCGGCTACCGGAGTGGGAGGGCGAACGGGCGCAGGGGCCCGAAGAGCGCGGCGAGCGAGACGCGGGTCGCGATTGCGGGGTTCGCGGGGTTCGCGGGAGAGAGAGCGCGAACGATTGCGCGAGCGAGAGCGCGGAGTCGAACGCGATGAGACGGACGGGGAGGGCGCGGTTGTGCTGGACGCAGTGAGGGCAGGCCCCAACGCCGTGAAGATGGCGTGGGCCAGCTCTGGGCGATCGCGAACAAGATTTTGCACGATTGCCCCTAGCTGGTCCGGGGACAAGCCGATGAGTTGCTCGGCCATCGCGGGAGTGACCGAGGTGTAGATTTTTTGTGTGCCTAGTGACTCCCCACCATTGCTGGCGAGGAGCAGGAATACCTAAAATGTGGCCAGGCGCCCCGCAGTGCTACGGATTGCCTGGTGTGTACCTAACTCCTACTCATACGGCCGGGGTTACGTTGTCACCGTTAGGATTCCCCCCAGCAACGAGACGTGATTTAACGAAGAAACGTTAGGTAGACCGCAGCTCTGAAAAGAGCTATACGATCTCACCCACCAGCCCTTGAGCACTCGGAACTGGATTTCTACAAACTAAAACGCAATCGACACTTAAAACGCGTAAATGCACGGAGCGGCGAACCGCTGAAGCGGAAATACTACGCTAGCGATTTAACACAAAGCCGGACTCAGACCGGGCGAACCGGTAACAGTCAAAGAGGCAAGCGAGGGTCACCGCTATGCGTAGTAGTTCCGCGACTACGAGAACACACACTCACGCACAAAAACACACAGTATCGCTTCGATAAACACTCGGTTATGGGCGCGTTGAAGAACGCACAAACACACCCAGCGCGGGCCGAGAGCGATTTCCCAGCCAATACACACTGCCGAGCAGCGCTTCAACACACAGGCCGATTTTCCAAGAATTGCGGGCAATAAACCAAACAACAATTCGAGGTCGTCAGCGCTGAGGCAAAACACCACCCAGGAATGCGCACCAACTGAGTCACCACACACGGAGCTCACTGAGAGCACTTGACGCTCGAAAACACGACCGCACAACACGAGAGTCGAATCGGGAATGGTTTGCAGACGTTTTTCATTCCCATCTATATAATCTTACTAATATTATAAATGCGAAAAATGTTACCTCTTCATGCTTAAACCGCTGTTCCGATTAAGCTGAAATTTGGCATGAAGATAGTTTGAGTTCCGGGGAAGGACAAAGGCTACTTGTAAACATCAAGTAAGAGTCGGTTTTTTTTTCTATAATTCAGGAAATCCTACACTGATAACCGAATTTAGGGCGGGTGGAACCGCGGGCAAAAGGTAGATTATTTAATGAGGCGGCTGAATATTATAAATGCAAAAGTAACCCTGTCTATCTGTCTGTATGTTACCTCTTCACACTTTAACCGCTGTTCTAATTAAGATGAAATTTAGCATGGAGATACTTTAAGACCTAAGCTAGTTTATTTAATGGGGTAGCAATTAATTTAGAGCTTTAATTAAATGTTAAATTAAAAAAATATCTTAGTATTAAACTTTTTCATCAGAATATGCAGTAATGAATATAAAAGTATAGCTTGTCTTTCGAAATTTGCCTTCCCAATTAGTATTAGAGAGCTTAATTAAAAAAAAAAATCAAATAGACAAGAGAAAGTGCTCATTGAGAAGAAATAATTTGCCTAATTTTAGTATTTTTTTCGGCCACTGAATAAAACGTTAATTTTTAATGGAATAAAGATTAAAGTCTCTATTGTACTGCTTGGTAAAACCGTGAATGCATTTTACATTCTAAAATTAAAAAGCGAATGAAACAAAAATTTATGTTGGTATGTAGTTGCAACTTTCGTAAATTATATTTGTGATACCAGATAGCCAGGGTTGTCAGGTGTCAGCCTTTACATAGACAGATAATTCAAATTATTTACCACACATCAAACATTAAATAAAAGAACACAGAAATATCCTAATACTTATTAAGGTGCCGTATGCCAACGGAACCCTAAATACCAAACCTACGCCTCCGTTCTGGCCTTTATTAAAGAGCTCTATCTGACCAAACCGAGACTTTCTTTTTTCTTTGAAAAAAACTTATGTCGAAATTAACATAAATTGAGGTCCGCTGCTGTTTCTAGTTTTATAAATTTAGTAAATTGCCCTAATTTTTTTCTTGTAAAGACATCAACTTTAAATGTTTTTTTCTCTTTCCGATTTCAATTTTATTTTCATGTTTAGATTAATTTTTATTTTGGTTCAGGTGAATATCTACAATTACTAATAATTTTATAATTCTATGTAATATTTGTTAGTACATATTTAGAATATAGTAAAGATTTTTTTTTTATCTTAAACTTTGTTTAAAATCAGTAAACATGGAATGGGCATATTGTAATATCATTATTTATAATATAATAAATAATATAGTTATAGTTATATTCTAGTTTTTTTATAAGCCATCTGACAACCCTATTTTTTGCATATTTTTGAACCTGGCAACCTGGCGTGCAGCCAACAGCTTCGCGGTGTTCGCAGTGACCGTGAGAACTATCTGCATGAGTCCGTTTTCTTCATGTAAACATCCGGAGACGATATGTCTTACTAACCATGATCTGTGCACTCTTAGTTGCATCTGCAAACTGATAGAATCTAGAATATAGAGCATATAATTGGGTTGCCAAAATATTAATTAACTTTCTATATTATTTTTGGATGATATCTTTTATATAACAGTAGATTGTACAGGGGAGCAAAATAATATTATTACGGCGAAGGCGCAATTTCAAATCCAAAGCAAAACGAGGGATTCCCAATTTAGTATCCTAAGTGCAGCTGGGATTCAAATGTCGCCCGTGCTAAAAAAACCGGCCAAGTGCGAGTCTGGCTCGCGCACCGAGGATTCCGTGCAAACTTATTATATGTTGTTGTTTATAATTAAAAATATTTTTATTATATGATGTACTTAACTAAAAATTTCTAACTGTATCTTTTGATTACACTGGCTTAGAAGTTTGATTTTTCACAGCTACAAGGGACAGAAGACTTGAGTATTTGATATAAATTTTAGGTGGATACCTCCACGCGTTCCTGAGAAAAAGGGTCTTGACAGACGGACAGACGGACAACAAAGTAAACCTATAAGGGTTCCGTCTTTTCCTTTTGAGGTACGGAACCCTAAAATGGGTTTTAGTTACAACTCATTAGCATATTTATATAAAACTAGCTTTTTAGCTCCCTAAAGTTCGTTATAGGTGTAGGACTTCAACGGCAACTCCTCAATTATAGAAAAAAAACGACTTGACGTTTTCAAGTAGCCTATGTCCTTTTTCGAGACTCAAGCTATCTACATACCAAATTTCATCTTAATCGGTTCAGCGGTTTTGAAGCTTGAAGAGGTAACAGACAGACAGACAGACAGAGTAGCTTTCGCAAGTAACTTATGGCAAGTAACTTATGTGGTATGGATAAATAGTAAAAATACTAATTAATCAATAACAATAAATTTTTGCATTTAACGAGAGACTGGAGTACATTTAACTGTAGACTTTAGTATTTAATTTTGATTTTGAAATTCGACCAGCGATACAATTTTCAAACGACTTATGCATTTTTTCATACGATGATGTTATTATACGTTTTCAAACACTTCTTCTTCTTCAGCAAAGTGTAGTTTTTCTGTTCAAAAACAGTGAGCAAAATCGACTTTTGCTGCGAGCGTGAGAGAAAGCAATGCAACATTCGAATATTAGCTGTTAAAATTTTGCGATACTGAAAAAAACAAACCCGATGATTGGTTTAGAAACAAATTTATTTTAATGAAAAGCAAAACTACATTGCAATTTTTCATTGTTGACGTACTTAATATTTATGATTAATAATACCTACTAATAATTAAAAGCGTAAATTTTTTCGCACTGGTAGAGGTAGAAAGTAGCAAATTATTATAGATCTCGTGCCTTTATATCCCTCGCTGTGCTCAGCTCATTATATTCTAGACTACTTAGCTAGCTCGGGATTTAGAGTTGGCACTCTTCACAAAAAAACAACTTTGCCCATTTGTTAAACAAATAACTATTACCGAAATTAAGTGGGTGTAGGATTCTATCTGATTTGGGATCTTCTGCTATTTTTACAGCTTGTCTTTGAACCGAATCAACATGACCCATATTATTATCCAGGTGAACAGCCCAGAAACTTTAAATGATAATAAGTCTTGTGATCTAAACATCAGTTGATAGCCATGTCAATAATCATTTTTACCAATTTAGAACAATTAACCTTTGATCATGTGCAAAATCAAACCTTGAAAATTATGTAAGTAACAATGATCGCTGCCAATATCTTATGATGCACTTAACCTTATTTCGGAACCACATCAATCTGGGGCTGTTAAATAATTCATTAAACTGTCTATCACCAATAAACTAGTGAACGTACTGTGCGTACACATGAATACATTTCGTCTGCCTCTTTGCCACCACTGGTTTTTTTTTTTGATTACTTAACGAGCTTTAGCCCGCCCAAAATTTGTTTATTATCGTGGGATTCCTAAGGTAACTCCTTAATTATTGTGAGTAAATTTGCTGCAGGAAGCTACAGCTTTAGTTTGTCTACGGAAAATTCGATTATATTTATTCCTGCGGAAGTTTTTACTATTCCGGGATACAAAATACAAAAGGCAGGATCGAAACTGAAGAATTAAACAGCATTTGCATTAAAATCACCAAACACCGACTACCTTGTCAAATAATACTCATCTAATCTAATTCTGGCCAGAACCTTCAACGTAAAACGAAAACAGTTATAAATAATAATTAAAACCGAAAGCGCAGACAAGACAAAATTAATTAAATTGTTGCTTTAAACTGGTATTTAAATCTAATAATATAATTACTGGCTCAGTGTATAATTAACGTTGCATTAGATTATAATTGCATATACATATACGTCTACGCCGTTTATAACAACTTTCAAAAATGATCGATCATTCTAAGAACGTAAATGGTCACGAACTGTGCTATTTCAGAGGGGCATCCTGATGCCTTCCGCTCATAGGTTAAAGGTTGTAGAATAAACTTCCTGACAAGGTTTACCGTAAGGACTACATAATAATAAGTTCTTTAGATTTTTAAAGGGTCGGCAAGTAATTCCCCTGGTATAATGTACAAGTGTGACCGCAGCGCTGTCCACATCAACTCTGTAAGCTTGTTTGCCACCTAGGTAGTATCATAACAAAAATAAAGCACAACATATAGATTTTGTGCAACCAGCTAGTTTCGTAATGGATTTTTTGCGAAAACTATCAACATAATTGTAATAAACCCCCTTATGTACTTATGAATAATATGTAGGTGGACTGTATCTAGGGTCGGCACATACGGATCTCGCACGCAACGCGTGCCGCGCCCCGCTCTGTCGACACACATTCGTATGTGGTACTGTGGTAGTACCGTCAACACCATAACCTTAAACAAAATAAAACACTTGCAGGTTACATAGCTCGTAGAACCTATAAATGATGAGGACTAAAGGTTAAAGAGTTGAGAAAATGCAGTGTGGGACGATGTTACGTCAACGATGACAGGTACAAAAAAAAAACGAGTTGCACTCCGGGAGTGCCGGCAGAAGTGAAAACCTTTACACACGATTCGCGCTTAACACTCAAATATGTCACAAGACATGTCTTTGACTTTGTCAAGAAATAATAATATTTGTTTATTTACTTTTTTGACGTAGTATATTTGACATCGCAATCTGTCATAGAATTAAAATTCCATATCCAACCTCCCTGAACTATCCATTATCGCGAATACTAAAAATAAAATTTATAATAGGCGTGGCATTACGGTTTCCGTCTTACGAATTTCCACGATTAGGACACGTGACCTGACGCGAGTTTATCATTTTTTACCTATACCAAAAAAAGTGCACAACGCCGCTAAAGAAGTTTTCACTTCAAAAAAAAAAAAAAAGGGGGGGGCGTTAAGCCATCGAAATATGTAAGCGATAAGGCACCCCCACGAGAAAAACACATATAATAGAAAAAAAATAAAAATTATAATAGGCGTGGCATTACGGTTTCTGTCTTACGAATTTCCACGATTAGGACACGTGACCTGACGCGAGTTTATCATTTTTTACCTATACCAAAAAAAGTGCACAACGCCGCTAAAGAAGTTTTCACTTCAAAAATCCAAATTACTACAAGGTGACGTACCTCAGATTGTATTAATGTAACTAAATGGACGACGTCTGTCTGTCCTATATCTTCTAAGGGGACCAAAAGGAGCCCTAAACTGCAATGATTTAATCAATCGGAGAAGATATAAAGCTAGTGACAAGATCTAAAACAAGTATTATAATACAAATAGAACAATACAACCTAATGTTCGTGGCGTAGGATCCTCTGGTAAAATGTCGTCCAACAATTAATCAAAAAACACTCCTAAATATAAAAACAAAAGTCTTTTCTGAGAGAATAGGTTATTTTAATTCTACAGATTAATGACAACCTTAGAGTGTTGCCAGAAACGCGAAACAGGTTGCGTTCGGAACCTACTGTTTCGTGCGTAAGGTGCGGCCCCGATAGCAACGGTACAAAACAGACGGACTAAGTTGACTGACGACCATGTTAGGCTCGCGGGACGTCACGTAATACAAGTGGGTCAAACTCATGTGCTTTAGAAATGTAAGAAGGAGGCCTCTATCTAGCAGTGGTCGTATAGCGGCTGACATGGTGGCTCCGAAGGTTTATCTCGGTCACGTTTAAAACAAGTACTCTCTTTAGTATTTTCATGCTTAAGCCGCGAAGGAAAAAGTTATCAACCTATTTCAGTTTTAAAGTATTAGGAAGGTACTATTGATAATTGAGTTACGATCTGTTCTCTGTTCCTTTTCAGCATCTTTACGGAGTTGAGTAATGAATGAGTTACATAGGAACAATCGATGCGGCCTGAAAATATGAAAATGAAATATTGAAATGTTGCATAAGGAATCTTAAAAAACAAGACACATTTATGTGCTTACAGTACATAACAACCCGTATTACTAACTAGAACTTGCGAGAGATTGATAATGTCGATAAAATAGACATGTGAACTGCTGGATTAAGCACTAAACTTAAGTTATTCATGTGTGTGTCGCAGCGAGAATGATGTTTTAGACTTTTGACAAAAAAACTAAATAGTAGCTGATATTTTTTTGCGCTGAGAAAATAGAAACACACGTATATCCATCATCAGCTGAAAGACTCCACTGTTAAAAGTCCTCAGTCTCCACGCTGAAAACCTGAATCTGCGAGAACAAAGATACACATACCCCAGAATCCAGGAGATGTCGTGGATAAGGAGGATAGAAACTTTTTGATGTTAACACCACTCCGTTCCGTTGGTTATTTTCATTTAAAAAGGTTAAAAATCATTCTCAACCTCTTGAATCGTTTAAGACATAGGCTTTCACAAATTTTGACAGTGTTGGAAATGCATTAACTTTACCAAATTTACTTGTTAGTGACTGTCATCAAAAACATTCATATTTTAAATGATGAGTATAGCTATCGTAAGTGTAAGTATATAATGACAGCGGGGATGACTTAAAATGATAGTACGAAAAGTTATTTACTTTCAAAACTGTTAAAATATTAGTTCATAAATCCAGGAATATAGCTTAAAAAAAGAAGATAGAAAACTTTCCTAAAGAAACATGTTATCTCCTAGGAATTCAGGATAGTATGTTGCCCTTGCTACCCCTTGTCCTAAATGTAGCTCTCCCGCGCCTCTAACCAGCAAGGACAGCAAATATGTAGAATAAGTTGATGGTTATTGCTGATTAAATCGTTATTCTACAATTTTTTTCATTAAAACGTAAATTAAATGGACAATGTATGTCATTTCGGAACCAGGTGGTTTTTACTGATTTGAATAAAGGGTAAGAACTTTTCTTCAAGTCAATCTCGAAATGTCCGTAAGTATATTTTTTCAGACTGCCTGCTACAACTCAGCCTTGAATGCACGGCCTGTTGTGTTTAGCCAAGCGGTCACTCACCCCAAGACCTTCGTAGATAAGGGCCACAGACAAATGTGACCTAATCAATTATGCACCAATCAGGGGGGTTTAAGTTATTATAAAAGGTTAAGGAATTCTTGTTTGACTCTCGCTTGGTTGGACGGCCTGAGGCCATTTTACTTTTGAAATGCGTTGTGATTAAGAATTTTTTTAATTAGAGTACCCTCCTAAACGGATATTCGAAATGGTCTTATGAAGTTTATATTTTTTAGGTTGATGGTTTTAATATTATTTTGTACATTTAATATTATTTTAATATTATTAGCTACATTTTTTTAAAGTAGGAATAGTAGTAGTAAGTTTGGTTTTTAGGGTTCCGTACTCCGTATTCAACAAGGAACCCTTATAGTTTCGCCATGTCCATCCGTCTGTCCGTCTGTTTGTCTGTCCACGGCTCAGCTCGGAGACCTTAGTACTTCAAAGCGATAACTTGGCATGGATATACATACATTTTAATTAGGCCGACAAAGTAGTAAAATAGAATAAGAAAAAAAAAGTTTGTATATAATGAAAATGGTGGTAGGTACGGAACCCTCAGTGCGCGAGGCCGACTCGCACTTGGCCGTTTTTTTGTTAAGAGTTCGATATAGGCCATGCAGAGAGCTAATTTCTGTAATACTAACGGTGTGCATGTAAATGTACCAAAAATCATTACACAATGTCATTTCAATAACTAGTACCTGGGGACACAAGCCATTTTTTTTAACAATGCCATCTAATTTCAAGTAGCTTTAGTGTTGCTGTATCGGTAAAAATAATATTTTTACTACTTGCCAATAGATGTCAGAAAGAGTCATACTTTTCAGTTAATCATTGCCTAAAAACATGGGAAAAACGATGTTTTCTAAAAATGAAACCTAGCTAGATCGATTTATCGTCCCCGTAACCCCCTGTTAACTAAATTTCATGAAAATTGTTGGAGCTGTTTCCGAGATTTGCTCGTTTAAAGGTATTAGATAGATAGATAAATAAAATGTGTTTGTTATAAAGGTATTTAAGTTTATCCCATAATGACGCATTAAACTTTAAACTTTTGGATGGAATTTAAGGTATTTACCGTTATGTAGTCATATTTTTGTAACTTTTGCTACAACCAAGTCTAATTATTTAACCGACTTTCATTATAAGCAAATCCAATACGGAGTGTTTAAACAATGGTCACTTCGTAATTTCACAGCATTAAATACAAAAAATAAAAATCACTCATTAAAGGCAATGCACTAGACAAAAGCAAGTTTTGTAAAATATAAAATATATTCTTATAATACTTTAGTATTTTATTGTCACAAAAAAACCTGTATTTACGTGATCTCGCCTAATCTTAGCCTTAATATAATCAAAAAAAGTGCAATCCAATACATAATAAATAAATAAAAGTCTAAGTACTGTTTAAATTTTGTATTGGTTGATGTTTCTTAAGGTCAAGAAATTTGTAAACACCGAAAATTTGGCAGCAAGGCTAAGCACAAGGCCTTTTAATGAAATAGGAAAAACAACAAATGGTCGTTTTAATAAAAATAACCGCAAACAGACCACAATCAAACACGAAACAAACGGACCAAGTGTGTTTCACACACGCATTAATTTAGGGTTCCGTAGAATGAGTAAGTGGGATATGTGAAAAACTTTTTAACAGATTTTGCTCAAAATAATCCGCGTTACAAGTATCTAGAAACATTGTTTTTTTTTTTTAGTTTTAAACGTCTTTGAAAGCTAACAAGTTAACGAAATATAGATTCACAATTTATAACGTACTAGCTTCTGCCAGCGGCTTCGCCCGCCCTAAATTTTGCTAGCGGCGTAGGTTCTTACGGCAACTCCTTAATTATAGAAAAAAAACAAATAATTAAATCTTTCCTCCGTAATGGCATAATACATTCGTGTCTGTGAAACCATGGAAATACACATACAAAATTTTAAGCCGTTTAGAAGCCGTTTAGAAGTTATGTGAAAAAGATAAGTACGGAAGGATAATTCTTACTACCCGTTGTCCTATTACCCGTTTTCCCGTAGGAATGAGGCATTTTCCCGCGGTAAACAGTAGCCTATGTTCATCAGGGATAATGTCGGCTTCTGATGGTAAAAGAATTCTTCAAATCGATCCAGTAGTTTCGGAGCCTATTCAATACAAACACACAAACAAACAATCAAATCTTTCCTCGTTATAATATAAGAGTATAGAGTATAGACTATACGGTTTCAGATAAACTTAAATTCCTCCCGCGAACACATAGGTTATGGAATGAGCTCCCTGTCTTGGTTTTCCTTAAGGACTACAGTATGGGGTTCTTCAAGAAAGAAGTTCTTAGATATCTGAAGGGTCGGCAACGCGCAAGTGATCCCCCAGGCGTTGCAAGCGCCCATAGGCTGTGGTGACCGCTTGCCAATAGGCAGGCCGCAAGCTTGTTTGTCACCATAGTGGTATATAAATATTAATTAAAAACCTATACAAGACAATTAGTCTACTTACATAAATACCGTACACCGCAAAATACGTGCTAGAGATTTTTTTACTAATTGAATTAAAAAATTCATGCACATAAATGCGAAAGTCTGTCTGTCTGTCTAACACCTTCAGGTCTAAATCGCTGTACCGATTAAGATGAAATTTGGCATGGCGACGGTTTGAATTCCAAGGAAGGTCATAAGCTACCTGAAAATGTCAAGTATGAGTCGGTTATTTTTTCTATAATTGAGGAGTTGCCGTTGAAATCCTACACTGATAACCGAATTTAGAAAGGGTGGAACCGCGGGCAAAACCTAGTTTTAAATACTTAAATTTATTTTTGGTCGTAGATAACATCTTGTATGCAATTCCACGAAATTAGTATTTTAATACTCGCGTCATGCGTCGCGTCTTAAAACTCAATCACATGTATATTTTTAAATAAATTATCAAAAAAGTGGAAATTTTGGTCGACGGAGAGAAAAAGCGAACCTGCAGTCCTTGGTCTCTTTCTAATTTGCTTTAGTAAACAAACAAATATGCGGACGTTGATAGAAAAAGAAAAGAGACCACAGGATTGCTTTGTCTCTTTCCAAAGGATGGTCAATTTTAGTAAGGCCATTCCACAGTCCATAAGACTCGAAGTTTATGCGATGCAGTGCCAAGAAATGCTAGAAGATTTGCACTTTCCAAGATAAAATGCCTATGTTTTAATTGGCGGCTATCTCTATTCTACATCTACAGGAAAATCAGTTTAGTGTGAAGGAGCAACAAAAATACCAACATACAAACTTTTGTATTTATTATATTAGTAAGTATGATTTAAACTATTATTATTTTTATTAATGTAAACTAGTTTTTTATAAGTCAGCTAAGTGAGGATAAGTGTCAATCAACCTCAACAGTCAATTTCGACTTGTTTAAATTACAATATTTGTTATTTATAGTCTCAGTTCTTTTAATTAAACGATCAAACTATAACTACATAACTATAAGTACCTACTTTGAATAGTTATTTCTATTGGTATATACCATAGACTTCGAGTTCTGTAATCTGTCCTATGAACTGCGCGAAAGCCTCACAAAATTGACTATACTTTAGAAAGGTCTCTTTTCTCTTTCTATTAACGTCCGCTTGTAATTTGTTTGTTTATGATTATTGAAACAAGTTAGAAAGAGACAAGAGACCGTAGGTTTGCTTTGTCTCTGTAACACATCTGCAACCATTCTTTTTTAACCGCTGGCTAGGAAATTCTCCAGTTCTCTATATCTTTGGTATATCCGTACATCATAGCTATGAAAATAAAAATATTTGTGTGCATTTATGATGTAAATAATAATTATAATGATACTTAACGACAGAAAGATCGGAAATGGTATATGTATAGGGTCAAAGTGGGTTTTGTGTGTGTGTATGTTTGTATGTCTGATCTTCTTGAAGAAACTGACCAGTAGTTTATATATTTATTGGTTGAAGGAGTGGTGCAGCTGACTCTCAACTACTCTCTGTCCTGCTACCAGCATCATTCCCTGATTTTGACCCTTTATTATCTTCTATTCTTATCTCACTTTCCCCCACGTCTCCACTAGTAATCTTTTGTAGTTAACTAAATCTTTTCGAACAAACTTGAAAACTTTTATAAATATTCTTTCCTCACTTCGAGCAAACTTTCTTGTTCTTTCACAATACTGCCAAAGAAGAATGTATCTCTTATTAAGATCACATCTATTTAAGGTGTCGGATTTTTCTCGGACTGCTCTTATGGTCTGCCAGATTTTTTTTTGTTTTTTCTGGAAGTCATGAGATATCCTTCTGATAACACCTTTTTCTTATATAAGCAGCTTACCATACAAGTAAAGTAAAATTAATCGTTTTGACGTGAATACAATCAACGTCTTCCTCGTCGTACCGGCTGCCTTTCTAGAAAAATTAAGTATGACATAAAATTAAGTATGACATAAAAAATATGTACTTTTGAAAGCTTCATATTTTGAAAGTTAACAAGAATAATAGTTAGTTATATAAATATCTTTGTAATAGTTAGTTATATAAATATCTTTGTAATAGTTAGTTATATAAATATCTTTGTAATAGTTACTTATATAAATATCTTTGTAATAGTTATTTATATAAATATATTTGTAATAGTTACTTATATAAATATCTTTGTAATAGTTACTTATATAAATATCTTTGTAATAGTTAGTTATATAAATATCTTTGTAATAGTTCGTTATATAAATATCTTTGTAATAGTTAGTTATATAATTATCTTTGTAGTGATCGCGATTTAGTTACAGAGTCCTATTACAAAGCCTATCCGTCCTTAAAGGGGCTTTATCTTCCAGACTGAAGTTAGTGGAAGCCTGGATTTTTTACAGAATATGCTTTATTCGTAGTAAATAATAAAAAAAGTAAATATTTAAAGGGGGTTTCAAGTCTCTATACAAGACACGTGTTGTTGTTGTTTTTGCTCTATCATAACAAAAAGCTTATAGTGTAAGCTTTAAAGTAAAACAACAAATAAAAAAAGTTTAGTAGCAAATTTTTAGCGATAAACTACAAACAGCTGGCCCGATTTTGCTCAAACTCTATTCAGATCTAAGTCATGACGTGGCGCATCGATTGTAATGGTCACGAGACAAATTGGCCCATTGGTTTTTGAGCTAACGCGCATACATACATTAACACACACACACACGCATACTCACACACACAGACATCAATCTAAAAATGATGGCAGATTTTCCAGGTCACAAAACGTAAAGAAAACGCAAATTTACCGATTTCGATTTTAGAACCTATTATAATAAGAATATAATAATTATAATCACACTTTGTCAGTTTTTAGGGTTCTGTAGCCAAATGTAAAAACGGAGGTCTTATAGTATCATGTCCGTCCGTCCGTCCGTATGACACAGCCTTATAATTCCGCTGTCTTTACATGGATTCCTATGAAATTTGGCAGAAAAGACAGATTTGAATTGATTTTTTTTTTGTTGATAAACAACCCTACGTTAACCTAATAAAATAAAGCTTACACACATGTCGTGTCGTGGCGCTTCTCTAACATTGAACGCGAGAAAGGACGCACGCCGCGCCATGCCTCACGCCTTTAACGTGATGCAAGTGAATAGCGAATGGCGACTAACAAAACTGGATAAAACTAATATTACTATGTATTTTAGATTCTACTGCAGTCTTTATTAGTCTTCATTTTAATGTAAATTTATTTGATTTCTCGTTATTACAAATGTACATTTTTGAGAAAATATGTTTCAGTTTGATTTACCCGAAGCAAATGTATGAAAACAATAAAATAGGTGTTTTTTTTTCCTTATGATTCATTTTTACAAAAGATTGACGAAAGATTGCTCATGAATTCAAATAAGCAAACGTTTAATTAGACTACAAGCGACGGAGTGCAAGTTCTATCTATAACTATCTCGTTTTCGTAAATCAAATACTAAATGTATGCGAGTGGAATACATGGGATTAATTGACCTTAAAACAGCTAAGGAACTAAAAGGTGGCGGTTGGCAGGTCCGAGGTTCTCAAATCGGATATTTAAAGTTCTTCAAAGGCTTTTTAATAGATTTCCTAGAAAATACCACGTCAGAGGCCTAGAGTAGAGTGCGATGGCATTCTGTTTACAAAAGTAGGTCTTACCTCATTGAGCACTTATCTCGCTTCTGATTTATGTCTATAAGGTGTTCTCCAAAGTCATTATAAATTATCTTGAACGCAGGTTTGATTAAATTCAGCCTGCCGGACAAGTTGGTTTCCGAAAAGGCCTTAATATTATGGACGACATACATACGCTAGATAGATTATATGAAAGATAAAAGTTTATAATAGATCTCTTTCTTACATCTTTTCATCTTTTTTGTCATCCATCGAAGCACTGAAGTGTTCCTACAATAAAATCACAATGTCTGTCCAACTACAAGACCGCAGGGCCAAACCAATCCAACTGCTGAAGGATATATTATAAAAATCTGCACAGGAATCTACTCAATAGTTTCTGAGAAGCTGTCGAACGCCAACCATCCTGGCTGCTCCAGTGCCTACTGATGGTCTAAAGCCGTAAAGCATGTCACAACCTCTAACCCCAAAAGCGTATACCACCTCCGTAGTTCCGTCCGTGTCGTGGGTAAATAATAATACTAAGTGAAATTGATTTTAGTATATTTTCCTATTTTGTTTTTAATTATATAAACTGTATCCTACACGTTGTGTTTTGCTCTTCTCGGTTTTGGCCTTGCTGAATTTAAATGAACATTAAGATTCTCTTTATATGTATTATTTTTATTTACTCTTCAAAAATTATGAAAATATTTCGAATATTTAGCACGAAAGGAACCTATTTATAATATTTGAATAGTAAAATCGAATATTGCTTGCCCTATACATGAGCCATTCATGATGAGTCATATGTCGAACTATAAAAAAACCTTCACACTTCTAAGATACAATGTGACTATATCCGGTGCAACAGTTAAATGTAAAACCTACATATAGCTGTTAACCGACTTCATTGAAGGCGAGGTGAACCTGTGTACATAAAAGAACTTAAACGATACGCAATACCGTGGGGTTTTTTTTTTGTAGCGGTCTGACCGTTCGTAAAGGAAGGAAGGACGCGTCTTGTCACGCGTTTCTGCTTTGGACGGGAGTGTTTGGTACCGCAAGGGATAAGCGGCAGCGATAAAAAATGTAAAATTCATAAGACTACGTACCGTTTAGGGCAAAATCCCTCTCTTGATTAATTGCAAACAAACAAAACGTACGTCAAGAAAAAAAAATCGGCCAAGTGCGAGTCGGATTCGCGCACTTAGGTGTCCGTACCATTATCTATAAAACTGCAAAAAAATCAAGTTTGTTGTAAATTTGTTTTTTGTAATTTTATTATTTATTTTTAAAGTGAATATAACTAAATATTCTATGAATATTTCAAGCGACGTCCTGTTGCCGTTATCAATTGTTGTATGGGAGCCCCCTGAAATATTTATTTTATTCTTTCTTTTAGTGTTTGTTGTTATAGCGGCAACAGAAATACATCTACTGTGACAATTTCAACTGTCTAACTATCACGGTTCATGAGATACAGCCTGGTGACAGACGGACGAACGGACGAACAGGGGAGTCTTAGTAATAGGGTCCCGTTTTTTCACTAATGCTTTAAAATATCCAAATTGGAAAGTTGATGATTCATTAACTGGTGTTAGAGATTCGCTTCGCATGCAATAGGACAATGAGAGTACTGCTAACACTTTTTTGCAGTAATTCTTATTTTTTATGTACCTATGTCTTTGGACGCATGTGTTTAACTTATGATTTTTTACTTAGGCACCCACATATTTTATACCTTTTTTCTTTTTTTATTTTTTTCCTAAACACTTGAATATAGCAATAAATAAAAATTAAAACCTACTATTTTGCAAACAAATTAATAACTGTTTTTTCTTACAACTGATTTATCAACAGTTTTCTGGGTTTGTATAATAAGATTTTATTTTGTATAATTTTAAAGAACCAGCGGTATAAAACAAGTTGTGCAGTGGCAGCCCTGAACTTTAGACTTAGATCCGTTTAATTTGAATTTGAGTAAAGTAATGGAATGTCTTTTACTAATAATAAAAAAATATTGATAAAACTGACTTTAAATCATGCTTATCAACTATGTTACTTATGAAGGTGATTGTCAAAACAATATTAAAAACAGGAGTTTTTTTTGCTAAGTTTGTGAACATGAAGAACATATTGGCTAAATGTTTCCGTATCCTATAAGGCGCTTATTTTTTTTCTTTTTAGTGAATAAGACTTAATGTTCCCTATAATGCCCATTGTGTATATCAGTTTACTATACATATATATACTAGCACACCGATATATACATATATCTACATCTATCATATCATTTTTAGGGTTCCGTAGCAAAATGGCAAAAATCGGAACCCTTATAGATTCGTCATGTCTGTCTGTCTGTCCGTCCGTATGTCACAGCGATTTTTTTCCGAAACTATAAGAACTATACTGTTGAAACTTGGTAAGTAGATGTCCATCCCCCCGATTGACCTCGGCACGTTCGTAAAACTATAGTTAGGGGGCCTCGGCACGTACTAACGGCCCCAGATGACGATCTCGCGGTCCGGATAGCGAGATTAGTCTCTACGACCTCCCCGAATAGGGCCTCCCTCCAAACACGACCCCGACGTCCCCGGGTTCGTCGGCGCCCATAAGGATACACGGGGTATCAAAGAGTGCCGGGGCGCTTCACACCCCCACTCAATCGCAACCGTACCCGCGTAACGGTGAACTCCCCTCCTGGTGGTGACTCACCTTCGGGTTCGAGACTCACGCCGGTCGAAGGGACGCCCCCGAGAGCGACAACTCAAGCCGAGGCTGCCCCCCGGGGAGCCCTTGAGCTTTGGGCGCTATATGGGCTGAGGCTCCTTCAGAGTCTCGCCCCAAAAAGCCCGGTGAAGCAGTAATGGCTGCAACAGCCAACTGCATAGTCAGTTCAGAAAAAAAAAAAAAAAAAAAGTGGATGTATTCTGTGAACCGCATTATGATTTTCATACAAAAATAGAAAAAAGACAATAAATATTTGGGGTTCCCCATAGTTAGAAATGAAACTCAAATTTTTTTTTCATCAAACCTATGGGATAGGTCTTCAAAAATTATATTGAGGTTTCTAATATAATTTTTTTTCTAATCTGTATAGTTTGTGCGAGAGACACTTCTAACGTGGTAAAATGTGCCCCCCCCCCCCCTTACCTTCTAAAATAAGAGAATAATAAAACTAAAAAAATATATATGAAGTACATTACCATGCAAACTTCCACCGAAAATTGGTTTGAACGAGATCTAGTCAGTAGTTTTTTTTAATACGTCATAAATCGTAAACCGCAATTTACCTTTCATTCAATCAACTCAAATATAAAAATATTTTTGTTTGTGTTTGTAGATTACATAAATGGTGGTAGGTACGGTAACCCTCGGTGCGCAAGTCCAACTCGCACTTGGCCGGTTTTTTTTTCTTATTTCCTCGGCTAATCACGGTAAAAACCCCGTAAAACATTATGTTTAAAAGTAATATGTACAACACGTATGTATGTACAAGTGGAGTTCAGAAAGCGTTTGCGTTTGGATCTAGGTCAAGTGCATCAACTTCAAGCTCCACACAACACATGTGTCCCACTCGCACATGAACACAGCTGCAATTCTTTAATTAATTCCAAGTAAAGACCGAGGACTTGTATCGCTCAAAGCGTTTTAGTGTTATGTCTACATAAGTATTTAATGACTGAATGTAGGTGTCAATTTGTTTTGAACCTAGCTGTTCCCAGCTGTTTCACCCGCGACAGCCTCATTAAAGGGTAATTTACACCCAAAGAGTTTTCAGCTAGTACACTCGGCCACGCGCTAAAATTAGATGTAAACCCAACAGTACGCAGTCAACACTAGGCCAAATCGTCTGACAAATGATACAGCGCTCTGCTGTTGCCGCCACTAAATTACTAGGTCAGTAGAGACAGCGGCGTGATGTTAACACGGTCCCTTCAAGAGAGGGATTCAGGTTTTTATTTCAAAAGGGACCTTTTAAACCGAAGTCTTAAAATACTACGTTAATGTCGTGCTCTGGCCTATGTTTCTATACGGATGCGAAGCTTGGGCTAGGACGATCTCAGGACTTAGGACAGAAAGTAAGTATTGAACAAAATCTACGTAGAGTCAGCCATAGACGCAAGCTTTTGCAGATGATCAAACTGCATAAAGTTGAATATTTGTGTTACGTGCACTAAATTTGGTGGGAAAAGTAGGCCTGGTCGAAGTTGTAGAACATTTGGATATCAAGGAAATTATGAGTGCCTATGAATTCTCTAGATTTTACAAGGACAAAAGGAAATATATGGAGATTACTGCCAACCTTCAGTAGTTAGTAAGAAGAGAGAAGAAGAATTCATCTTTATAACAAAGACTGCTTTAAAACAGATTAGTGAGAGCCTCGGCTTAGCAGCTGCTCGGCCGAATCGGACGACGAGTACCTCGGAGTGCTAGTCAGGTGTAAACTTAGCTTTAGTTTCTGCTCCGCTTCTAAGGATCGTAGCATGACATTATATGAATTACTAAATACTAAAAGGGGACATGTCCAATAGACTAAATTTTGCAGGAGTTACAAAAAAACTGCACATATCGTAAAAGAGGTTTTAAAAAAAGACGAAATAATTAAAAAATCAACCAAGTGCGAGTTGGACTCGCGCACGAAGGGTGCCGTACCATTACCTATAAAAAAAGGCAAAAAAACACGTTTGTTGCATGGGATCCCCCCTTAAATATTTGTTTAATTTTAATTTAAAAATTGTTTTAAAAGTAACTATATAACGAAATATTCTGTGAATATTTGAAGCGTCTATCTGTTGCCGTAATCAGTATCGAGCAAAATCAAGCTAAAAAAATCACGTTTGTTGTATCGGAGCCCCCTAAAATATTTATTTTGTTCTGGTTTTTAGTATTTGTTGTTATTACGGCAACAGAAATACATCTTTTGTGAAAATTTCAACTGTCTAACTATCACGGTTCATAAGATACAGCCTGATGACAGACGGACGGATGGACGGACGGTCGGACGGACAGACGGACAGCGAAGTCTTAGTAATAGGGTTCCTAATAATTACCTTTCAGGTATGGAACCTTAAAAAGGACTTCTGGCTTTGGCTTAAGAATGGTGATTTGTATTTTCAAAAAATTATTTTTAGGGTTCCGTACCCAGAGGGTGCCAACAGAGCCCTATTACTAAGCCTACGCTGTCTACTGTCTGCACACTTATTGTTTATAAATTGCGTAAATGATGGTAGGTACGGAACCCTCGGTGCGCGAGTCCAACTCACACTTGGCCGATTTTAAGTATTTAACGTAAGTGAACTTAGGTGTTTTTCAGGTAAAACACACTTTTTTACACCACTTATACTGTCCAATACTGATATTTTTTTAACTTCACCGATATATTATCCTATCTACTGATATGCATTCTTGTTTCGTGCTCTTTGTCGCGTTACACTACCTTCAGTATAATCAAAGAAAATAAGCTCTTAAAATTTCAGGTCTGCCATTTTGCTTACAGAATGGGGATTTTTCTAGTATGGGCTTTTCTGGCAAACAGAGTGGCATTACGTTTGATTTCCGAAGTTCAAATGACAAAATTCACAAGTTTTAATGGTCCCCAGCTTATTGGATACTTAAAATAATGATAATTAGAAATCAATTTTTTTTCTTCTTCAGAAGAAGTACCACGTCTACATTCTAGCGCACGCGTTTGCTTAATACTCTTTATACCTACCAGTTTTGGTAATCAAAAATACTAACTAATAATAACAGATCTTTTTATTAAATCAATAGTTTATGAGTTATATGCGGAAAAATCGTCAAAAAACGTGGTTATTTTCGAAAAAAATTAACATTTGAATGGCAAATTTTGCAGGAGTTGCAAAAAAACTGCACATATCGTAAAAGAGGTTTTAAAAAAAGACGAAATAATTAAAAAATCAACCAAGTGCGAGTTGGACTCGCGCACGAAGGGTGCCGTACCATTACCTATAAAAAAAGGCAAAAAAACACGTTTGTTGCATGGGATCCCCCCTTAAATATTTGTTTAATTTTAATTTAAAAATTGTTTTAAAAGTAACTATATAACGAAATATTCTGTGAATATTTGAAGCGTCTATCTGTTGCCGTAATCAGTATCGAGCAAAATCAAGCTAAAAAAATCACGTTTGTTGTATCGGAGCCCCCTAAAATATTTATTTTGTTCTGGTTTTTAGTATTTGTTGTTATTACGGCAACAGAAATACATCTTTTGTGAAAATTTCAACTGTCTAACTATCACGGTTCATAAGATACAGCCTGATGACAGACGGACGGATGGACGGACGGTCGGACGGACAGACGGACAGCGAAGTCTTAGTAATAGGGTTCCTAATAATTACCTTTCAGGTATGGAACCTTAAAAAGGACTTCTGGCTTTGGCTTAAGAATGGTGATTTGTATTTTCAAAAAATTATTTTTAGGGTTCCGTACCCAGAGGGTGCCAACAGAGCCCTATTACTAAGCCTACGCTGTCTACTGTCTGCACACTTATTGTTTATAAATTGCGTAAATGATGGTAGGTACGGAACCCTCGGTGCGCGAGTCCAACTCACACTTGGCCGATTTTAAGTATTTAACGTAAGTGAACTTAGGTGTTTTTCAGGTAAAACACACTTTTTTACACCACTTATACTGTCCAATACTGATATTTTTTTAACTTCACCGATATATTATCCTATCTACTGATATGCATTCTTGTTTCGTGCTCTTTGTCGCGTTACACTACCTTCAGTATAATCAAAGAAAATAAGCTCTTAAAATTTCAGGTCTGCCATTTTGCTTACAGAATGGGGATTTTTCTAGTATGGGCTTTTCTGGCAAACAGAGTGGCATTACGTTTGATTTCCGAAGTTCAAATGACAAAATTCACAAGTTTTAATGGTCCCCAGCTTATTGGATACTTAAAATAATGATAATTAGAAATCAATTTTTTTTCTTCTTCAGAAGAAGTACCACGTCTACATTCTAGCGCACGCGTTTGCTTAATACTCTTTATACCTACCAGTTTTGGTAATCAAAAATACTAACTAATAATAACAGATCTTTTTATTAAATCAATAGTTTATGAGTTATATGCGGAAAAATCGTCAAAAAACGTGGTTATTTTCGAAAAAAATTAACATTTGAATGGCAAATTTTGCAGGAGTTGCAAAAAAACTGCACATATCGTAAAAGAGGTTTTAAAAAAAGACGAAATAATTAAAAAATCAACCAAGTGCGAGTTGGACTCGCGCACGAAGGGTGCCGTACCATTACCTATAAAAAAAGGCAAAAAAACACGTTTGTTGCATGGGATCCCCCCTTAAATATTTGTTTAATTTTAATTTAAAAATTGTTTTAAAAGTAACTATATAACGAAATATTCTGTGAATATTTGAAGCGTCTATCTGTTGCCGTAATCAGTATCGAGCAAAATCAAGCTAAAAAAATCACGTTTGTTGTATCGGAGCCCCCTAAAATATTTATTTTGTTCTGGTTTTTAGTATTTGTTGTTATTACGGCAACAGAAATACATCTTTTGTGAAAATTTCAACTGTCTAACTATCACGGTTCATAAGATACAGCCTGATGACAGACGGACGGATGGACGGACGGTCGGACGGACAGACGGACAGCGAAGTCTTAGTAATAGGGTTCCTAATAATTACCTTTCAGGTATGGAACCTTAAAAAGGACTTCTGGCTTTGGCTTAAGAATGGTGATTTGTATTTTCAAAAAATTATTTTTAGGGTTCCGTACCCAGAGGGTGCCAACAGAGCCCTATTACTAAGCCTACGCTGTCTACTGTCTGCACACTTATTGTTTATAAATTGCGTAAATGATGGTAGGTACGGAACCCTCGGTGCGCGAGTCCAACTCACACTTGGCCGATTTTAAGTATTTAACGTAAGTGAACTTAGGTGTTTTTCAGGTAAAACACACTTTTTTACACCACTTATACTGTCCAATACTGATATTTTTTTAACTTCACCGATATATTATCCTATCTACTGATATGCATTCTTGTTTCGTACTCTTTGTCGCGTTACACTACCTTCAGTATAATCAAAGAAAATAAGCTCTTAAAATTTCAGGTCTGCCATTTTGCTTACAGAATGGGGATTTTTCTAGTATGGGCTTTTCTGGCAAACAGAGTGGCATTACGTTTGATTTCCGAAGTTCAAATGACAAAATTCACAAGTTTTAATGGTCCCCAGCTTATTGGACACTTAAAATAATGATAATTAGAAATCAATTTTTTTTCTTCTTCAGAAGAAGTACCACGTCTACATTCTAGCGCACGCGTTTGTTTAATACTCTTTATACCTACCAGTTTTGGTAATCAAAAATACTAACTAATAATAACAGATCTTTTTATTAAATCAATAGTTTATGAGTTATATGCGGAAAAATCGTCAAAAAACGTGGTTATTTTCGAAAAAAATTAACATTTCTGATCACGAATATCTCAAAAAGTATTGATTTATCAAAAAACTTCTATAGAACATTTTTAGCTTAAAATCCATCTTTCAATCGATTCCTGAAGCTTGTTTATTTTTTTGAATAACCACCATTCAATATTAGATTACGATGTACGATCAGATCTCTGCGCTGCATTATATACTTTTTGTTTATTTTGAACATTTACCTACCTTCCTTCCTACTTTATAGTGAAATTATTAAATTTAACAAAGTTTTAATCAGTAATGTATCAACTTGTTCTACACATTTTTTTTATTAAACGTAAGAAAACTGTCAATGCATGTCACATTATCGCAGTCATCTCGGAACCAGATGGTTTTTACTGACTTGGATCGCCCCGCTGTTGTCCAAAATAATTTATATAATTATTTAATTAATTAAAAAATAATAGATTTGGCGGTCAACATTCGGCTATCGTGCGGTAGCTGTAGTCCGAGAGCAATTTACCCTACATTATATTCTGTTTGTACGAAATATATATATGTAGTGCCATCTAGTTTTAAATAGCGACACTAGATTTTGAACTAATAAAATGGTAGCTGATAAATAGGTTCATATATAAGATTACTAATTTACCAATTATTCATTCAACAAATTATGATAGAATGGTAGATAATTTATTGTACATACGTACATATATCGTTTATTTAAGCTACATTTTGAGCGCCATCTATTGTCTAGTAGTTAAAAGAAAATTTTGCAGTTTTTATATGAAAAATTACAGGCATTATAAATTTTATTTTCGTATTTACTACCGGTCTTTCTTCATTTTATTTTTTACAGCGTATCCGAAACAACCAAACAAATAAAATAACAATAAATTCTCAATTTAATAACTCCACGATAAATTAGGAAGGAAGGAAGGTAAATGTTCAAAATGAACAAAAAGTATGTAAATGCAGCGCAGAGATTCGAGCGTACATCGTAATGCAATATTTAATGCTATTTTTAACTTTAAAAGCGGCGCTCGCAGTGGTCGGATGTACCGTACTGTCGCGACAAATTGTGTCGGAACTAGTTAGCTAGTACTGCTCAGCATGCCGGCAGTGCGATCTCTAGAGTGCTGTCGGCGTCGTTTTGCTTTTTTAGGATTAGGTAACACAATAGCACGAGAGACCACAACCGTCAACAAAAATCATGTACTTATCATCATTTTAGGGCTTAAACTTATGAAATTCTTAGATTGGGTCATACCAATAAACACTGAACCGGACTAGGTCGACAATAACGGTCAAAATCTCAAAACTTCGTAGGGGCGCAACCCGCGCAACTACTTCTAATCTTTTTGTAATTTTGTTAAGTGACATTGAAAATATCTGGCTGGAAGCGGTACTTTTGTAATCCTGCCAGCAATAAAAAAGCAAATGAACCTGGTTGTTAATTCAGATCGGTAAAATCGGGCCTTAACTTGATTCGAAAAATATCAATGAAAAATGTAAACCAAAAGAAAAACAACCGGCTTTAAATAAATGGACTAAAAGGTAAAAATAATTACTTATTTCCAAAAATAACATACATAACTGTACATAAGTAACTCCTAACAGTAAATTACACACTTCACTTGCATGACACCAACTTCAAACTGTAATTCAGATCAGATTTTTGAAAATAAGTAATTATTTTTACCTTCTTAGTGCATCTTTTTGAAACCGGGGTGTTTGTTTTGTGAACATTCATACTCGTTACAAAACTTTGTACAATAGGATTATCAAAAGGCGTTTCACCAGTTTCACATTAACATCAATTTTTTTTTTTCTCCAAAAGTTTTAGTTTTAAATTCACTAAATGAATACGGGACCACCTGGAAAGTATACTCTTAAAAAAAGAATTTTTCGGATCGGTCCAGATGTCTTAGCGTAATCGGAGAACATTCATATAAAAAAAGATTCCGAAGAATTGAGAACCTCTTCCATTTTTTGAAATGGGTTAAAAAGCGACCTCTACTATATAATAGTAGCTATCCAGTTCATTTGTTTATTAATTAATAAGTTTTTTATTTAATTTTTATGGCTAACAGGATTATCAAATCCGTTTCCAGACATTTTCAATGTCACCTTTAACTCCAAAACTAAAAGTTACCAGAAATGGCCTGCCAGCTTTGATATTTTTGGTCGTTGACGCACACCTAGGTACGGATTCAATATGACCTAATTTAAGAATTTTACAAGTTTTGGCCGTAAACGGATGATGCATAAAATTTTGGTCGTTATCTCTGAGACTATATTGACTGACAATAGTCAATTGGTTTTTTGTAGGGCCAGAAGAGACAGCATGAAACTTATTGGTCATCATAACAGCCTGATTAACGCAAAGCGCTTGTGGCATCCAACGAAAAAGCATAGAAGTTTAATGAATTAATGCTTCAAATCGGCCACAAGAATTGTATGCTGTGATGGGCGGGGCTCAAAAAGTATGCCGTATTTGCTATCAGTGGTTGCGTGATCACAGACGCATGAAGTTGATAATACCACATCAATTAACATTTAAAATGCCGTCTTGTGTAGTGAAATGGTGCAAAAATAATAGTATAGCACATCAAAAATCTCAAGGCATAACATTTCACAAGTAAGTAATTAAACCTAATAACAAAAACTATATATAAATTTCTCAAAGCAGTCTTTCAATGTGGCATAGGATAAGGATGACGTTATTCCACAGGTGACGGTAAAATCATACAAAAAAAAAAACATTATTACAATAATTTAATGGTTTAAGTTTAGAAAATATTTATATTGCCATTACTAAAATTTTTTAATTAAATGGCAATGCTTTCGTGCAGATTCCCTAATGATCCAACACGTCGGGAACAATGGATGAAAGCTGTGAGACTGGAAAGATATGAACCTGGATGGATCGCTAGTAAAAGTTCTTTAATTTGTTGTGTTCATTTTAAAAAAGATTGTTTCTACAAAACTCAGAAAGGAATGAATATGTTAAAGAAAACAGCGATTCCCGTTTGTACTGTAAGTATTATTTTTGCTTTTATACATAAAACTATATTTTTATCAATTGTATAAAGCAGAATCTCTATCTATCTATGTAAACTGTATAAAGCAGAATCTCTATCTATCTATGTTAACTGTATAAAGCAGAATCTCTATCTATCTATGTTAACTGTATAAAGCAGAATCTCTATCTATCTATGTTAACTGTATAAAGCAGAATCTCTATCTATCTATGTAAACTGTATAAAGCAGAATCTCTATCTATCTATGTAAACTGTATAAAGCAGAATCTCTATCTATCTATGTAAACTGTATAAAGCAGAATCTCTATCTATTTAGGTAAACTGACTTTTGTCGCTGAGATAGTTGAAAGGACTGAGAAGGATATTTGTTTGTTTGATTGATCGATTTTTTCATGGAAACTAAAAATATTTTAAATAAATGTAAAATACATTAAAACAATACAAAATAACCTCTTAAGCCTTACGTTTTAGGGCTGTTAATAGCTATGTCAAAAACGCGTTTTTTTTTTTATTTTTAAGCTTTTTTTTGCATTATTCTACCACACTGGTAAAAGTTATTTACTTAAGTATGAGATGTATCCTGCTATACAATAAAAATGCCTACTTTTTATGAAAAACGTAGGCATATTTGTTACCCGGGTGTCTTACTCTAGCCTTTTAAGTTATTAAATCTATAAGTCTCTTCTATAAGAATCTATAAACCATGTCCGTAAAACAGCCACACACACGCCGCCCATACAGTCATCATGTCGCTACCACGCCGCGCTGCGTGTTTTGACATGTTTAATTACGTGCTCATAGTAAATACGAATATTTTCGTGCTCTCTTCGTTTTGATTTGTTTCCTTTAAAGTGAAATTGAGTAATAATATAATAAAATAGTTATCAATTATGTTCTCTAACAAGAACTCACCTGACAGAAGTTGATATTGCATGATTTTGTTATTAATTACAAGTAAATACAGTACTTTTAAAAAAACAATCTTATTATTTTGCCAATCATCCTACTACAACGAAAAATCTTAAGTATTTGGTATTCGGCCAAATAGTACCGAGATAAACGGTATTCGGCAGAATAGGATAAAATAAGCCGAATAGGCTGAATAGCGAATAGTAGCCGAATATTCGTTGCAAGCCTACTTTATATATATTTGAAGTTTAAATAACGTTACCATTCCTTTAAAAACAATTTGAGTGATTACAATATAAGAAGTATTGTTGAAAAATTTTAAGCGTGGAATTCTAACCTGAGTTACCAGATATGTCGAAGTCCTAATCTGTATATATTGTCTATCTTAAAATTACTTTATAAATTATATATTTTTTTAATATAATTATATTATAAGGAGCTGTCCCTCAGATTTACTATATCAAACTCAAAACTATGGCTAACCTAACTAAAATTAGGGTGTGTGTGTGTATGAGAGAGATAGAGAAGGTGTATAGTGTTTGCGTGAAATGTGAAAAATTGAATTTCGTAATAAAATTAAAGGAATCATTATTGAGGCAAAGTACATGTGCTTAGTGCGTTGTCAATGTAATTTGTTAAGTCCGTCAGTTTTGTACCCACCGAGAGCCCAGAAGTACAATGATTCCCTCGTTCTCAATTCTGTCTGTGAATGGAGGTGTTTTTTTTTTTCTGAACTGACATTGCAGTTGGCTGTTGCAGCCATTACTGCTTCACCGGACTTTATTTGGGCGAGTCTCTGAAGGAGCCTCAGCCCGTATAGCGCCTAACGCTCAAGGGCTGAGGCTTGAGTTGTCGCTCTCGGGGGCGTCCCTTCGACCGGCATGAGTCTCGAACCCGAAGGTGAGTCACCGCCAGGAGGGAGTTCCCCGTTACGCGGGTGCGGTTGCGATTGAGTTTGGGCGAGAAGCGCCCCGGCACTCTTTGATACCTCGTGTATCCGTTTGGGCGCCGACGTTGTGTGAAAAGAAGTGATGTTGATGTTATTTGGTAATGATTGGACTTGTTTTGCAACGAGGTCGACGACATTGCATTGTACCAGTTGAAGCGTTATTAAGTAAGGTACTGTGATTATGTTTTGTTCCAGATAAAAGTGACCGAATGTTTATAACAAATTTTGGTTATAATAGAGTGTAGGTAGTTGGGTAATAAAATTTTTAGTTAAGTAATTTTGTGTTATTATAGGAAGTTAATCTTTTATTCCGTTATTATTTTTGTGAGAATCATGATAGTAATTATCGATGAATCTTAAATTATTGTTGGTTTTATTAGAACGTAGAATTGGTTGGTGATGAATGGGTCTTTTGTATGTGTGTTAAAGATTGTGTTTTGATATTCAAGTAATTTTGCTGGTTCATTACAAATTCGTCGACCACGTAGTGATAGTGAAAATGGTATGGATCTTTTGATATAATGTCGATGGAAACTGTCAAAATGTAAATATTGTAATTGTTGGTGGGTTTGAAGTGACTGATGTAGTGAATTTATTGTTAGAGTCCAGAGAAACGACGTTGCGAGGAAAGTTTTACCTATTTTAGATTTAATGTGTGTGAAATTTAGGCAGCTAAAACTAATAAGAATTCAGAAAAGAGTCGAGACAATCATTGTCATAAGTCCAGACCATGCAGATATCATCAATTAATCTCTTCCAAATCAAAGATTTCAAAGGTTGAGTATTTAAAAAGTCAGTTTGTAATTTATCTTAATATAAATTTGCATATGAAGGAGCCATTCGTGTGACTATGGCCATTTTTTTTTTTTTTTTTATACCACTAAGGTGGCAAACAAGCTTACGGTCCGCCTGATGGTAAGCGGTCACCGTAGCCTATGGACGCTTGCAACACCAGGGGTATCACTTGCGCGTTGCCGACCCTTCAGAAATCTAAAAACTTCTTTCTTTAAGAACTCCATACTGTAGTCCTTGCAGAAAACCTTGGCAGGGAGCTCATTCCACAACTTAAGCGTTCGCGGGAGGAAGTTTCTCTGAACCGCACTGTACGCGACCATTTAGGTTCTAAAGTGTGAGAATGAATTCCCTGCCGATGGCGAGCGGTGCGATGGTAGAAAGTAGCCGTGGGCATCATTTCGAACAATTCCTCAGAACACAACCCATTGTACAAGCGGTAGAACACACACAGTGAGGCAAAGTCTCTCCTCAGACTTAAGGGCTCGATACCGCAAGTGAGTTTGGAATCGTCGACAATTCTCACAGCCCGTCGTTGAACCGAGTCAAAAGGGCCAAGCTGGTATCCGGGTGCACCTGCCCAGAGATGGCAGCAGTACTCCATATGGGGCCTAACTTGCGACTTGTAAAGTAACAACCTTTGCCCCGACGTGAAGTACTGCTTCGCTCTGTTGAGTACACCAAGTTTTTTGGACGCCAGCTTTACCTTATCTTGTAAATGATCTCGGAACTGAACATCGCTGGAGATGTCGACACCAAGGATCCCAATGCTCTTGGAGATGGAGAGGGGAGTGTTCTGGAATTGTGGGACCACAGTGAATGGAGTTTTCTTAGCGGTGAACGCGCACACTTGTGTCTTTCTAGGGTTGAATCGGACCAAGTTTACCCGTCCCCAGTCAGAGACCTGGGACAGTGTGGTCTCGATTTGAGACACAAGTTCTCCGCGGTTTTCCTCCACAACGGAACGAGGGATGTTTGCACGACCCGTGTAAAAAGCGTCTCCAGTACTGTCATCTGCATAGCAATGTATGTTGTTGATGTCCAACATGTCATTGATATGCAGTAGAAACAGCGTAGGAGACAGCACAGAGCCTTGCGGGACACCAGCATTAATGTCCATGCTATCAGAGCAACTACCGTCAACTACGGTTCGTATGCGTCTGCCGGACAAAAAGCTAGCCACCCATTTGCACAAACCCTCGGGCACTCCGTAAGATGGCAACTTCGATAGAAGACCGCGGTGCCAGACCCGATCGAACGCCTTCGCTATGTCCAGGCTACATGCCAATGCCTCCCCCTGACTCTCAATGGCTAGTGCCCATCGGTGTGTGAGATACACTAGAAGGTCACCAGTCGAGCGACCGTGGCGAAAGCCATATTGACGGTCACTGACCAGATCGTGTACTTCTAGGTATCTTAGAAGCTGTGTGTTGATCACACGCTCCATCACCTTAGAGAGGAGAGAGGTAATAGCGATAGGCCTGTAATTCGATGGATCAGATCTATCGCCCTTTTTGGGCACCGGGTGCACATTCGCAGTCTTCCATGTAGACGGAAATTGCCTAGTGTGGTAGGAAAGCGCGAAGAGGCGCGTGAGTACAGGACATAACTCAGGAGCACACTGCTTAAGCACCACTGCTGGTATACCGTCTGGTCCACTCGACTTATGAACGTCTAGAGAAAGCAACGCCCGCCTGACCTCCCGCTGCGTTATGGAGATTTCCGGCATGGACTTACCGCACCACGGTATAGTAGGTGGTACAGCGCCTTCATCGCTCATATTCGAGTTCGAGGCAAAGAGACTGCCCAGTAGATCGGCTTTCTCTTTAGCACTATGGGCCAAGTCACCATCGGTCTTTCGCAGTGGTGGTAACGACGACTGGCAGAAGTTCCCTTCGGCAGCTTTGGCAAGCGACCAGAAAGCACGACTCCCAGAAGGATAGCTCGCAAGTCGCCCACCTATTTTGCCGATGAATTTGATGGTAATAGTGATGATAAAATGAAAAATAGTTATTTTTGGGACTAATTCGCAGTTTTTTATCAGGAAAAAGGTAGATGGTTTAAGATCATTACGTTTATTAAGGTGATGATGCGTCAGAGTAGCAAGTCCATCTTCATGTGAAATACTTGTTTAAACTGATGTGACATCTATTGTTACAAAAGTTATACCTTGGTTGGCAGGAATTGTAAGTGAATTTAAAATATCTGTTAAATGGCTTGTGTCTTTGATAAATGATGATGTATTTTTGACTAATGGGTGTAGATAATAGTTGATATATGCAGAAATGTGTTCCGTGGGAGCATCATATAAAGATACGATAGGATTACCAGTGTTATTAGCTTGGTGTATTTTGGGAAGCATGTAAAAATGTGATGTCCTAGATTTAGACGAATCATAGTTTTTATACCTAAGTCCTTCGTTAGGTCCATATGTTTTAATAAAATTTTGAATGTTATGTCACTTGGTGTAATGAAGTTAAATTTATTATCATGAAGTTGCTGTAGTCCTTCAGAAATACAGTCGTTATAATTCAAAATCACTGTAGTCGATCCTTTATGTGCAGGTAAAATATATTGATTATTTTTAAAATTTTGTAACGCTTTTCTTTCGTAAAAAAATAGGTTTCTTGTCTTTTCTTGAATGTTGATCATGAAGTTGTTGTCAGATAATTTTGTCATAAATGTGGTCATAAATATCTCGATTGGGTGATTAGATGGCAAAGGTAGTGGTTCGTGAGAACAAGGTAATTTAAATGGAGTCAACGAATCGTGTAATGCAACTTTTAGTTCGTCGGTTGGTCTGGTTTGTCAATAATGTTTCCATTTCAATTTGCGTCCAAAAACTTAATGTATCATTCATATATCCTATGAATGAGATTTGCACTTGAATTGGATTCAAATATGCTATTCTGTTGAAATGTGTAGTAGGGCAAAAAGAGAGCCCTTTACCCAGAACAGAGTATTCTGCTAGAGTGAGTTGATGATTAGAAAGATTTACTATGGTCCCGGACTTAGTATTGCTGTCATGAGTTGGGATTAATTTCTTTGGAGGGGCTAGTATAGAAAAAGATTTATTAATATCAGTAGGTTTTAAATAAAAAACTCATAGTGGTAAGTTGATATTATTAAGTTTGTAAAAACAAGTATAAAGGTTAATAAGTTTTTTGGAGAGTCTACTTTGTTCCATTCAAAGTTTTCATTGTTAGTCTTCCATTATCATTTGTATATTAAGAAAAAGATAGGGGAATGCCACCTGATACTTAAAGAAGTGATTCCAATGTATCTTTTTGGTGTGTGCATAGTTGATTATATTGAAAATATTAAATAAAGGTTGTATGAAAAGCATGAGTATATTGCAATGTTTTGATAGAGTTTCGCAAAAGTAGTAGCAAACTTCAGAAATAAAATTAAACTGTAAAACTGCATCTTGTGTGTATCTTTTAGAATACAAACACTGCACATCGTTTTAATTTGGCGAAACAAATAACACATTACATATCAGAATCAACAGCCATCGTCACAGCTCTGATATCAAAATCAATAGCCCACTACTCATCTAACCACATACTCGCCTTTATAGGTAACTTTAAATTTAATGACTATTTCACCGTTCGCATCATTAAATCTTTTACACCTCCAATCACAGACATATAATTGAGAACGTGGGAATCATCGTACATCTGGGTTCTTGGACAATGCTGACGGACTTAACAAATTACATTGGCAACGCACTAAGCACATGTACTTAGCCTCAATAATGTTTCCTTCAATTTTATTACGAATTGATTTTTTTTAATTTTTTAACACAAACACATACACTACCTTCTCTATGTCTCTCATACACACACACCCTTATTTTATTTAGGTTAGTCATAAAATAAGTGAATGATAGTTGTGACAAATGTAATATTTTGGCAACAGCTGTCATTTTCTACAATAGTTATTATTTATGTTGATATTTTGTTGTTGACTAATGACGCCTCAAGTGCGAATTATTTCAACAATTACTAAACATTTTCTATTTTAAAATTAGTTTATTGACACAAGGTTTTTTTACCTATACTAAAATAATTACTACTTACTACAACTTACTAAAGTAAGTTAAGTAAGTAGTAAATGTAATTCATATTTTGGAACGCATTGTATAATAAAACTTAATGCATATTACCATCGCACATGCAAGCGACAAGCGGCAGACATGTTATTGCCAATGGGTCGGCAGTCGGCACACGAATACTTCCGCGGTATCGTCTCAGACTACAGTATACACTTGATTACGTTGTAAGTCCACTGCCATTCTATTCTATTATAATCAAGCGACTTCAAAAAAAAGAGGTTCTCAGTTTGACCTGTATGTTGTATATGTTTGTCCTCGAATATCTCGCGTTTGTCCAAACCGATTTGGATGCGGTTTTCTTAAAAGTATTTTTACATTCTGGAAAAAGTTTTAGTACACAACAAATGGATACCCATGGTCCTATCTGATCAAAATAACAGTTAGAAGTTGGTGTCGTGCAAGTGAAGTGTGTTATAATTTGTTAGAGCGATAGGCACCAACTGCAAACTGTAATCTTGATCAGAATTGTTTTAATAATTATTTTTACCTTTTTAGTGCATCTTTTTGAATTCGGTTCTTGTTAGATATCATTTATATTTTAGTTGGGATTCCTACTCAGGAAACTCTACTGATTAGGACTTCCGCTAGAAACTTATACCATACCATGAAACGGGACATTTGGCGTCACGGTGTAGACTTCTATCGCGGGACGCTCTTAAAACGTCCTGCCTCTTGCGGGACTGATGGCAGCCCTAGGCGCAGACCTCTCCGTGGAGTAAGGCTATAGTCCAGCGCTGGCTGACATTACTGTCCACCTAATGGCCGCTTGTCTGTCATATGACAACATCCAGAACCGACGGTTTAACATGCCTTCCGAAGCACGAAGAAGCTCAGTAAAATGTGCCACTAGGCGGTCACCCAACTAGTTACTGACTACCCCCGACATTGTTTAACTTCGCATATCTTTTCAGACAGTTTTGTAACTGGGCCGCGCAAGGGCTTCTTAATGATTTATCAATCACTTTAGGTATTTTGACTTTTTGTTTAGATACTTCCAAGATCATATTTTAAAGGGTGCTTGGAATTGACTTTATCTGAAGATCTGATTCAACGCAAGATAATTAGATTAGGTAGGTACTGTAGAGGTTACGACCTCTTGTTAAGTGTAAAGGAAGTAAATATACTAGCGAACGTTTTTCACGCAGCAAATACTTCGTAGTGCACGGTAAAAAAGAATTAGTTGAGCCAAGAGAATATCGTTTCATATATGCACCAACGAATATTTGCTTCATCCAAGATATTATTTCTCTTAAATATTTAATATGAAGTTAACATAAGGTCAAATTTCTTTGAAACAGTAAATAAAACTTTATCAGTTAGAAACAAAATTTAATTCATTGAAGAAAAAAATGCTTCTTTATTTGAAACACTTAGTTTTCTTGGGCGTAGAACTTACGGAAGTAGAGGGGATTCGTTGGTTCTGGCGCACTTCCCCCCAACCTCAACCCCTCGCCTAAAAAAAAGCTCACCAACTTTCTTTCTGCTTTGTGCGACTCGCGCTTGACCACTCTCAATACATCGTTGGTTCTGGCACACTACCCTCCAACCCCCAACCCCTCGCCTAAAAACTTTTCTGCCCCCGCGTGACTCGCGGTTGACCACTCTCAAAACATCGTTGGTTCTGGCGCACAACCCTCCAACTTCAACCCCTCGCCTAAAAACTTTTCTGCCCCCCGCACGACTCGCGCTTGACCACTCTCAAAACCACCCCTGTGTCTGGGGTGTGGCGACTCGCGCTTGACCACTCTCAAAACCACCCCCTGTGTCTGGGATACGTCGACTCACGCTTGACCAGAACTACCACGTGACATCACTGTAGGTTCTGTGTAGTTTTGTTAAGTATTTATATCATTATCGTAATGGGTCTATCGTATTTTTCCGTTCATTAGTTATTCTTATTTAATTACAATGTCGTGAGTGCGATAATGATGTTTGTGGTGACATTCCTAATACCTTTTTAATTATATTTGTACTTGTAAGATAAATCGTATATATATAGGATAGTCGAGAGTATTCGAGTTACAATTTATCATCAAGTGATTGAATTCATCCTGTGTGATACTGAGGCTGGTTCTATTTACTTCAAAAAAAGCTATGGAGGTATGTGTTTTTTTGCTTTATAATTCTTTATCTATATTTATTATATATATTACAGACCCTCAAAACTATGTGTTTGTTTGAATGTCTATTACTTAAACCAATTTTGTTTAGGTTTTCACTTTAGGCAAATTTTTGATTCAAATTATTATACAAATATGTTTTTAAAGCATAGGCTTATTTTATTACAGAATTCAACATTTAACGTAATGGAAGAAAACACGTTCAAGCATTACTACTACGCTACATCGGATGATGAGCAATCAACTGAGAAGGCCTTAGAAACAACAAAGCTCAAACGATCTCGTCGAAATAGTATCGACTCATTCTTTGAGGGGACCAATCAGAAGAAAAAGAAACTCAGCTCTACAGTGGCGAGATCTTCAAAAGATGGTACCCCTGGTGTCACATACTTGTCTACTAATAATGATGATGGGGCTCATGCTACACATTTGATAAAAATTGAGGTGTATGACCTCATAAAATTGAAAAAAGTACCAGTAGATGAACATTGGAAACACTCAGAAGTGAGGACCAAATATTATACGGATACAAAAGATGAAAAATATGAGCAAACGAAGGGTATCATATTTGATATCACGAAGTAAATAGCAGAAACCAATAACTGTAAAAAATACTTTTTTAAAAAGTAATCTCTAATAGCTAAATTAATTTATAAGAACCAGCTTCAGTATTACTCGAAATCAACTTTGAATCAAATTGTATCATGTTTGAGTTTTATTGTGAATGAATGAATAAATGATATAAATAAAAAATATTTTTTGTTTTTTAACCACTAATTACACAAACACACACATAAGAAAAAAACATTTTTTTTATTTTAAAAAGTTTTATTATCAAAAATTGTTTTAAACATATCATATAATAAAATATCATTACATAGAGTGTTATTACTAAAGTGGTTTACAAAATCAATCATTGATTTACCATGAAACTTAAAATACAAATAAACAAGACAATATTCCCCACAAACAGTTGTAAAGTCATTTTGAACTCTTTTATTATTGTAACTCCATATCTTAGTATTCTTATTTAAGAAATATAAATGATGTCTACTAGGTTTACGACCATAAGAATCAAAGTATTCACCTAATCCATTTTTATTAATATGTATTCCCACCCAATGCGATCCAGGTTGATTGTCAACATCTAAATTACTAATGAGAAAAGCAGGTAGGTGCATGAGTACTGGTAATCTATTTGCAGCAAATACATTTAGTTTAATTTTCGGAGAAATTATCTTTAAACATTTTTGAATATCTAAAGTATTCATTTCAAAATGTTGATATTATGAATGTCAAAAGTATAATAAGTCCTTTCATTGAGTTCTAATTATTATATTTTAGCTACTGTAATGTACTGAAACATTACGATTTTTATCTATTTCAATAACATTATCAAATTCAGCATACACTATACAGTTTATTGTTTGTATGAGTGCTGCTTCAAAACGAACTTCAAGTCTTACGCTTCCATGTCTAATAAGATTCCAATGAGACGTAGAACTAGCTGATAAGTCTGGAGTTAAATCAAATGCCATCAAACAATATCCATTTGCATATTGTTCCCTAGAAATAGCATTACCATCATTCAAAAAGTGAATACCTGACCCGGAAAATAGTGTATGGTAAGCTGTGGTAAATATATTGTTGTGAAACATTGGTTGTAAAGCTTTTGATGGTATTTGTTGGCCATCTATATACAAACTAAATGTATTTATTCCATAGTTTTCAAAGTTAAAAGGGTTTCTGTTAAAACTTCCATTAAAAGCAGCATTGTTTACAAAACCTATTATACACCTTTTTGGAACTTGACCAATAAATATGTTATCAAGCGTTTTTCCCTGAACTCCTGAAGGTATTGTGAGCACTTTGACTTCAGCTCTGGTTATAGGATACTTAGCGGTCGTTGCACTTAAAACTTTTTGATGTGCTAATAATACACTTGGACTAATTTTTGCTCTACGAACTATAAGTGTAGCGTCAGTAAAAGTAACTTTTAGTTTAGCATCTGCACCAGCCATAAGATTAAAACTTTCTCTTGATCGTACTAGTTTAAGACTAATTTCAACACCATTTATCAGAAACTTTTCTTGATTAAACAAATCCCCATGCAAATGTCCTACCATTTCTACCTCTTTACTCTCACGTACAAATTGATTTCTTTTTTTAAATCCATCATTAGAATCATCTAGTGAATTCATTTTTCCAGCTGTGTCTTCATACCATAGTCCACAAGTCAGATGAGATTGTTTAGCTGCTGGACCATAGTTTAATAAAGTTTCTATAAATGCCCTATAAGCATAAGTGTTGTTTGGTGGAGATACTAGTTTTTGATTTAAATACACATCGAGTTGATTGAACAGTGAGTGTAACCAGTTATTAGTTGGGGCTACTACTGTAGCAGCAGCTAAGTTGGTACCATCTTGGTTTCGAATTTTAACTTTTAAATGTAGTAATGTATGAGACAAATCGATATAATCATCCCCCGTACCAGGAATTTGAAATTCAATTGGTCCATCGTCTGTAAGGGATGATATAGGTTTGTAGTGTATCCATTGTCCATTTTCAATACTTGTCTGAGTTGTTGGTAAAGCAAATAAATCCAATTCCGATTTTATACATTCACATGAATGATTATGTAAGAATGACATTATTTGTTTGAAAATATATCTTTAGTATTTCTATTAATTTTATACTTTCTAGTTCTCAACTCTTTCAAAGCTGTTGACGGAATGGAATGAATCCGACGTTGACGTTTCGTTATATAACCTGATCCATTCATTAGTCTTTCAATTTTATCATCTGCTCTTCGTTTTAAATTACTACTTACATCTTTTAACCGTGTTTGCACAGATTCATTCATTGGTTTCTGGCTTATCATATCGCTTAATAATCCCACTCCAGCATTAAGAGCCTCTTTACCAATTACTCTAGCCCCACTTGATAATAAAGGTAGTACTGATCGAAACAGGCCTCCTAAAAAGCTTCCTATTCCATGACCACGTTGATGTGGTACACCTTTATAAATTACACCAATTCCTGATCCTGCTTGGTGTGAATAATATTGCTCATAGGGACAAATACTGTTATTATGCATTATAATCGCTTAAAGTGTAGTTTAACATATGCGGTCCCAAATTGAAATGGTATTTTATTACCAGTGTTTGTTCTTATATCTATTTCAATTGTATCAAATTCTCTTCGCATAACTGGTAAGTAGTGGGGTGGTGAAAATACATGCATCTTATAAGCACCATAGATATATTTCTCGGGGTCTAAAGGTATTATTCTTAACAATGGTGTCATAACATCTCCAACTATTTGCGGATCAATTATATCACAGTAAACAAATAATTGAGAAGGTAATCCTAAATGTAAATTGGGTGGGTATCTTCCAACATTTTTTGTTATTAAATTAGTTTTTGGTTCAAAGCCAAGTTGAATACTTAACTTTGATGATAACGTTAAAGATGATATATTTTTATCGTTAATTTGAACAGAGACCATCTGGGAAACTTTATCATAATGAAAGCGACAGTTTTCTTTTAGGTTTAAGGCTTTTAAAATGTTATCAATATTATCATAATTGGTTGCAGGTATATGATTTTTATAAATAACTGATGATATTGATTTATCCAAAGGTACTATCATTTTCTTAGTAATATACATTATATTTTCACCCTCTTGAACTGTAAACATACTACATGGGTATTGAAATTCTACAACTCCAACAGACCACTGTCCTTCTAATTTTATAGGTTTTGGAAGTTTTGTTGAAAAATTTGTAGTGGTATTACTCGGAAAATATTCCATTGAACTATTACTGAGCAAAGTTAAATAAAAATCTTCCTTAATCATATTTTTTCTATATCTTTTAATGATACCCAAGTATTAAATTTGTTTGGATAACCTTTCCACTTCACTAGTACTTGCTTTCTATTTCCAAAATAACGAGTGTGGAGTATTTTATCTATTTTATGTGGGAGAGTGGGGTTGTATATTACTTTTTGTAATTCTTTTTCATAAAATGTACCTGTAATGGGTTCATTTTGAAGATCTTTTAACGTATAAACTACCCAAGGTGATCTTCTTATAACTGAAGTAATAACAAATATTTCATCACTCCAGTTGCTCTCGTATCCTTTTTGAAATATGTGTTTATGTTTTGTTATCCTAACATAATCACCTTCTTTAAACCTGTTTAGAATAGCCTTTTGCCCTTTATCTCTATCATATAAATTATTCCAAACAGTCATAATATTTTCTGAGTTAACATCTTTGGGACACATTTTTATACTTGAATGATAGCTATGATTATAAGAATAAATCAAATCTTTTAAAATATCAACATATCTATATGTGTTATGATGTGTGAAATACCGCCACATTTTTGTCTTTAATGTTCTTTGAAAGCGTTCCACGATACTAGCTTTTATATCAGGATTGTTAGTGGTGTAATAGTTTATACCTTTACTTTTAAAATATTTTTGCACATCCTTAGAAACAAATTCAGTTCCCTTATCTGACTGAATGTGGTTAGGTAAGGATTTTGACTCATTAAATATACTTTCAAAGCATTCTTTTATAGTTATAGAGTTCTTTTTTTTTAAACATCTAGCAAATGCATATTTACTAAATACATCAATAACACACAGAATATATTTAAAACCATCATTATATTCAGAATAAGTGCGCATATCACTTAAATCCACCTGCCACAAGTCATTATAATTAGATAAAATGTACTTATTTCTAGGAAATCTATTTCTTACAGGTTTATGTAATGTGTAAGTTTCTTGTTCTTGCAACCAATTTTTCACTTGTTTTGCTGTCATTTTTCCCTTTAACGAGTTGATGAGTTTGTTAACACCTCCATATCCAGCAGGATGAGAAACATCATAGTAAATCTGATTTATTTCTAATAGGGGGTCTATTTTTCCCAGTCTATTTTTTTCTTGATTTTGTTAAAATGAGTCTTAGTAGGAGTAAAACTATTATCTGATTGCAATTTGTTAAGTGGAATTTCTTCTTTTATATCACCTAAGTAAAGTTTATTAATATATTCTAGTCTTTTTGGATTTCCAATATAAGTTAATGGTATTTTAATTTCTTTTAATGCTGATGCAAACTCTTGCCACCCAATTGGATCACTGTGTGACCACTTAAGGTCTTAGTGTATCATTCACCAGGTCTATAATGTTACTTCCTGGTATTTTCATATTATTGATACTAACAGTTCCATTGGTATCCCAATCTACCTTATTTTTATTTGAAAAAATTGATTCTATTAGTAATTCACCTCGTTTTATATACGTCTTAGGAATCAATTTCAAGAGTTGTTGCTTTGAATAAAATGGGTTTAAGTCAGTATCATTTATGGTTTTTGATTTTATGTTTGATACCTGCTCAGTGTCAAGGACTGTTTCCTTAATGACATCAGTATCTTTATAATTAGGCGAACTTTCTGTTTTGGTTATAATTGGTATTTGATATGGTCGTCGTTCTACTTCAGTAAAATGTAAATACCTTTGTAGTGTTTGTAAATACAAAATCCATTTTTCTCTATCTTCTACATTACTATTTAAAATATCTTTCATTTCACCATCTAAACGGGATAAAGTATTTAAAGCGCTTTGTGTTTCATTTTCCTTTTTAATTTTTTCTATCAAATTAGGTTCAATTAGAATCATTTTTTTAGCATGTTCCATTTTTGCTTTTATTTTCCTGCTAAGGTTTTAAAATTGAACTCACCAAGGCACTTAGAACAGACCCTAAAATAATAGGTAAAAAGGCACCACCCCTTTGAATAATTACGTTTTTTCTAAGTAGATTTCTTCCTTTACAAACCAACTTTCTCAATATATTTTTATATTTTTTTAATTTGTTTTTATCATTTTCCTTGACGGGTATTTTACCCTGTAATACGTTGTAAATACACTCACAAATAAAATTTATTTCTTCTTTACTACAAGATTTAAGTAAAGCTTTTCTATGTCTTGGTTTCAATACATGCAACGATTTTAAAAGTTCTTGATGTGTAGTCACTCTTGAATGCATTATTTATGAATGATTGGAATTTCATTATGTTTGCTGTATTTAAATCCTTTTTTAGGTATATATACAATGCAGTTCTGGTCAGAAGGAAATATTCTCGTTTTAAATCGACACATATCAATTGTGTCCTGTTTTAAATCTATTATTAGGTAGCCATGAGGTTCACTAGTAGCATCTTTGTAGGCATCTTCCAAAAATTTAATGTTTTCAGGTGAGACTTGACGTGCTAAGTAACGAATTTGTGTTTTATCTCGTGGATTTTTAAAGTAGACTATATAACTAGAGTTTAAAGAAATATCTCTCTGTCCTTTACCTTGATGGAATATATTTTGTGTAATATAGAAAACACTAATGTTTCTATGATGACTACCCTTTGTGAATATGTCAACAACACGACCATCAGACTCTCGCATGAGGTCATCGATTATTATTAGTTGTGGTTGTTCTCCATCAAACATACTGAGGTCAGGAATACCTTGGTAATAATTAACATTGTTCAAGTTGTATAACGGTTGCATTTCATCATAACACCACATAATATTAGAAAAATGTTGATTGCAAATCTCATTAGCATGTTTCACAAAATTTTTAACAAAAACTGATTTACCACATCCACTAGGGCCAGCTACAATTACTGTAAAGGGATGATAAAAATGAATCATAATTATTTTTAATGTGTGTTCTCTTTGAAAATGTTCAAATTCATATGGAGGAAAGCAATAAAAACAAACACTTATATATTAAAAACAATATAATTAATAATAAAAAAAAAAATTACAATCATTATGTTACTTAATAATAGTTATTACCTTACATTTTTTAAACACACATAAACCAGATACAATTAATACTCTATATTATTATTATTTCAAAACTATAAGTTAATCTTAAAATGACCCCAAGCATATGTATCTGTTGAATTAGGTAAAATATATCTCTTGGTGTCATTACAGGATAGACAAGTTTTATTAATTTGTTGTGTAAAAATAGTATGTTTCACACTTCGAATCCTACACATTTGTGAAACATTTACATTTTTATTAAATAGACACAACTTATAATTTTCCAAATTCATCTTTTTTGTCACACTTTTATTTACACCTTTTGCTTTAGCAATAACCTTACTTTCAATGTCCATTGCATACATTTTTGATCGAAGTCCTACAAACTCCCGAAATATTTTACCATTGTTCTCATCCTTAAAATATCCAAGTTTCTTTTTATTTAAAAGTGGGAAACCATAAACATTATCACTAGAATAGTCTGAAGTATCGAAAAAACATTCTAAGTCAGATTTTATATCATTATAAAAATTATCTGTAAATACATGGTAAACTAAGCTATCCGTATCAGTGTATAATAACTTGACACTATTATTGTATTTTCTTTTCATGTAATTATAATGAAAGTTATAAATCAATGTTTTTGATATTTCTAATATACAAAATCCTAAAACAAATGGTTTATTGAAATATACCTTAGTCTTTTGTAATTGTACAGCAATTAAAGACTCGGAGAATATAGATAGACTATGAAACTCAGGGCGAGCAATTAAACTTTGTGCACCTTGAATTTTTCCATGGTTTTCCCAGTGGGTTAACAATTTCACATTAACACGTTTTTCAACATTTTCCATAGTTTTACCAAAGACTGCATTATTCATAAGTTTATAAAAATCTTTTTCAAAGTCACTTTTAGCTAAAGTTCTTAGTTGTGTATTTAAATCTATATATTTCTTCAACCAAGGACTTTGCTCAAACTGTAAAACTCTATGAACTCTAATTAATTTCATACCAAGTTGTTAACATTGCTTCAGATTTCTATAGTGAATAATATATTTAGTTTTGTTATATAAATTTGGTACTAATTTTTTATCTTTACTGTTACCGATTACAATGTTTTCAGGGCATAAAGGTAAGTCTGAATGAAGATCATGTAAATTTTCAGGGTATTCAAGATCAACTTCCAGTATGTATCCAATATCTGATGAATCTGATATATTGAAGTCTATGTTCGGGTTAACCCATTTAAAATCTCTGACAGGCAAATACTGAGACATTGCCCAACCATAGAGATTGTTTGCATCAAAATACATTAAGTAAGATTTTGGTAAGTTATCTTTGTAATCACCCATGTACTCGTTATTTGCCTTTCCATATCTGTTAGAACACTGTGAAATACCACCTCTTATACCAGACTTTACGAATGCTATTTTATCAAGTACATTTTAGCATTGCATCCCAGCTTAATCCTGGAAGGGTATAATATTGTACAGGGTCGAGTTCATATGTTTTAATACAAATTTCTCTAAAGTTTTCAAAAATATCAGTGAGTAACATTACATCAGTTCTTAAGTATAGATTGGAATAGTCCAACATATTTTTACATTTAAATTGGACCCAAACATTTTGAGCATGTTTATAATCATCATCTGAGACACTGGTATTACTTAAAGAGTTAAAGAAAGCGTCTTGATCTGGAAGAGTTGTAACTTTTAAGGATTCATAAGAATTAACAAATTCATAAGGAAAAACACCTTTCCTAATAAGTTTATTAAAATCATTTTCGTTTGGAAATTGTTTTCTTAATTCTATAAATTGATCTTTTTTTAGATTTTTAGCTAAACTATCTAAACTACTGGCCATGAATTTAAAGGAATCTAAAAACCGCAAATGTACTAAATGACCTCTTATATTAAGTTTTTTTGAGAATGAAATATATTTTTCCTTATTTTGCGGAATGATATATATTTCTCCATCTTTAAAATTCAAAGCATGAACAATAAAATGAGCATCATAATTACTTAGATTATGAAATAGAATGGGAATGAAAAAGGGAACACGATACTTTGAACTACATAATTCGTGAGCAACACCTCTAAAATTACCAGTATTCCAATCATAGTCTACTGTGATGTCATCACCCAATAGCCCTTCACAAATATAACATAATTGCGATTGTCTAATAGATTCCTTCTCTTCGTTAGTTAATGGAAGTGGACATTTTTGTAAACAATTTATCCTATGTATATTGCTAATATCTTTGTAAATGCTTTCCATAAACATTTTTGCACAATTAGGCCCTGTGTATGTTCTGTATGTAGACAGCTTATCATCATACGAACATTTTATATAGTATCCATAACTATAAACTTCATGTTCATGTATTGTTTTTGTATATGACTTCGATGGATTAGGGTCACATGAGGTGACGGGTTTTAAAAGAGCTTCAAAGTCTGCATATATTACAAAAGGTAATTTTAATTTTCTTTGAAACTTATCAAAATAGATTTCATCATTATTTGTTTCCCGATTAAACCAATCTTTTCCTTTTTTATGAATTCCTGGTAATTCAGTAACAATATGAGCACAGTCATGTTTTTGGTGATTAATTAAATTAACTTTAGATTTAAAATATAGAAGGCAACCATCACAGATATGAATAGCATTATTTCGATTCGTTATTTGTTTACTAACCAAGCGTGATAAATTTTTTATAAAACAATAATGACCATTTGAACCATTGTTTAAAAATAATAAGTTAATGTGTAATTCTTTACGACATTTAGTAAAATATAATGGTCCAACGATGGTATTACATTTTTTTTCTTTGTTAAATTCTAATCCGAAAACATTGATACTAATGTTATTCTGTTTTTCTACCTTGGGTATATCCGATAATTTGATTGGGAACTGTATATTATTAAACTTTAGTCTATTTTGATTCCTCAAGTATGATGATACCCTTTCAGAACTTTTATTTACAGGATATAGTGCGGATAATAAAGCCCACTTAAAACATTGTTGATCGTTATTTTTTACATTTATGACTGCTTTTTTACGCTTAATATCTAAAGGTAATTCAATAAACGAAGACCCTCGTAAGGGATTGAACTTATTAACATTCATTTCTAAGAACTGAATTTTTTTAAAGTCCATCCACTATCTTTTGCTTCGAAATCACTCATTTTATTTTTAATGTCTTCGCTTAAAGTTTCTAAATAATTTTCTAATTCGTCCCCTAAAGAAATAGTCCAATTTTTTGTTTGAAAATCGAAAGAATTTTTTAAATCTTTTGTTTCCTGTTCAAAATCTGCATGAATAATAAAATTAACTTTAACAATAGTTAACTCTTTTAAACATTCCTGAATAAGAAATAGTATCGACTCTTTAATTGATGCTATGAATACTTCAGGAGTTTGTATTTTAAGTGACTCATTAGCTTTAGGTGATACAATTCTATACGTTAAGACCCGAGACCCAAAAGCAACTGATATAACAGAGACATTATGTAAATTATGATTATGAATAAGACATTTTTCTTTGTGTTCCTTAGATCGTAAGTGCTGAGCATAGAACCTTTGGCTAACCTGTAATTCACATATTTGACACATAACGTTCTGTCTATGTGTTGTATTGGAAGATGATGACGTCGATGCTTGTTGTAAATCTTCAACACTAATATCAGCTTGTCTCTTCAAACCTCGACCGACTTGAATTGAAGATTTTCTGTAGATATAACATGCTTATGTTAATATAAGAACACAAATATGTAACATAAAATTTAAATAAGTATAGTTAGAATGTATACCTGAATGTTTCCTCAACTTCTTTACAGATGTTAAACAGTGAAGTGTCATAATACGGATTTTCCAGAGCATTATCTTCATAATTCTCACACGCTCTCATTAGTTCTTTTTCTTCTTCTTCAAAAACATTTTGAAAAAAAACACTTTCTAGTGACATGGTTGAAATAAACCAGTTTAGCTTTGCTTGTGAATGATGAATTAATAATAAATATAATGTTCGATTTTTCTCTCATATATACAAGTCGATAAGGTGATTACTATATTAGTTGATGGTTAATTAATAGTTGCTCGTTACTTATCAATTAGATACTCATAAAATTTTGTAAGGATGGTTCTTATAAATTAATTTAGCTATTAGAGATTACTTTTTAAAAAAGTATTTTTTACAGTTATTGGTTTCTGCTATTTGCTTCGTGATATCAAATATGATACCCTTCGTTTGCTCATATTTTTCATTTTTTGTATCCGTATAATATTTGGTCCTCACTTCTGAGTGTTTCCAATGTTCATCTACTGGTACTTTTTTCAATTTTATGAGGTCATACACCTCAATTTTTATCAAATGTGTAGCATGAGCCCCATCATCATTATTAGTAGACAAGTATGTGACACCAGGGGTACCATCTTTTGAAGATCTCGCCACTGTAGAGCTGAGTTTCTTTTTCTTCTGATTGGTCCCCTCAAAGAATGAGTCGATACTATTTCGACGAGACCGTTTGAGCTTTGTTGTTTCTAAGGCCTTCTCAGTTGATTGCTCATCATCCGATGTAGCGTAGTAGTAATGCTTGAACGTGTTTTCTTCCATTACGTTAAATGTTGAATTCTGTAATAAAATAAGCCTATGCTTTAAAAACATATTTGTATAATAATTTGAATCAAAAATTTGCCTAAAGTGAAAACCTAAACAAAATTGGTTTAAGTAATAGACATTCAAACAAACACATAGTTTTGAGGGTCTGTAATATATATAATAAATATAGATAAAGAATTATAAAGCAAAAAAACACATACCTCCATAGCTTTTTTTGAAGTAAATAGAACCAGCCTCAGTATCACACAGGATGAATTCAATCACTTGATGATAAATTGTAACTCGAATACTCTCGACTATCCTATATATATACGATTTATCTTACAAGTACAAATATAATTAAAAAGGTATTAGGAATGTCACCACAAACATCATTATCGCACTCACGACATTGTAATTAAATAAGAATAACTAATGAACGGAAAAATACGATAGACCCATTACGATAATGATATAAATACTTAACAAAACTACACAGAACCTACAGTGATGTCACGTGGTAGTTCTGGTCAAGCGTGAGTCGACGTATCCCAGACACAGGGGGTGGTTTTGAGAGTGGTCAAGCGCGAGTCGCCACACCCCAGACACAGGGGTGGTTTTGAGAGTGGTCAAGCGCGAGTCGTGCGGGGGGCAGAAAAGTTTTTAGGCGAGGGGTTGAAGTTGGAGGGTTGTGCGCCAGAACCAACGATGTTTTGAGAGTGGTCAACCGCGAGTCACGCGGGGGCAGAAAAGTTTTTAGGCGAGGGGTTGGGGGTTGGAGGGTAGTGTGCCAGAACCAACGATGTATTGAGAGTGGTCAAGCGCGAGTCGCACAAAGCAGAAAGAAAGTTGGTGAGCTTTTTTTTAGGCGAGGGGTTGAGGTTGGGGGGAAGTGCGCCAGAACCAACGAATCCCCTCTACTCACGGAAGAATTTTGTAGTTTACACAAGAAAATAGTGCTCTTAACTTGACTACGGCAGCTCTTAAATTATTTAGTTAAAAACAAAAAATGTTTCGGTCCAAAATTCCATAGTTATCCGTCGAGATTAAATAAAGTTCTTTAAAGAGCCCTATGCCTCTTTTCTGCAGGCTTGGGCCATATAGAGTCAGTCTACCGCACTAACTTAGTGTGTCTCGGCGGACGTTTGTCGAGCTAGTGCCCTAATGCAGAGGCACAGGCCTCTTTTCTGGAGGCTTGGGCCATATAGAGTCAGGTCTACCGCATTGCCTTTCTATGACTTGGCGGAACGTTTGTCGAGCTTAGTAGCTATACTCGCCTGTAGCTGATTATACAGTGCTATGTTTAATTATGAATTGTTACGACTATTTAACGATCCTTCTTAAACATGGAAGAAAGAAAAGTGTTCCGCTAAGCGGTCACCCATCCAAGTACTGACCACGGTCTACGTTGCTTAACTTAGCTTATCGTTTCAGATAGACGAATGCGACTGGGCCACGAGCTTTTCAATTCTCAGATTATAATTTACTGTTGGTTTCTTGCATAAACTAATACTAATTTGACGCAAAAAACCCTACCATAAACAATTATTTAAAATTAAAATCCAACACGAAATCCTATGAAGGAAAGTGATGAGGTTCATTTAGTTTTTAAAATGCAGGTATTTACTTAAACGAAAAGAAAATTCGTTCAAAGCGATACTAGCTGAATCTGACGTACATTTATTTGGTTAAAAAAAAATTTGTTCCTACGAAAAGAAGTTTATCAATTTAGATTGATAAAATGAAATTCTTTCCAGGAATTAATATTGCCTTCTGTAAACAAAATATGTCCAAAATAGTTGGATTTCTTGACTGAATGCAAATTATTTTGGTGGAATAGAACTTGGAAACTCTTGAAAATATAATAGATGGTGTCAGTGCGTTTTTAAATAAAAACAATTGGAATTATGAGTTTGTCAGTATTTTTACATTGATTGACATTCCAGTGAAAATTATAGATCGGACAAGTCTATATAAATTTGGAGGGTCGATTCCTGTCTCTATCAGGGAGCCCTAGAATTTGTAGAATGGCCTAATATTGCCAGTAGTCTTAGGGTAAGATACTCCAGTATCCAAAATGCACTAAGCATCGCCACCATTGCGATTAAATGTAGATATTACCCAATGTACCGACACGACAACCCGAGGCCTATTGAAGTATGGCCTAATGAAAGAAGACGTACTGCTGATAAGTTTAAAATTGTATAATAAATCTCCTAGGTAGTAGATGAGTCTAAAGGATGTATACTCTTGTGGCGATTGAAAAGAACATCGGAATACATAAAAGAACTCCCGATGTCGTCTTTTTATTAGCAGAGATCCCGATACCTAATAAGAAATAGGTAGAAGCAGCTTATTTACGCCCCCGCAAGCTGCAGTACTCCGTTTATATAGATTTTAGCAACATTACTCTTCGTATCTCCTCTGGAAAAGAAGCATACATACATAACGTATATTATGATTTATATTGAAGTTTTGTTCTGTATCAAGAAATATTATAAACGAAATTTCAGGTTAATTATTCATGATAATATATCGAAAATTTGCAAAAACTAAAGTTAACTTTGTGATTTTTTCACGATTTTTTTTTTAATTAAATTGTTTGGAAAGCTAAAAGTAATATTCTCTTGATTCTTATTTCATAAAATATATATTAATATGACCGAGTGATTTTGCTACTTTCATAGTTTTAAATAAATACTTGAATTTTATACCGACAAAAAACCGGCAAAAGCGAGATTTTCCACGTGCGGTCACGTGCTACCTATCGTACGTGGAACTGTGTGTCTTTGTTTGCTTCAAAAGTGTAATACGTCTTTGTACACTGGTCAATACACCAAGTTTTTGCTAGGGTATACCAAAGCCTCAAATAATTGATATATATTTTTGTGCAAGATACAAAATCTGCGTTATCTTACTAATATTATAAATGTGAAAGTTTGTATGTCTGGATGGATGTTTGTTACTCAATCACGCTTCAGCCACTGGACGGATCGGGATGAAATTTGGCATACATATAGGTTAGGTCCTGGAATAGCGTATTGGCTACGTTTTATCTCGAAAAAATAAAAAGTTTTCGCGGGAATAACTATAACAGGTGTACAGAACAACAGATGTACCTATGGCTTGCTATAGCAAACTTCATTAGTATAATTAAAAAGATAATTAAGGAGTTCCACGCCGATAACCGAATTCAAGTCTAGTAATTTAAATATAATTCGATATAACTCTAAATTCACATTTTAGCTAATTCATTAAAATAAAGACAGTTGCTCTGGAATTTATTATGCAATTATACTTCGCTTTGTACAAAGACTTCCGCTCTTGTGTTTATTTTAGAGCCCGCATCTTTCAGTTACAGCTGCTTTCTTTGGTTTTTTCACGATACATATTAGGTGCGTTCTATTGACGGCATTGAGAGCTGTGACATCGCATAGGCATTGGAATCGTTCTGTTCACCAAATGTAAACAAACAATATGGCCGTTCACTATTTGACAGCGCATCCAGTACACTACCTCCCGAGCATGTGCAGCGTTGAATGCGGTAGAAAGTGACGTCATAGCTCATTAATTTTTGGTCAACAGAACGATCGAATGTGCGCATAGACAGCATTGAGCGCCTTTAATGCGTATAATGCTTGTCAACAAAACGCCCATATTACCTTATCGCGCCGGTGCAATGACGTTTTAAAGTTCATTGTGCCGGTGACTTCTCATAACAGGACATTATTACGGGCGCGTTCGTTTTGGGATTAAGAGTTCCCACGATTGACACTTTTCACTCTTTTTCTAAAGCCAGGTTTTGCCACCGACACATATTGTAGCTTTAAAACGTTACTTACAAAACTTTTGGTTGCAAAACTTGCAAAACGAACGGTTGACTACGATAAAACACACACACACTACCATAAACAATGAATATCTATAGGCAGTTTGACAGATTAACAGAAAAACCCCACCTTCAAACATGGGTCTAAAGTTTAATTTTTCGGTGGCAAAAGTGACAAAAAAAAACAAAAATATCGTAAATGAGCGTATGACAGTTTGTTACAAATGATACTAATTTTGATATTTTTGACACCAATGCATAACGAAAAGATGACAGATGACAAAGTAAACGAAAATCATGATTCTGCATCCCAAAACGAACGCGCCCTATAAGACTAGTAGAAATGCGATGTGAGCACGGCAACACCGCGCCACGGTCTTGAGCAGTCGCTCAATTCACGCAAAAATATTTTTAAATGCCTTCCTGTGCAGTTATTACATGCAGGAGAAGAAGCCAGGTGTCAAATATGTCAAAAGGAGGAATATCTTTTCATCTGTGAGTAGAGGAATACATAATTATCAGCTTTTTAAAGAAATAACCTAAAAATCAAAAGTGTGTTGATAAACGATATTTTAAAGTATCAAAATAGAAGCATACATTACTGCCAATGGTGACGAGAGTCGCAACAAGGACCGTGTCTAGAAAGCAATGTATAAATGCCGTGAGCAACAGAGGCGTATAATCGTTGCGTGTCTTTCTGGTAGTGATGTGCTGCGCTATTTTATTGCTTTTATCGACATTTTTAAGAGTGTCTAATTCGAATCAGGGACCTAATTCTCACTTCATCCGAGATAATCTCGTATTAGAGATTATCTGGAAGGCACAATCTCGACTGTAAAATTTCGATCGTCGACATCATTTTCGCGTTTGCTGTATTCTCACTATCAATCGAAACAACCTTCGAACAAAATGTCGTTCGAAGCGGTGGAATGTTGCCATTGTGAACCGGTTACGCTACGAGGTGCGTTCCGTTGCACAGTTTTACAGCGTTAACCAAATGCCAGGGCCGTACTCAGACGTTATATTTTTTATTAACAATAAATTAATTAATTTTAGTTTTCCCAAAGAACCTGATATAAAGAAGATGTGGATTGAAGCAACGGGTAGGGAAGACTGGTTTCCTACGAAATATAGTACTATTTGTTCAAGACATTTTAGAGATACTGATTACGAAGCAAAAAAATCTGGAAAGAAATATTTGAAAGCTGGTGCAGTACCATTTGTGAAAGTTGTCCATTGCCATACTTATGTAAGTGCCTTAAAATAAATAAAATTTTCACTGTAAAGTAAGTAAATTAAGCTAATCAATATAAAATATGAATTTATTAGTTAATTGACTATAATATTATGTTTCGTTTGTAGTTTTTCAAAGAGTAGGTACCTATTGGACACCCGCAATAAAACAGTGTTATAATTAGTTGGTAAAGCAAATTGTAGTTAATTCTCTTGACGATTCGAAAGTATCCCTAGAAACCATAATCCATGAGTTTATCCATAAAAAATAAATTTACTTTTATACGTTAAATCTGTTTTTTGAGACATAGAATACTTTTAATCCCGGACGATTTACAACTTCCCGGAAAAATAACTATACCCGAGTCCACCGGGATGACCTATATCTACTGCTGTGGCAAACTTCCCTAGATGTTATGTTCTGAAGCTATGCCAAAGTAGTTATTTAGGTATGAAACGGAAAAAGATGCCAGAACAGGAATTGGAATAGCATATCTTAGTAAATAATAAATATTTTTGTGCTTTACACACAGTATCACCAAATCTTACAAATAACCAGTAATTCATTAACCAAAAAACAATATAGATACATATGCACAAGATTAGTCTTTCTTTGTTTGACACTAGTCGTCTAGTCTAGTCGTCATCGTAGTTACAACCACTTTGATTATTGTCTCAAAAATGCAAAATTTACTCGTTTTAAGGCCGCATATATAAGATTGGTTCAAAGGGTAATAGTTTATTTTTATGTTGTGAAAAAGTGGATGTCATGAAGTTTATTAATAATTTGACCTAAGTAGGTATGTGTGTAGATTACTAATTTAATATTAAGCAAAATTTTATTTTTATTTGCCAAATTGATCGATATGGATTTATCGACGTAGCATCTCCCTAACACTTTTCAAACTGACCGCGCCTGTTTGATCGTCATTGGCTAAATCGCTCGGCTCTTTCACAATTGCAAATGTAGTGTTTCAACATCGTTTTTAGTACTACTTATGATTTGAGTAACTTCGCATTTCTAGTCTTATAATGTTACTGTGCTTCTAACCACCCCAATTAGGGTTGCCAGATCTTAAAACCGAAAAGCCGGACAGACCAGTCAGTTTAGCCAGACATATAGGTAAAAAGGCCAGAAATCTTTAATTTTTTAGTCTTAGTATACAGGATAATATATTGTAACGGTTCAGTTTGGGATTCGAAAATTCGATTATTAACTGTTTTCCTTATAACAAATTTATCTAAAATATAATTCTATTATAATACCTAGACTAACTTAACACTTTACAATGGTTTATTACCTTTTTTTCTATTCACTACCTAATGGCACTGTATAGGTAAATGCACTTTATATTGGAGATTTAGGTCAGCCTAGGATTGACTGATATCACGTCGTGACGAATCGGAGAATTGCCACCTAGGCAACGTGGATGTCTGAGCCTATGGTCCTTGCTACCATAGCCAGCTGATCAGGGACCTGGAACTCGGGGTCGCTGTCCTTCACCACCAGGTGATATTACTTAGGTACGAAGTATGGGGTTACTGACCTCTAAGGCCAGCTGATGCTGCTTCAAATGTTGTTGACCTCATATTTTTCATTTAGGCAGAGTGAGGCCCCTTTCTTCTGTTTTATTTTTCCAGCTCGAAGATTACAAAAATACTGCGCTAGCGCTTTTTTTTTTTCTGAGCTGACTATGCAGTTGGCTGTTGCAGCCATTACTGCTTCACCGGACTTTTGGGGTGAGACTCTGAAGGAGCCTCAGCCCATATAGCGCCCAACGCTCAAGGGCTCCCCGCGGGGGAAGCCTCGGCTTGGGTTGTCGCTCTCGGGGGCGTCCCTTCGACCGGCGTGAGTCTCGAACCCGAAGGTGAGTCACCGCCAGGGGGGAGTTCCCCGTTACGCAGGTACGGTTGCGGTTGAGTGGGGGCGAGAAGCGCCCCGGCACTCTTTGATACCTAGTGTATCCTTGTGGGCGCCGACGAACCCGGGGACGTCGGCGTCGTGTTTGGAGGGAGGCCCTATTCGGGGACGTCGTAGAGACTAAACTCGCTATCCGGACAGCGAGATCGTCATCCGGGGACGTTAGTACGTGCCGAGGCCGCCTAACTATATTTTTACGACCGTGCCGAGGTCGATCGGGGGGATGGACATCTACTTACCAAGTTTCAACGTTGTGGATTGCACAATTAATCGATTACGCTAGCGCTGAGCCTGCGATAATTTTTATAGGAGGGCTCGCTTCTATGTGTGTGTCAGTCACTGCTTCCGCTATGTGACGCGTATTTGGTTGACCAATCAATGGCCGCTTGCAATTTCGCCGATTGGTCAGGCCGTTCTTCAAAATTTCTGGGAATTTCAAAATTTCGCTTGTGGAGAATTTGATTGGTCCACACGTCTTAGTATCATTCACTCCGCCGCTTTTGTTCTAGAAGTTTCCCGTACATTTAATTGAGATGTAACTTCCGGTCATTAACATCGTCTATGTACATGTAGGTACATGTACGATGGCGAGCAGTGCTGTTGAATGTAATAACATTACAATATTTTTTAAGTAAAACAAGGTTTTATAATGAAACAACAATAAAATTGAATGAATCAGTTTTCTTTATTATTAAATATTCAGTATTCATTTATCATAAAAGCCCTTAACATCTCTACCGCCCGCGCACCCTTTATAGCAGAGGTACCCAAACGGTCGATCGCAAGAGTTTTTGAGGTCGATCGTCGTATATTGTTTGAGCAAAAAAAATAATACATGGTTTAGACACTATAGTTTAGAAAGAAGTTAAGGTCCCTGGGAAACAACAAGAAAAAGCCGCGCAGGTGCTCGGGTTTTTAGTGTTAATTCAAAAATTAAGCGGAAGACCACCAATGTCATACACCAAAATCACGTTGATTATTTTTTGTTTAATCATACATGACTATAAAACACAAATTCAAACATTTTCACCTAGAGTAGTAGTTTTATTTACTAACAAAAATGTTTTGTAGGTACCTACAGGCGTCGATCTCCAAGTGATACCCAAGCGTCCATAGGCCACGGTGACCGCTTACCATCAGGCGGCTTTCGTAAGCTTTTGTAGCTTCACCCGCGCGCGTCAATACATGCCGCTTCATGCCCCGAGCCATACCGAATAGTCTGGGTCCTATTGACATGAACCCTGGTACATTGTGACTAAAGCATGAAACTTGGTACAGGTGTAGCCTATGTCAAAATGATTAGATTAAGCCCGGTCCCCACCAGTTCCGCCCACGGGGGCGGGGAGAGGGGATGGTTGAAGTACGCTCACGCCGCTACGCAAACAAAAAAATCGTCTGATCCGAGATTGCACCAGAGGCCGTCTTTGGTGTCATTTTCCATACAAAATGGCCTAATGAATGAAGACGTACTGCAGATAAGTTTAAAATTGTATAATAATTCTTCTAGGTAGTAGATGAGTCTAAAGGATGTATACTCTTGTGGCGATTGAAAAGAACATCTGAATACATAAAAGAACTCCCGATGTCGTCTTTTTATTAGCAGAGATCCCGATACCTAATAAGACATAGGTAGAAGCAGCTTCTTTACGCCCCCGCACGCTGCAGTACCCAAGTACGCTCTTTCAGAGTCTCGCCCCAAAAGCCCGGTGGAGCAGTAATGGCTACATCAGCTAACCGACTTCTGTATAATATGGCGCAGCGTGTGTACCAGGCCACGCAGAAAGTTTTGCGAAAAAAAGTTTTTATGTATAAGGCCCTGGCCACTAGTAATTAGTTTGAAAAATTTGGTTATTTAAAATTAAAAATACCATTGTTCGAATTTCACAAATTTTTTTTAAGAGCCAAATAAAATTATCGTGTCTTATTTAGAAATGGATCTGCATCAAGAACATTTTCGTGCGATGATTTTCTACGATTTTAAATGTGGCCTAAAACCTGATGAGTCATTTGATCGACTTCAAACTTACCTATTTTGTAACTCATGAGAGTCAGGAATGTTCCCGTAATTTTGAGTAATCATTCATTTTTTTTAAACAAATGCTTGGTATTTCCTTCAGATTATCTTTATTTCTAGACATATACAATTTTTTTTTCAAAACTAGCCGCCGCCGTGGTATTTTTCACAGCGCGCCGCCGCCAGTATTATTTTAATCGGCGCGCACCTCTAATACACGTATACAACAAAGTTCCTAATAATATTCAAAGGCTTTCAATTAGTAAATTTAAATGTTTTATGAAACAACAACTTTATAAAAAAGCATACAACAATATTTCAGACTAAATTAATGATAAAAATCCATGGGAATGTTTGATGCTCAATTACAGGATGCATATATATAAACCAAATTAAAATGAAAATATTATAAAATAAAAATTGTATGTCTTAAAATTTTTATTTAAAACATTGATGAGTGTATTTGTATTTTTTTTAATGATAATATGTACTGATTATGTTGATAACTGAATGAATCTATAATAATCAATGATACTGAGTTAATTTTATTGGTAAGATTTTTTGTTTAATTAATGATTACTGACAGTATAATTACAATAATATTATTTTTATCAATATAAGGCAGGTACATAAATAAAAATTTATGTACTAATATTACATTAATGTTACGTAGTTTATTAGTTGCAACAGGGTGAAAATCATATCAGACATAAATTTGATCTCAATGTTGTGTGCATTTTATTTTGTAAAGAACCATCAGGACAACAAGTATTGTTTTTCTTCTATACTCGGTAATAGGAGTCACATACACGTACCAAGACAAAAACGGTAGGGCATACTTTAGTAATAGAGGATACAGTAACCCGGCCTTAAAATAATTTAAATAAATAAATACAACATTTCAAACTAAATAGAAAGAAGTGAGAGAAGTTTGTTTGTTTGTTTGCTTAGAATATTTTACTCTAATGTCAAACTTCCTCCACGATAATACGTGCTTTTACCTTACACTACAAAATTTATCGATTATAAATATATTTAGAGTTGGTAAACAAACCACGACCTATGTCGATGTATTGGGACAACAGATGTCCAACAGCAAAGTTAAGTTTGCCCCTATAAAACTGTAGTTTACCTTTTACGGAACCCTACTCGGTGCGCGAGTCCGACTCGCCTTGACCGGTTATTTTTGAAGTGAAAACTTCTTTAGCAGCGTTGTGCACTTTTTTTGTTATGGGTAAAAAATGTCAGACTCGCGTCAGGCTGATCGAAAATTCGTTAGAAGGAAACCATAGTGCCACGCCATAAAAAATTGTGAGACGGAAACCATAATGCCACGCCTATTATAATTTTGAAGAAAAAACTTCTATATCGGCGTTGTGCACTTTTTTTTTGATGTGTAAAAAATATTAAACTCTATAGGACGAATAAAAGTAACAGGAAATTGGGTTTATGAAAAGATGAAAGTGCGGATTACACATGTTAAAATGTTATATCCAGGTTGTATCTTTTCACTTCTGCCGGCACTACCGGAGTGCAACCCGTTTTTTTAAACTTAAAGTGTCTCGCCTACACTTTTCTTTTTATTTTAACTATAATAAAATTATGAGAAGCGCAGCAGCAGACTGGCCTAACTAAAGGAATTTCGTTACTTAGGCTTAGCTGAATATAGGAACATGTCGCACTAACATTCACATCACAGGTTAAACCCTATTGTGAATGCCAGAGTCACACTGAAAATTGTATAAAATCTTAAGTAATAAGTAAGTAACTACATATGTATTAATGCACATGTTTTTTATATTGTGTTTATGTAAATTACTTGTATAACTTGGAAATAAAAATTTATATTATCTTATCTTACGTTTAGTCAACGTGTGTGTGTCTAAGCCCTTGTCTTAGGAATAAGTAATACTTTGTCTAAGCAACGACTATTATTACAGATCTAATCATTGTTGCATTTAATTACATTAAGCTTACTAAGCCTCTGTCTTAAAAAGTTACTTTGTCTAAGCCACGACTATTAAGAGGGCGATATAGGCCAGACAGCTGATTTCTGTAATACTAACGTTGTGTAAAAAAATACTATTAGATATATTTGTTATATACTTCCTTAGTAAATTATTCCATAATGACGCCTTGAAACTTAATTATTTTTTTAGTATGGGATTTAACGTTTTTACCGTTTTGAAGTCCCATTTTTTTAGTATTTGCTACAACTTGGAGTCAATGCACTAGATAACAAGCTATTCTAATTATTTAATCATTTTTCATTACAATCAAATGCAATATCGCTTTAAAATTTGCCCAAGTGTTGAAACAATGGGTATTTCCAGATTTTTTATTGCATTCAATACAATAAATGAAAAGCACTCATTTAGGTAATACACTAGACAATAGCAAGTTTTATAACGTATATTTTTTTTTCAATCCTTTAGGTGCTATAGTTCAGCCACGAAATTTGCACAAAAACAGCATATTTACGCGTTCTAGCCTATACCGTAGTCCTTACTGTATTAAAAGTACCGAACCGGCAATCGTGTACTTTAACCCGAATAAAATCGCTTTGACCTCATGTGACCGCAAGACTGTGCGAGCACTAACTGTGCGAACGGGAGAGATAGTGATTTGGCGCGGGGAAGCGGGGGTGAAATCAGCATTCAAGATGAGCTAATATGAACTCTATGTCTAACCTGTCTAGATGGATAGTCGCAGGAAAGAAATATACAAAAAAAAAATAGGCCAGTAATGGACTACTTCACGCTACGTCGCGCAGTGACGTTTCAAGCAGCGCAGCGGTGCGAATTAACAACGCAAATTATTTGTTTTAAAACATTTACAAAATGACGGTTTGTGCTATTAAAACTTGCAGAAACTTTAAAGGAAGTAAGAAAACTGATAAAAAAATTACTTTCCACCGGTGAGTAATTTAATTTGGTAAGTATTTTATTATTTATTAAAACAAAAGTTTGTTGTCTTGGTCCGTGTCAACCTCGCGCCAAAGCGGCCATTGTTACCAGGGTTACCACAATTTAGTTTTTAGTTTTCCCATTTACTCTTACTTATTTAAATCACTACAGCCGCGATTGTGATATTTATTATCAGAGCGGTAATTTTTGTAATTTCTTTATAATAATAGATGATTGTCAGTATGATAAGGGTAGGCCGTGCCCCAACATTAGGGACGTATTGATGCGGGTTTATGAAACGAAGAAGAGTCTCATAATCCTATACTATTTAAAGAGCAATTGTAATAAATTTGTAATCGCGTTCTCGGAATCTATACTATCTGTGTTCGGAACGGCTTTAATGATTTTGATGATATTTACAATAAAGCGGTTTTGGGGGGTGACAAATTGATCAAGCTAGGTTTCATTTCTGGGTAAATTCGTTGTCTGAATTCTATTTCGTTTTTGAGGGTGCTAAATTTAAAAAAAAGGAAAAAATATTGGGTATGATTTGCTAATTTTGTTGGTACTTTTCTAGTATTTACCGTAAAAGCCTACTGTACTCTACTACTACTAGCCTAGTGTACTCGTGAGTGGACGAAGTATATTTTTCTGTTTGTAAACAAAAAGTATTATTTGTAAATGAGTATATAAGTATATATATGTATATATGTGTATCATTTTGTGTCAATAGAATAATAAAAATGGCATAATAAAATTAATTTAACCTTTTTAGTTTTCCTACGGATCCAAATGTAGCAAGTAGTTGGATTAATGTGGTAAGGAAAAGTCGTAAGGAAGAATATTGGAAACCTAAGAAATTTTGCGTTATATGTTCTGACCACTTTTACTTTAGAGATCTTTACATTACTGAAAAAGGACATCGGCGACTTAAAAAGGGTGCTATACCATGCAAGGTCAGTTTTTTTAAATAACCATTTGTCGGCTCTGCTTACGATATTGGATTTTGACAGTTGATAAGTGTAACATCTTGCTTTATTAAATTCACTAATTTATCACGGCCAGATTTAGGCAAAAGCCCCGGGGTCTCCACAAACGAGGTTTCCCACACTAAAAACTTCGGAAAAAAATCTTTTAAATTTCGACTAAAACACTAGTAAACATCTTTTTCATTGATATTTTTTTTTTCGCTGTTTTACCTTTACCTTCTAGTGGTGGTTAATATAACGAATAGCTGATAAATATACGTAGCTATTTACTTGCAACGAATAGCGCGCGAATATATAAATTTTCAGGTAGCGCTAAAATTATAACGTAATTTTGAAACATTGCGCAATTTAATTAAAATATAACTCGTTGTAGCGACCTTATTTGGAAAATAATTTGGGGCCAGGGGGCCTCCGCTACTTTGGTGCCCCGAGGCCTTTAGACCTCTAAATCCGGCCCTTAATTTAATCAATTTTTTAATATTGATCATGATATGTTGGTTTTGAAATATAAAAAAATATAACCTTACGTATTTATGATTATAGGCTTTGTTTATCTCTTCGGTCGAATCTGAAGACAGCGAGCAGTCCGGCTCAAATATTGGGATGGAACCTGAATTAACTACAGAAAATCCTTCGCGGGCTAATATTAACATCGTGTCTGAAAGCGCTGAAGTTAATCAAAATGTAAGAAATTACTAATGTGATATTTATAACATACTTGAAATTTCTCAGAAATATTGTCGAGTTCTCTCTAATCTCTGATATAATATTCCAGTCGGAGTCGGTTAACATTCCCGATTCGACTTTCGTGTTGTGCTGTCGTGTTCTAGAGCGTCAAGTGCCTCATTGTGCTCCGTGCAGTGGTGACTAAGCTGGTGCGCATTCCTGTGTGGTGTTTTGCCTCAGCGCTGACTACCTTGAATTGTTGTTTGGTTCATTGCCCGCAATTCCTGGAAAATCGGCCTGAGTGTTGAGCGCTGCTTGGTTGTGTGTATTGGCTGGGAAATTGCTTCTCGGCCCGCCGTGAGTGCACTTTCGCGCTATTCAATGCGCCCATTACGCGAAGTTTATCGAAGCGATACTGTGTGTTTTTGTGTGTGTGTGTTCTCGTAGTCGCGGAACTACTACTCATAGTAGTGTCCCTTTGGCGTGGCCTGAGCCCGGCTTTGGGTGGATCGCTAGTGCAGTATTTCCGCCTCAGCGGTTCGCCACTCGTATCGGTTGCGTCTAGTTTGTAAGAAATCCAGTTCCGAGTGCTCAAGGGCTGTTGGGTGAGATCGTATAGCTCTTTTCAGAGTTACGGTCAACCTAAACGTTTCTTAATCGAAAACGTCTCGTTGCTCGGGGGAAACCTAACGGTGACAACGTAACCCCGGCAATCTGTAGCACTGCGGGGCGCTTGGCCACATTTAGGTATTTTTGCTCCTCGCCAGCAATGGTGGGGAGTCACTAGGTACACACCAACTACATCTCGGTCACTCCCGCGATGGCCGAACAACTCAACGGCTTGTCCCAGGACCAGCTAGGGGCAATCGTGAAAGCTCTTGTTCGCGATCGCCCAGAGCTGGCCCAAGCCATCATCAAGGCTGTAGGGCCTGCCCTCACTGCGTCCAGCACAACCGCGCCGCGCCCATTCGTCTCACCGCGTTCGCCTCCGCGTTCCCCCTCTCGCTCGCGCTATTCCCGCACGCGCTCTCTATGCCGCGTCCCGCTCTCCCGCGACTCGCTCGCCGCGCTCTCCGGGCCCCTGTGCCAAGTTGTCTCCCCACTCTGGTAGCTGATGTGACCCTTTCTCGGCCGACCCCTGACCTTAGCCCCCTCAGAGACTGCTGCCTTGTCTCCGGAAGCCGTAATGTCCACTGAGTCGGCGTTGTCCTCTAACGAGGACGACGAAGGCTTCAAAGTGGTTGGCCTGGGGACCAAAAAAGGCAAGAAGCGGAAGCAGACCGCCAAGTCCAAAAAGGCTTCGGCGGCATCCGTTTAGGAGTCTTCTCCGCCCCCCTCCGATTCTGAGGCGGAACGCCTCAAAGCGCCTAGCGCTTCCCCGTCCCCGTCCACCTCGGCGGCCAGCCCTGAGCCAGCCGCCATGGATACCCCCCCCCGCCGCCACCTCTTCGCAGGCCAACTGTCCCACTTCGGGACGGAAGGATAAAACTCCGCCCACAGTCGTCATCAAAGACAAGGGGCATGGCCAAACATCGCAAATGCGATGAAATCCAAGCCTATGAATTATACGCACGCCCGCAATGATGCCGAGCGCGGCATCAAAGTGCAGGTCCCGACACCGACAGATTTCCGCAATCTGACGGCCTTTCTTACGGCTCAGAATTACGAGTACCACACGTACTCGCTGGCCGAAGAACGCGTGTTTAGTCAGTCAGGGCAGTTATAAGGCGTGACTTAATCGTCCAAGGCCTCCCCGTAAGGGAAGTACACAGGATGTACAATGGCCGTAATAAGTCAGAGTGCTACTACATGGTGCTCGTAGTGCTCGATCTGACTAAAGGCAAAACCCCAGGAAAATGCTACCGATGCCAGCACTTGCAGCACTCGCAGCACTCGTAGACCGCGCTGCGTGAAATGTCTTCGCGATCACGCCACTCCGGACTGTGATCGCAATCGCGAAAACGCATCCGACCCGATCGCCTGCGTACTTTGTGGGAGCGAAGGTCACCCTGCGAATTACCGCGGGTGCCCAAAAGCTCCCAAACAGAACCCGCGTAAACCCAAAAAGGGTAAATCGCGCCCGTCTGCCCCCCGACAACAGGCTCCGCTCGTGCCTGAGCCGTCCTCCAGCGCTAGTCGACGCGGGTAAATCTAAAGAGACAGACAAACTTCTGTCTGCACTCCCTGGAAACTTCTCAGTCACGGGTATTCCCTATACCCGTGACTGAGAAGTTGTCCCGGGACATCTCGCGTCCAGCGCCTATGCGAAGTGCTCCCGCACCTCTCGCGCAAACGCGCCTTGCCCCCCCGCTCTCCTCTCTCGCGCTGCCTCGCAACGCCGCTCAGACGGCCGAGCAGCAGCAGCATCTCGGCGTTCTCGCTGAGATTTCTTGGACCTTCGACCCAGCCTACCTTGAGGTCGTGTACGCCGAATACGTACAGATCCCCGATTTCAATCAAATGCTGAGCTTCATGGCTAAGCATCGCGAGTTCTTCGCCGCCCTCAGCAGAGTGGCCCCCAAACCTTAAAAACCAAAATGGATTGCAAAACCGCGCGCGAAAAACCCCGGTCCGTCTTCTTAGGCTATTTTAACGCCAACGGTCTTCGAAACCAAAGAGAGGAATTATCGCAATTCCTCAGTAGTATAATATTGGGCACTCTAGACCACCTCCGTGTCATCAGGCTCACTCCGTTCGCCTGCACTCCGGTGGCTTAGCGTGCCCAATATTATGTTTTTGAGATCTTCTGTTTACCTTGAGTGACTGGAGTTGTTTTGTTATTTTCTGCTATAAAACGAAAAGAGTGCTTTCATTAATGTCATTCAAGGCAAAATGCTCTGTTGATTTAGTTCACAATGAAGTTTGTTAAACAAAGTCAATCCCTGCAGCTCGACAAAATTTGTCCAGATACTATAAACACAACTCATCGCCATGGAAATCTCTTACCTGATACCGTTCGTTGTATAATTTGTGGACCGTCAAATAGTGGAAAAACTAATTTGGTTATCGGTCTTCTATTACATCAAAATGGTTTACGTTTTAAAAACGTATATGTCTATTCGAAAACACTTCATCAACCGAAATATGTCTTCTTAGAAAGAGTTTTGCATCTTGTTCCAGCCGTGTCTTACGCAAAATACAGTGATAATGAAGATGTGCTTAGTCCTCAGGACGCAAAACCGAATTCGGTAATAATATTTGATGACGTAGCATGCGAAAGTCAAACAAACATTCGAGATTATTTTGCTATGGGTCGTCATAAGAATATAGATTGTTTTTATTTAAATCAAACGTATAGCAAAATTCCTAAACAGCTTATTCGAGACAATGCAAATCTTTTAGTTTTATTTAAGCAGGATGATATCAACTTAAGACACATATATGATGAGCACGTCAACACAGATATGAAGTGGATTGAATTTCGTGAAATGTGTTCCAAAATATGGAGTGAAGCGTATAACTATCTAGTTATAAACAAAGATTGTTCAAAAAGTAACGGGTGTTATAGAAAAAAATTTGATACCTTTGTAATATTTGATTAGTGATATTATAAATGTCTATAAAATTGTATTTTATATTCATTATTTCATTGCTACTTACTATTGAAGGTTATATACGTAAACTATTGAGAGATATAATATATAAGTATACAGACAACATTAATATGGAAAAGGAATTAAAAACACAAATCGTAAAAGCAGCGGAAGCAGTTAAGCGGAAAGTAAAAAATATGCGTACAATGGAGACTGATAACCATGAAATTTTACAAACAGTTTTCAAACCTATCATCAATCCGCTTAATAAAATGATAGGGAGTGAAAAACTAAATTTAGCTAATGATACATTAGAAAATAGTTATAATAATATAATTGGTATCAATGCATCTCCGCAATCAACAATAATGGATAAAACTGTTGTAAATAGAAATTCTATGGTCTCAACACCTAAACGCTCATCTGATGAAGACGATAGTTCCGACATTAATAACATTTCCGATGAGGGCGATGAATCCTTTAAAACAATTGAATCAGTATCAACTCCTGAACAGAATACATCATCATGGTCCCTATCTTCAGAAGCCTTTTGCGATGTCCCCTTCGGTGTTCGAAGAGAGCGCGGAAAACTTATGATGGGATCAGTTCGCATAAATGTTACCGATAGAGAGATTTCAGTTGCTGGAAGAGTATATAGTTCTACACCAGGGTTGGTAGAGTTACTTTTCAAGAAAATGCCTGATTTAGATTTAGTGACAAGTGAAGATTTGCAAAATTATAAATCAATGCTTCTGAACACAAATGCTCATCGTAGGGACTTTGATCCCCATAAGCCATTAAAATCAAACAAAGGACGAAAATATCTAACTGTTATAAAACCATTGTTCAAATTACGAAAACAATCCGTCAGTACTGATGACAATATTGACGAAGATTTTGTCGGACAAGGGTTGCCATTGATGAAAAGATTAAAAAAGAATACTGATTATGTTTACTGGGACGATCCTAATGAATTAGTTGATAGACTAAAGTTATTGACAGCTTCTAGAAATGCTGGAAATTCGGGTTTGGATAACGAAATAATATCTATTATAGAAGAATTGCGAGAAAGTGGTATTATAAATTAGATAAATATGTATTGGTTTTTATTACTTTACGTTTACCTTTCAACATAAAAGCAACGTTCTATATTTCATAATGAATATTGATAAATTTGGTCACCATGTGCATAAAAGAATGCGTTTTTCAGAAATATTTGAATTTGCTGATAAAGCACTGTTAAAGTCAGATAGTGGGAGTTTTGACTTACAATCAGCAAGACTAGTAGGTGTGAAGTCACCTATAAAGTCTGATGATGCTGTCAACAAGGAATATGTAGATCACACATGTAAAAATTTTTGTAGCAAGAAAGATTTTGAAACTCTTACAGAAACTTTAAAAACCGATATAAAAATGTATTTAAAACAGTTTGAAGAAAGGTTTTGTACGAAAGACTACTTGGATAAAATAGTAATTAAGATTAAAAATGAGCAAACATCAAGTGGTAAATGAAATCCACAAACCAGCACGAAAAAATTTTCCTCGGCGTCACGTTATTTTAAGAAGGATTGATGATTTATGGCAAGCAGATCTCATAGATTTTAATAATCTTAAAAAATATAATAAGTGCTACAGTTTTATTTTGATTATTATTGATTGTTTTTCGAAGTATGCTTGGTCTGTACCATTAAAAACGAAAAGTAAGAAAGAGGTCAGTACAGCCTTTGAAAACATTTTACGTTTAAGTGGTCGTTGTCCAAATAATTTACAAACTGATATGGGTTCAGAATTTTACAATGAATCTTTCAAAAAAGTTATGAATGCTTTTAAAATAAATCATTATTCATCATATTCAGTTAAAAAAGCTTCTATTGTCGAAAGACTGATTAAAACTATTAAAAATCAGTTATTTAAATGTTTTACTTTCAATGGAAATAAAAGATGGATTGGAAATACTATAAAAGACGTTATGCTTTCATATAATAATACCAAACATCGCATCACCCAATATAAACCATGCGAAGTTGACAAAGAAAATGAAATGATGGTTTTAAATAATATCAACAAGTCCCAGAAACAGTCATTTACGTCGTATAAAAATAAATTTCAAGTAGGAGATATTGTTCGCATTAGTAAATATAAAACAATATTTCAAAAGGGATATACTCCTAACTGGACTACTGAACTTTTTGTTATTAGAAAAGTTAATAACACTAACCCACCAACTTATCTTATTGAAGATTGCAAAAAACAAATAATAATGGGATCATTTTATGAGCAAGAACTTCAAAAAACAAACTGTCCTAACGTGTATTTAGTAGAAAAAGTTATTAGAAAAAACAGAGATAAGTTGTTTGTTAAATGGTTGGGTCTTAATGATAACGAAAATTGCTGGATTAGAAGAAATGAACTTGTTAAATAATTTAACGTACTTATACTATCTACAGTTTTCGGTACTTATCACTTTCTTTTCAGAAATGAAAGGAGAAGGACTTGTAAATAATTTAATTAATAATCTTCCTTTTGAGTTACATTTACCAGGATATAACTATTGCGGTCCGGGAACACGACTAAGAGAACGGTTATTAAAGGGTGATAAGGGGGTAAACAAATTAGATGAAGCTTGTATGCATCACGATATTGCATACTCTAATTTCTCAGATCTGTCGAACCGGCACAAAGCAGATAATCAATTACTAAATATGGCAAGAAAACGTCTCAAATCAAAAGACTCTGGAAAAGGTGAAAAACTTGCATCATGGCTTGTTAGCAAAGTTATGAAAGCCAAAATTAAAACAGGTGCAGGAGTCAAGAAGTTCAAAAAAATTATATCCAAAATACGATCAAAAATTAAGAAATTTAAACATAAAGATAGTAATACTGCTATTAAATATGCATATTTAGCAGCCAAGAAATTATTTCCTAAAAAATGCCGTGTGCACTTACCACGTATTATACCACTTCCGAAATCAGGAGGCATTCTACCTTTGATCCCAATATTTGCGGGGCTGTCAGCCTTAGGTAGTTTAGCTGGAGGTGCGGCAGGTATAGCTAAATCAATAAATGATTATAAAATGGCTCAACAAAATTTTAAGGAGTCTGAACGACATAATAAAATTATGGAATCTGTAGCATTAGGTAAAGGATTGTATATTAAACCATATAAAAAAGGCAATGGCATATTTTTAAATTCATCAAAAAACTGAGAACCAGGCTGCCTGAGAGAGCACTTACAAATTATGACATCTTAGAACATGCCAAAAAAACAAAAATACCAGAGTTTAGAGGAGTATATATGAAAGACAGATTACCTGGAAAGGTGAAAAAAGTTGAATGTGGCATAGTTAATTTGGATAGTTACAAGAATCAAGGAACTCATTGGGTAGCCTATGCAAAGATTGATAAATATTGTCAGTATTTTGACAGTTTTGGAGATTTAAAACCACCGATTGAATTAGTAAAATATTTAGACACAAACAATATAACTTACAATTACACAAAGTTCCAAAAATTTAATTCATATAATTGCGGACATCTATGTTTAAAGTTTTTGCACAATTTCTGGAAACAATGTACGATAAAGGTAAAAACGGTAGTATAAATTCGGACTGATTAGTTCTGCTGTTACCAATAGCAATATGTCCTTCACGCTGTCTATAACAGGTAACACCTCTGTTCTGACGACGAACTATTTTCCTACATTACAACTTGATGGTGAATATGAGTGTGCCTTGCTACATTTATCTACATTTAATTCCTTACCGAATATTGATGGCAGAAATAATAAATTTCATTATGGGACTAATGAACTAATAGAAATCCCTGAAGGTGCATACGAACTTCAAGATATTTGTGACTATTTAAAATCGAAAATAAAAAAATGTGACTTAAAATTATATTGTAACAATAACACTTTAAAGACAACAATATTTTGTACTAAAGATATTCATTTTGAAAAACGGTCATCACTTGGTAACCTGTTAGGTTTTGGTGAAGTATTGTTAAAAGCTAATAAATTGCACGAGTCCCGCTTTCCAGTTAACATTTTATCAACAACTGTGATCAGAGTCGAATGTGACATAGTCAGTGGTTCATACATAAACGGAGTTTCCAGTCACATCATCCACGAGTTTTCTCCGAATGTTCCTCCAGGTTATAGAATAATAGAAATACCAAAAAACATTATTTATTTTCCTGTAAATAGGAATACCATTAACAATATAGACATAAGAATATTGGATATAAAGAATAACTTGATAAATTTAAGAGGTGAAGAAATTCAGTTGTATTTACATATCAAGAAGAAATGATTGATTACTATAAAAACGAACAACGTCCAGTTAAAACGCGTAGTAATAATAGTGGTGTTCGTAAAACAACACATACCAAGAAAAAAAAATTAAGCGTTGAAAACATAAACTTTTTAAAATTAGTTGGCCTATTAAAATGAGTATTTTAAACATTATCAATCCTCCTGTTCACGATAATTCTATCGAGGCTATCGAAACTCATTCGTATAAACCTTATGTCACAAGTTTTAACAAAAACGATGAAATTAGAATTCCGATTAATCAGCAAGATGTATACATATTGCCCTCCGCAAGTACCTTGTACTTAGAAGGAATAGTAAATGTAATAAAAAGAGATACAAAAGAAAAAGTATCTAGTGTTCAATTTACAAACAATCCCCTTCTATATTTATTTCAAGATATTCGATATGAATTAAATGGAGTCGAAATTGATAAAGTGAAAAATGCTGGCGTTACCACAACAATGAAAAGTTTATTATCAATGAATGAAACTGAATCAAAAATTTCAAAAGCTTGGGGTTGGGACATTGATGGTACAAAAAATATGCATGGTGGAAGATTTTCAGCATCTATACCGTTGAGCAATATTTTAGGTTTTGCTGAGGATTACAAGAAAGTTGTAATTAATTGTAAACATGAACTTGTCATGTTGCGCAGTAACACAAATCTAAACGCGGTCAAATTAAATACTGGAGAAGTTATAGACGATATTGAAATACATAAAATAATCTGGCGTGTTCCGCATATTAAGGTCTCCGACCGAGAACGAATAAATTTTCTTAAACTATTAGAAAAGGATCGCACCATTCAATTAACGTTTAGAAATTGGGACCTATATGAAAATACGTTAGCTAAAACCACCAAGCATACCTGGACCATCAAAACTTCATCTCAAATAGAAAAACCTAGATATGTTATTGTAGGCTTGCAAACTGGTAGAAAAAATGATGCTTTGAAAGATATGTCGCACTTTGATCATTGTAATTTACGTGATGTTAAAGTTTTTCTGAATTCAACATATTTTCCTTATGAATGTCTAAATGCAAACTTTTCTGAAGATAGATTTGTTTTAATATATGAACAATACGTTAAGTTTCAACAGTCTTATTATGGTCGTAGAGCTGAACCGTTGCTAAGCACGAAAGAATTTAAAGAAAAAGCGCCGCTATTTGTCATTGATTGTGCTCGTCAGCCAGAATCACTAAAGAGTGGGCCTGTAGTAAACATTCGATTAGAGTTAGAAAGTGATGTAGAAATTCCTGATCAGACATCTGCTTACTGTTTAATACTAAACGATTGTATAGTTGAATATAAACCTTTAAGTAACATCGTTCGTAAAATATCATGAATTCTTATTTTGTCGATGTTCAAGGATTTAAAAATTACAAAAATGATTTTATCATAAAAGAATTTGCAATTTCTGACAAATATAACAACACTCGGGTATTTTTGATTAAGCCTCCTTACCCGTACACGAAATTAACTGATGAAGAAAAGAAAACAGTATCATGGATTGAACGAAACAGAGGTATCTATTGGAGCGAAGGTTACATAGATTATTATAAATTCTTAAGACTAATGAAATCATTTTTGAAAAATAAGGAAGTCATAACGAAAGGAGACGAAAAGAAAAAATGGATTAATTTACTCTGTGAAAAGTGTCAGTCTTCAAATATTGAGGAGATAGGTTGTCCTAGCTTTGGTAATCTGTACGATAAATATAGTAGTGTAGGTTCTGTAACAAGTTGTAAAAATCATAAAAAAGAATGCGCTTTAAAAAATGTTTTATGTATTAAGAAATGGTACTTTGAAAATGTGTAAATTTTTTACTTGTTTACTAAATAAATAAATAGTTTAATATTTTTTTGTATTATTTTTGAACCTTAACCAATCCATCACTTATAATTTTATTATATTTATGAAACGGATACAAGAAAGGTAATGTGAAAGGATAATTTTAACTATGGGGTGGACATCTACAGAGTAAAATGCTAATAATGAAATGTGAGTGAGACTTTAAATAATACACTTTTTTTAAATATACTTTTTTATTTTCAATTTGTACATTTTATATTTCTAAATAGATTTCATATTTATCTACTAAGATATTGTCGCAGCGCAGGCTATTTTGACATCCGTATCTTGTCTTGACATGAAACAAAGCGTTATTATCTGTAACAAAACAAAAAATGATTAGTGTATTGCTTCTGTAAAAGGAAATAATACCATTTCAAAGACTTAAAAGTAAGGAGAAGTAAAAATTAGCTATTATATAAAAACATATCTACATACCTGAAAAGATTTACGTTGCACAGATTTTCGTTGCGCTCTCCTAGCTCAGACGTTATTTGGTATATTAATTGGGATGCCTTGTATAGAATATTATCCTTTTCATCATAAACTATATATTGAGTTTTAATACGTGATCGTAAATGCACATCATTTGCTTTATCAACTGCATCAAAAATTTCAACTTTTACTAAATACTTTGGTATTTTTGAGTCCATAACTGCCACCATACTAGCTTGCATTGATCGAACTTCAGACATGATTTCGTGTATACTGATATAGATGTGACCGCACTTAACGCGAAGAACGTAATGAGCTAAGAGCTAGGCATATGCCATGCACCATATACTAGACAACGCGCCCCGCTCCCCGCGCTCGCACGCTATGCAACAATGCAACGTAATACGCATGCGTCATTAAAAATCATGTCTGGACTGGTTAATTGTTGCTCTAGATAGACTAATAGCAGGTATAATGGTATCTTCCAAGTATAGTGGTAGAAAATAAATAAAAAATACAAATTCTACATACATAAATTTATTTTCAATAATCATGCACTATACAATTATTAAACAATTTTTTAAAATATTTATAAGTTGAAAATTACAAAAGGTAAAAAATAATCAAACCCAATAGTCACTATTTCATTTTCAACCAAAGACTCGGTATTACAATTACACAATAGTCTATAGTAAATGTTTTCAACGGAAGAAAGTGTGTCTTGTTTAATAATTTTTTTAAAACGTGTAATGCATTCAGACACATATTCATCTAAACTTAAAAGATAATCGAAATATATACACATACAACGGTAAAATTTTTTTAAGATACCTAGTACTTTTGTAACAATTTCGTAATCACACAGTTTTACACAGTATAAAAAGACATATAATTCATGCATATCACAAGTATTTAAATTTAGAATATTTTTAATATAACCAAAATCACTTGAGGTTAATGTTACTATTTCACAATCACTTTGCAATATCTTGACTTTTGGTTTGAAATCGATGTCGCCCCATAGTGCAATTATTAACTGTAGACCGTTATATTCGTATGTATGTTTTAAGACACATATGGTTGACAAGTAACTTATACCCCTAAAATAGACACGTGACCCCATGCTGTCGTAGACACTTTATCTCCTGACACCAATCGCTTATCGTCGTTGCTTGACAAGGCAATCTTTTTAACGCTACGCGTGAACACTTCGTGTTTTATAGATTTGAATAAAATATTTTTTTTTTTTATGACACCGCCTTTAAACAATGTTTTTCTATAATTTGAAAAACTTAAATTTCGTACAACACATGTCTTTACACCTTTAGCTTTTTTAATAATACTGTTTGCAGTTTTAACGCAGTACAATTTAGAACGTAGGCCTACAAACTTTGTAATAATATCCCCTCCCATTTCGTCTTTAAAAAGACCTGGAACTTTTTTATTTATTAGTGGCAAGTCATAGTCATTTTGTAAACCATAATTGCTAGTATCGAAGTACTGTATAAAATGTTTTTTTAGGTCTTTATAAAAGTCATGTGTTTTTATGTGATATATGAAACTGTCTGTATCAGTATAGCACATGCGTACGCGTTTACCATAAAATGGTTGAACAATAGAGTAATGAAAATCGTACATGTGAGCTTTAGATAGCTCGAGCACTGTAAACCCTATGTATAGAGGCTTATCTAAAATTATCTGTTCAGGCTTGGTTTGTATAGCAACCAAATTTTCAGTAAAGACTGAAACACTATGAAAACTCGGACTTGCTATTAATTTGTCTGCGCTATTTTTCTTTTTAGTTTTATTTTGGGTGTCAGACCATTGATTCACTAACTGTACCTTAACCCTTCGTTCGTTGTTTTCTAATGTTTTACCAAAGATACTATTGTTTAACAATTTAAAAAAGTCTTGTTCAAATTCCGATTTTGCGTTTTGTCTTAAACTTGTATTTAGATCGATGTATTGTTTTAGGTAAGAGCTCTGCCTAAACGTAATAACGCGATGCACTTTTTCAAGGATTAAACCGTGTTTTATACAAGTTTTTAAATTCACATAGTGAATTACGTAAAAATATTTGTCGAATAAATTCGGAATAAGTTTAGAAGTTTTCCCTCCGGGAGGAATACTTTTTTCTGGACAAAACGGTAACTCGTTATGTTTTCCATGCAATTCTTTAGGATAAATCAAATCGACTTCGAGTATAAACCCGTAATCAGCATCATTTGATACATTGTTAACATTAAAATTAACTATTTCAGATTGACTCAAAAAACGAAAGTTTGAAAAAGGCAAAGCTTGGCACATGCTGTATCCATAAAGATTATTACAATCTATGTAGACTATATATGAGTCAGTTAACAAAGGATCATAGTGTAAAACGTGTTTATTGTTAGCTTCTGCATATCTGTGCGAACACATACAAACACCGCCCCTTATACCGGCTTGAATCATTCTAATTATTTCTAAATCTCCAATGAGTTCAAGCTCGACATCTGTTTTAAAAAGCATGCTATCCCATGATAAGCTACTTGCTGTTAAGTAATATGCTGGATCGAGAAGATAGTGACGTTTGCATGTTTGCCTAAAATTTTCGAAAATATCCGTCAGCAAAAGCACATCAATTTGCAAATATAAATCAGTGTACTGACCGAGATTTAAAATATCAAATGCGCGCCAAACTGTTTGCGCGTGTTCGTAATCCTCATCCGAAATAGTTTCATTAGTAAGAGAACTGTAAAAACATTCTTTTTTAGGAAGTTTCTGTTCATTGTAACGATCCCATTTATCCATATATTCGTAAGGATAAACTCCTTTACGTGTAACTAAATCGAATTGAGTTGGATTTAAAAAACATCTACGAAGATGTATAAAATGTTCTTTTTTTAAAGTTTTAGCCAACTTTTCTAAACTGGTGCCTAAAAATTTATAAGAATCTACAAATCGTAGCTGAATGAATTCTTCATCGGAAACTGGAATGAATTTAGTAAATGAGATATAGTTCTCTTTAGTTTTAGGAATGATTTTTATCGCTCCTGGAGCTTCTCCTAGATTTTTGATAAACAGATGGCTGTCATAGCCTGCCAGATTGTGGAAAAATATCGGTACAAATTTGGGAATTTTGTATTGTAAATTACAATAGTTATGAGCTGCACCACGATAACGGCCTGATATATGACAATGATCTTTCACTTTGTCACCAAATAAAAAATTCCGGCAAATATGGCAAAGGGTAGCATTTTTAAAATCTTTTGCATCATTTTCATTAAAAATAATAGGAACATTTTGAGATAGAATTTGGTGTATTTTACGCGCGTCTCTATAAAGATAATCGATAAATGTTTCAATACAGTCAACGCCGCGGTAAGACACATATCGATTATGGTTCGGGTCCGCTGTACAAACAATTTGATAAGCAAACGCTGCTGGAATATGATGTTGTAACGTTTCTGTATTCGAAGTGCCTGATGGTTCTTTATAGCACGGCTTCAATAAAGTTTCCATGTCCGCGTAAATTACGACGGGGACATTTTGTTTACGGTCATAATTTTTGAATTTGATTACTGAACCCTTTTCCGGTAATAAAGTCACTATTCCACCACAAACGTGATTATCAACTTCGATTTGTGTTTTAAAAAATACTAAACACGTGTCGCAAAAATACAGTTTCCCGTGATGGTTTGTTATTTGTTTACGAACAAGCCGTGACAAATCCTTAATGAGACAGTAATGCGATTTACCATTATTTTCAAAAAACAACAAATGTATGATTTTTTTATTACTTATATTTTCAGACTTATACAATGGTCCCGTTATGGTCTTATTGTTTTGCAAACCAAAAATTATGAATTTAAGCTGTGGATTATTTTTTTCAAAAATGTGGATATCTGTAAACGTAACGGGAAAAGACATGCCATCTATGTTCAAAACATCACGAAAATGAGGATAAGATGTTACTCTTTCAGAATGATATTTTGCTGGGTAAAGGTTTGCCATAACACTCCATAAAAAACAAAACTCATCGTTATTCTGAATGTTAAGACAAGCCTTTTTATTCTTTATGACTCTCGGCAGTTGTATAAATGTGGACCCCTCCCCACCCCGCAACGGTTGGTAACGGTTTACATTTACCTCCAAATGTGAAGCACTTAGGAAGGCCCAACCGCTTTCACGTTGCTCAAACTCTTCAACTTTCTTTGTTAAAGTATTAACAACTTTTGAAAAAAACTTATTAAAATCGTAATTATAATAAATTGGTATGTTTTTTGTACTGAAGGACTTAATTTCTTGCTTGTTATTTTTAAACAAAACAAAAATTGAAAATAACTCCAAATTTACCTTTAGACAGGTATGTTTTTGTAAGTTTTCACTCAAAAGTAACATTATTTTACTACGAAGAGAGTTTAAAAACATAGATAAATTATTTGGAATAGGTTCAAAAGCCACTAGTCTATAGGAAATAATGCGTCGACGAAACGCCGAGCTAATAATTTCAACCCCATCGCTATGGCGTTGAGTTTTATCATTTTTTTTATGAGTATTGCTCCTTACGTGACCAGTCCATGACTTATTATTGACAGATACGCTACAAACAGAACAGAAAGGCATTTTTTAATGAATTAACGAAAACCAAAATATCAGAAAGTTGTTATGAAATACTTATATTAACCTCATGAATATTTAATGTATAATGCGTGAGTTCAAAAATAAAATAATGTAGATAAATCCATTGTTAATATATTTTTTAGGTAAATTTTAACTTATTATTAAAATGCGTAGGCTCACTATCCTTAAACAAGTTGAAGGCTATAGCGAGAAATTCCTGTATAGCCCCCCATTCATTGGAAGAGCTCTCACACTGTAGCTTTACCGCTGCGAGGGCTTTCTTGTACCGTTCCTCTGGTGGAGCGTCCTGAACGTCACCCGTGTTGTAAATCTTCAAATCAATGAAGAAGTCTCCTTGAAAGTTCCCAACGCGACGAGTCTGACCTGTTGAAACGCGCGATGTAAAAGAGGATGTTGTACTGTGAACACTCTTCTTGCTGCTCGATGCTTTTTCCTCAAAATTTAAAATTGTGAAGAGGTCTTTTCGGTTCTTCTTTTTTGAACTGGGAACAAAACAACAAATAAAGTTATCTTCTTATTGACATGAAGTAACTACTTAAGATTAGGTGGACCGTAAGCTTGTTTGCCACCTTGGTGGTGCAAAAAGAAATAAAATAAAATAGCATTATTTATGGTTGCGTAATAAGGGTCACATTCTATCAATCGGTAATGAATAGGTACTATCATAAAAACAATTTAATATAACAAATAATAAAAACATTTTAAAAAAATAATCTATTTTGATAACAATCTATTATACAAATTATATACGATCATCAAACATGTATTTGCCTGCACGCGTTATGATATGATGAATCATCACATACGTCACATCATCGCTCGTGCTACTACAAAGCAAACACCACAGAAAAGGTAAAGTATATGTATACCTATTTCAAATTTTACATTAAGTTTAGCAAAAGATTTTTAAAATAGAAACACAACTATATAAGTACCTTGTCTTTTCGTTTAGCGTATCCGATGTAAGGCGCTTACGGGATGAGGCGATGTTTTTGGGTTTCACTGCTTTTGCACCGATTGAGGATGTGCAGAGTTTTCTAGAAGACACCGGAGGTGTAGGCGCCACCGCAAGGATTTCTTGGCTGGATTCGAACTCTGAGTCAGACCTGTGAAATAAATAGAAATAATAAAATCAACTATAAGAAAAAAACATTTAAAAACAAAAAAAATTTTTTGTTATAAGTAGGTACTTACTTACATTTTTCAATATCAGAATAACTGGATTTAACACCGGAAGCAACTGTATTTAATGCACAAATTTTCAAAAAAATATGTAATTACTTGTAGCCTGTGTGAGCTTATAAGCTATTGAATATAGATTCGTCAGCAAAAATAGAAAAACCGGTCAAGAGCGAGTCATAACAACACCTAATTTTTATTACTACGATATCTACCTTTTAAAACTCCTATTTTTTATCATTAGAGGTTTGAAATAATTTGACATGTACTAGGTAATAATTACAAATAATTCCTGCAGATGTAATTACACATAGACAAACATTAAAAATCATCTTAACACATAACTTTATACCTTCTCTATACTATTCAGTTGTTTAAAATTGAAATATGTCTAAAGTTAATAACGTCTATAACGAAGTTTTCAATTTTACTCAAACAGCTCATGACTAGATAAAATGTACCGTTTGATTTTTTTAAATTGAACCCAATCGAACCCTAAATCAATAATATTGCATACTTTGCAATTATCACGCTTAGGTATTCTTTGTCGCCTTGCGTCAAAGGATGTGTAGTAAATTGATATTAGGTCGCGGTAAAATGTTGAAAATGTCGCACTGTAGACATTTGACCAAATGGTTAAAAATCTAAGTTACATTTCTTATTAAAATTATCCTTTATTAACTCCTTCATATATTATAAAATACTAATTGTCAAATAAAATTAATGCTTCGCGAATTGCACCCCTCTCAACACATATTTCGGCAAAATACCACACTTAAAAATCATAAACAAAAACTTAGATTTAAACTTATGTTTTCGAAAACTGGATTCGTTAGTTATTGTACTTATAACTTCAATAATTTAATTTTGAGACGTTGTATGATTTTTTTCATAAAAAGAGGGAAAAAAACACTAAGTAGTACTTTTCTTATATGACTCGCTATACAACAAAGATTACAAAAACTTTATATAAAAATAAGCAATACGGATATATTTACTATCGTATGTTTTTTAACTTGACTGTAACATTTCGCAATAGATGAACTTCTCATATTATGTTCGTGATACTATTTTATGCTTGCAAGGCTCTTTGTTTATGTATTTGTCGCTGAACTATACATGATACTTTAAAATATTACATTAATGAAATACCAAATTATAAAAAAGACAAATCGGTTACGAACCCACATAGAACTATATTAACTAAAATGTATTTATAATATATTTATGTACTTAAATTAATCCACCAATTTGCGGCCGGCCGGTGCGGTGGCCAATAGCCTAAGCCTCCTTTATCTAACGAAGGCTTTGCTTCTGTGGTAGGGACAAATAACCTAAATTCGCTATTATGAACAAATCATCTAAAATTTTGCATAATATAAAATTTGCTTAAAAATAATAAAACTTATTTTCTCAATGAATGTGAAAACAAATTGTTTTTTTTTCAGTTAAATTAATCACTCATATTTGTAAGTATGTGAGAATATATTAATATAACCTAGATATTATACTACAAAACAATAAGATACTGGTGTTAAAACGTATACTAAACACGATTGAATTGCTCTAAATTCCGAAGTGTTCAAGATTCATTGGTCGGAGTATAAGCAAACCGTGAGAATTATTTCTATAATAATTATTATAACTCATTTCTCATAGAAACTTGTAGCGCTGTGAACACGTCTCAAAACTTTAATTAGTGAAAGTGCAATTACCAAAATCAAGAAAAGTGATCAAGCAGTACTTACTTATTTATATACTGTAAGTAAAGTGTGTTACTTATTTATTTATTGTAAAATTAAAAATAAATAATATATAATTTTTAGTTGTTCATTTTGTCAAGTAAATAGAGATTTTTTTAATGTAACATTTTATTGCTCATTGGAAATATTCTGATTATATTAGGATAAAATAAAAAATATGCTGATAAAATTATTAGACATGTAATTAACGTTTTCACAATGGTTTTTGCTCAGCTCAGCTCTCAGTATTATAACACTGTTGCAATTATCATGATTTTATTTATATTTAATTAATGCAACAGTTTATTTTTTTTTATATTTTTTTTAGATCTGCACTAGATCTTCCTTAGTACGGATTCAATGCCTTAATCTAATTTATTATTTCATCTTAAAAATAAAAATCCCTGTTATCTTACTGCTAGTTTCCTTTTTATTAGTCAAAACTGTAGGTACCTGTGTTCAAGGTATAAAATTTGTATAGAAAAACACCGTAAAACTATAATAATTATATTTTTTTAAATTGTTTACAGAGAAGACAGTGCTGCGACTTTAAGAACTGTCAGCTTTCAAGTATTTAAGACCCAAGTACCTACATGGGACATTCAGGTAACTCGCTGGTTTTCAATATTTTTAATAACTGTAAAAGAACCTTGTCAGTGCTAATATATTTTATTGTTCGCAGGTACTATGCTTCTTACCAGACCAGACTTCACTACACTATAAAGAAAAGTATTTACTTTTGTAACCTGTTCAAATTAAAAAAAACCTATCCTACCAAAACTCTATAGTTCACTCAAAGCAGTAATGAACTTTGATTGAGCTGTAGATATTTCCACATTGTTTTATTTCCAACATTGTTTTATTTTTTATACACCTGCAGGTAATTCTTCTATGGTAAAATGGTAAAAGGTAAATGGTAAAAGGTATTTGGTTTTTCAAAAGGTAAAGGTGATTTTTTTTTTTTTTTTAATTTTTTTCTTTTATTTATTATGAATTCGATCGTTCGATCTGTTCACTAATTTGGAACATTAAACAATCGCGGTTGGCGTGGGGTGATCTTACCACGGGCTCCCCGGGCGGAATCTTACCATGGGTCTGTCAACCAATTGCGATTGTGTTAGGAATTCCTTTCAGCGGGGTTGATCTTACCACGGGCTCCCCAGGAAGAACTTACCACGGGTCTTCCAACTGAAAGGTTTAGGATATACACGGTTCACAGAGTGATCTTACCACGGGCTCTCTGTAATCGTGTTTTAGGTGTCGCGTTCAATAAGGTGATCTTACCATGGGCTCCAAGTTGAACGTGTTAGGAATTCCTTTCGGTGGGGTTGATCTTACCACGGGCACCCCAGGAAGAACTTACCACGGGTCTTCCAACTGAAAGGTTTAGAATATACACGGTTTACAGAGTGATCTTACCACGGGCTCTCTGTAATCGTGTTTAGGTATCACGTTCAATAAGGTGATCTTACCATGGGCTCCAAGTTGAACGTGTTAGGAATTCCTTTCGGTGGGGTTGATCTTACCACGGGCACCCCAGGAAGAACTTACCACGGGTCTTCCAACTGAAAGGTTTAGGATATACACGGTTCACAGAGTGATCTTACCACGGGCTCTCTGTAATCGTGTTTTAGGTATCGCGTTCAATAAGGTGATCTTACCATGGGCTCCAAGTTGAACGTGTTAGGAATTCCTTTCGGTGGGGTTGATCTTACCACGGGCACCCCAGGAAGAACTTACCACGGGTCTTCCAACTGAAAGGTTTAGGACATACACGGTTCACAGAGTGATCTTACCACGGGCTCTCTGTAATCGTGTTTTAGGTGTCGCGTTCAATAAGGTGATCTTACCATGGGCTCCAAGTTGAACGTGTTAGGAATTCCTTTCGGTGGGGTTGATCTTACCACGGGCACCCCAGGAAGAACTTACCACGGGTCTTCCAACTGAAAGGTTTAGGATATACACGGTTCACAGAGTGATCTTACCACGGGCTCTCTGTAATCGTGTTTTAGGTATCGCGTTCAATAAGGTGATCTTACCATGGGCTCCAAGTCGAACGTGTTAGGAATTCCTTTCGGTGGGGTTGATCTTACCACGGGCACCCCAGGAAGAACTTACCACGGGTCTTCCAACTGAAAGGTTTAGGATATACACGGTTCACAGAGTGATCTTACCACGGGCTCTCTGTAATCGTGTTTTAGGTGTCGCGTTCAATAAGGTGATCTTACCATAGGCTCCAAGTGGAACGTGTTAGGAATTCCTTTCGGTGGGGTTGATCTTACCACGGGCACCCCAGGAAGAACTTACCACGGGTCTTCCAACTGAAAGGTTAAGGATATACACGGTTCACAGAGTGATCTTACCACGGGCTCTCTGTAATCGTGTTTTAGGTATCGCGTTCAATAAGGTGATCTTACCATGGGCTCCAAGTTGAACGCGTTAGGAATTCCTTTCGGTGGGGTTGATCTTACCACGGGCACCCCAGGAAGAACTTACCACGGGTCTTCCAACTGAAAGGTTTAGGATATACACGGTTCACAGAGTGATCTTACCACGGGCTCTCTGTAATCGTGTTTTAGGTATCGCGTTCAATAAGGTGATCTTACCATGGGCTCCAAGTTGAACGTGTTAGGAATTCCTTTCGGTGGGGTTGATCTTACCACGGGCACCCCAGGAAGAACTTACCACGGGTCTTCCAACTGAAAGGTTTAGGATATACACGGTTCACAGAGTGATCTTACCACGGGCTCTCTGTAATCGTGTTAAGGACAACGTGTTTCAAAAGGCGAACGATGACTGATCTCAAAAACATAATATTGGGCACGCTAAGCCACCGGAGTGCAGGCGAACGGAGTGAGCCTGATGACACGGAGGTGGTCTAGAGTGCCCAATATTATACTACTTTCCTCTCGTCCCAAAAACCGGACATCTTCCTCATCCAGGAAACGTTCCTAAAGCCCGCTGTCCGCACCCCTTCGATCGCGAACTATCGCACTGTCCGTAATGATAGAACTGCCTCCAATCTCGGAGGCACTCTCATCTATTACAGGCGCTCCCTGCATTGCTCCCCTGTCGATCCTCCACCACTTACGGACTTAGAAGCATCCGTCTGCCGCTTAGCGATGACCGGCCATTTATTATTATGTTTATCTCTCTCCCTTAAAAGACTTGCTTGAGAGCGACCTTCAGTCGCTCTTAAATTTAGGCGACGCCGTCATTCTTGCCGGCGACCTAAATTGCAAGCATCGCCGCTGGAACTCTTCAGTAACTTCACGGAGAGGCAGACTCCTCGAAGATTTAGTTGACAGACTAAACTTTGACATCATCGCTCCCATAAAGCCCACTTACTTTCCCCACAATACTCGGAACAATCCTGACGTACTCGACATAGCATGTAATGTAAGAGAGTAAGTAGTATGTAGAATGTAAGGCTAAGCTTTCGCTCTATAGAGGTGCTTAACGAACTTGACTCGGACCACCGCCCTGTCCTCCTCCGATTAGGTTCCCCTTCGGACTCTCCTCCCGACACTAGACCATGACGGACTGGGATAAATTCGAGCAATTACTCGAAAATCCGAGCTCGCCACATCTAGATCGCGTTCCCAATATAATCTCTTCCGCGACCAACTTAAATGTAGCTATCGACTCACTCACTAGCCACCTGACCGCCACCGTTGGCAAGTGCTCAAGACAAGTGTCGGTTGGTGATTATCACCACCTAATCCTGCCTCAGCACATCAGGTCGCTTATGACTGAGCGTAACGTGGCCCACCGCAGACGCGATCGCGCTCCCGCTATCGAAAATAAAGCTCGCATCAACGACTTACACCGCCGTGTTAGAACCGCTTTAGCTGAGCTTCGCGCCCAACGTTTCGGTGATCTGATGGAGAATATTTCTCCTTCTCACCAAGCTTATTGGCACTTAGCCAGAGCTTTAAAATCAGATACCGCCAACTCTCTCCCTCAGTTAACTCGTCCCAACATCGTTCCCGCGTTCAATGACGACGAAAAAGCGGATTGCCTAGCGTCTAGCCTCCAAGCCCAATGTGCCTTAAGCACACAGCCGTTCGATCCCGACCACGTGCTCGAGGTAGACGGCGAATTGGAGCGCTGAACTTCTCTGCCTCCACAAGACTTCCTGCCCCTTGTCACTGTCGACGTATTCAAACAGGTCATCAAAGACCTACGCTCCCGTAAAGCCCCCGGTGCGGACGGTATCTCTAATGATATCCTAAAGCGCCTCACTCTTCCCCTTCTCTGCCTTCTAGTAGCGATTTTCAACGCTGCTATCGAAAATTGCACCTTTCCTTCTCAATGGAAAGGTGCAATTGTTATAGACATCCACAAGCCAGGCAAAGCTCGTACTGAGCCGTCCTCCTACCACTCCATAAGTTTACTAAAGGCCCTTGGTAAACTCTACGAACGCCTCCTCCTCGCTCGCCTACGGAACGCAATAGTCTCCAGAGGCATCCTAATAGACGAGCAGTTCGGCTTCCGTGCCAAACAGTCATGCGTCCATCAAGTCTTCCGCATCACGGAACATATTCTCAACATGTTTCGTGGCTTCCAACCAGTATTAGGTAAGCCCCGCCACACGGGCGCTATCGTCTTCGATGTAGCGAAACCTTTCGACAAAGTCTGGCACAACGGTTCAATTTTTAAACTGTAGAACTTTCAGTTGCCAGATCGTCTCGTGCTCATCATACGAGACTATTTGTCAAATCGTAGCTTTCACTACAAAGTTGAAGGCACTCTCTCTTCCCCCCGTCCTATAGAAAAAGCAGTCCCGCAAGGGTCCGTGCTTGCCCACATCTTGTACCTTCTGTATACCAACGACATCCCTAACCCTCAAGGTATTTTTGTACAGTATAATATACACACTAAACATTAAATTCTATGAGGTAAATTAAAACCTTTGACATTTTGTTTCTGGATTGAAAGTGGTTTCCAAATGTTCATCTTTAAAAAAAAATATATAAACTGTCATTATCTGTGAAAGTTAGACAGTTGTATGACACAATCATAACAATGCAGCGAAATGTTGCGGTTGTTAAGGTAAAATAATTTATAATTTCTTATTTTTAATAAAAATTACGAATGCGTTTTGAAAATTCAAAATATAAAGGTGCTAGGCATAGACTAATCCAAAAATATCGCTCTACTAACATTGCTTTCATGAGTTTTACCCACTCCATTTCGGATATATAGCATACTATACATTGTGAATGATTGCTGGCAACAATGTCTGGTTTTAGGTGTAAAGTATTCTATACATTGCTAACACGCCTATTGCTATAGAAGTCAGTTTTCTTAAGAACTTGAAAACGTTTTCACTCTGAGTAAAATGCTCAATTACTATAATAAATTACGTTATATCCTGAAGCCCTATAATGAACCCATAATGTCAACTTTATTTAATTGCAGTGTATTATTTTGCACAATTTTAGTTTTATACTTCCTTGTTTTTGCTTTGTGTGGGTTTTGTTCCTATTTACGCATGCCTGTATACATGCTCCAACTGCTATTGCCAAAACAGTTAAAATTCGAAAAGCAGAAAGGCTCTCGTCGTCTTTTCAATGGTCAAAAAGAAAACTACAATGCACAGCCTAAATACCCATACAGGATTGCTTTCAGACAAAACATTTAAAAAAAAGGGCTTGGAGCACGAACCTGCAACAAGAACAAAGTAGCCGTTGTCAAATGGTACGATAATAAGCCTGTTATCTTGGTCAGTTCTTATGTTGATTAGTGTCCACTCGCTAGTGAAAAGATTCAAGAGTCTAAGACACACGTCGATGTACCCTGCCCACAAATAGTTACACACTGCAACAGGCATACCTATGAGTGGCGTAAATTTCGCCGATATGCTCATTGATTGCTCTACGATATAGAATGAACTAGCATGAAACTCATCGGTGGTATATAAACATATTTTTTCAAATCATAGATATCTGTATCAACAACGGCTGGCTCCTTCGTCGTCGGCATTACAAATCTTCAAATATTCAAAAAAAAGAAGACAACCACAAGCAGTTCAGGTACGAGGTTTATGCAGGAAAGACCAGTTGATACGGTCAGGTATGATTGTGTCGACTGTTGGCCAAAACACACTGAATATCAGAGGTGCAAGTACTGTAAAAAAGGGCAGGCTAGCACTTGTTGTACCAAATGCAAAGTAAATTTATGTTACGTATCAAAAAGAAATAGTTTTGTCGCATACCCAGGAACTATATTTTTTTCCATACTTTTTATCAATACATTTTGTTTTTTCCTTATTATATTTTTTTTATTGTGTCTTTCCGCACCAATCATAAAACTACCTACCAATAATATTATATTTATTTTATTAAAATAAAAATAAATAAAATCTTATTTTTAATTACAAAATCTTATAGAAATGCCACTCAAAACGTAGCTCGCAAGTGTAACTTTGTATAATATAATATACATTTCTAACCCTAGAATTTTGCTTGTACCAGTAGCGATGTATATTATTATATACATCAAATTTCTCAGAAACTAAAACACTTAGATTTTTTTTATTATTTTTCCTTACTTTAATACATGTTTCATAATAACATAAAACTGATTTTTCAAAATCTAACAAAAAAAAATTCAGTTGCGACCTTAAGGGCTAAAACGATAGGTACCCAACTTGCCCTCTTTGCGGACGATACCACTATCTATACCACCGATAGGCAAGTGAGTCGAATCACTAAGAGACTCCAACCCGCTATCACCGCCCTAGGCGAATGGTTTCGGAAATGGAGAATCGAGGTGAATCCCGACCAAAGCTCTGCCGTCCGCTTTACCGTAGGCTGCCCTCCGCGACCATCTCCCCTCTCTCTCTCTTCGGTCGTGCCATTCCCTGGCAAAATAAGGCCAAATATCTCGGTGTGACCATGGATAGGCGTTTGAACTTCCACGCTCACACCAAAATAGTGAGAGACCGAGCCGCTTTTGTCCTCGGTCGTCTTTATCCCATGATAGGCAAGTACAGTAAGATGTCGCTTAGAAATAAGCTGAATCTTTACACAACTTGCATCCGCCCCATACTAGCTTATGCTAGCATAGTCTTTGCGTTATCCAAGCGCAATCTCCACAAACTTCAGACCTTCCAAAACTGCTTTCTCAGAGTTCGTTTACGATATTTTTGTTATTTTTGTCACTTTTGCCACCGAAAAATGAAACTTTAGACCCATGTCTGGAGGTGGGGTTTTTGTGTTAATCTGTCAAACTGCCTATACATATTCATTGTTTATGGTAGTGTGTGTGTGTGTGTTTTATCGTAGTGTGCCTACGTCAACCGTTAGTTTTGCAAGTTTTGTAACCAAAAATTTTGTTAGTAACATTTCAAAGCTACACGAACGGTAAGTGGCTACAAAACTGGCGTTATCAAAAGTGTGAAAAGTATTTTTCGTGGGAACTCTTAATCCCAGAACGAACGCGCCCTTAATGTCATTTTGTGAATGAATATCATTTTGCAACTGTGATAAATAGCCCTGTATTATAATAACACGTATTGAGTAGCAAAAATTTTGATAGTTCCAAAATTAACCAAGTACCTATTGCAGTTTGTATAAGAAAAATACCTAGTTTGGGAACACTATATTATGGTTTTATTACCTATTAATAAGATTTTAAAGTCGATCCTAGAGTACCGTCAGTAACTAATTGTCCTTTTCCTATTATACTAGGTACGTGCATAGTTGCATACACAGAGAAAGGTATTTGTACCAAAAGGAAGGAAGGTAAGCCGTGTGGTTTCGGCAGAACAAAATTGGACCACTCCATATCTTCGTAGGATGTCGCAAAAGGCGACTTGGAGGCAAAAGGAGTCTCATTTCTCAACCCCAAACACGGACTGATATTGGGCAGCTGCAAAATCCGGTAGTGTCTAAATTAACTGCGGTCACCAAAACAATAAGGCAGTAGACCGAGAGAAATGGCGCGCCCCAGAGGAGACTTATGTCAAGCAGTCCAAATATCATCCATCAGGTTCGCGCCTTGGATTATGGCTGAAATTTTGAAGGAAAAATAAATAGCCCACTTGAAGTTCTGACAATGGGTCAGACAGAAATAATTCAATATTTAAGAAATACTTCTATTAGTAAATATTAACTGCCTACTAGCTTTTGGTATTCGATTTCTAAATTTGGCCCGAATACTTAAACCTGAAAACGCAACGCGGGTTAACAAATAACACTACTACTACCGTTACACTACATCATACGTAATCTGTGCGTCGACGCGAACTGTGCTCCCGCGTTAAGTAATAAAAATGTCGATTTGTCCAATAAAATCGTGCTAATCTATTGACAAAAATAAAATTGATGATAAAAAAATTACTTTTCACAAGTTATTAGTTACACTAATCTGCTTGGTATATTTGAGTTACAAACTAAGTTTTCAAAATAATTATTCGCAAAACAAACAACAAATGTTTTTCTGTCTGTGTTGCCAAGTCTGTAGGTGCCTTCATTTTCAATTCCCATCTCAAGTCTAGACTGAAACTATATTTTAGATAGAACATATGTCTTTACCCCGGACTTCTGCAATGTTTAGTTCTAAAAAAACAGTTAGATGTAAAAAAAAAAGAAAAAGTAGAACTTATCATATATTTTATGAACAACGAAATTAATTAATAACCGTATCTTAAAATACATTAATAGTTTGAAAAAATATCTTTTCTTTATAACTAACTGTAACGTCACACTTTGGACTCTACTCGTATTTATAAAATTTCAACTTTAGTTACCTTACTTTATTGGCAAGACGGTGTACGCGCACGCGCAATTGGGTGTGTAAAATTATAGGGCAAGTGTAATTTGCATTGTTTGTTTAATATTCTGAGACTTCAATCAGTAATATAAGTTATTCAATTACAAGGATAGACTTATTAGGGCTAAAGAAAAACAAATATAATGTACTTATAATGATTTTTGGTTGATTTTCTTTAAGAAAACTAATAAAATGTTATACTAAAATCTTTAAATTTTATTGATTAATTTTTAAATAACATATTATGTATAATCTTTAAATTTCCTATGTAAATTGAGAGTAAAATACTCTATAGTTTAGTGATTAAACCTTTTTTTCCGTACCCGAAGGGTCCTAACCTTTATAGAGCTCGATGTAGGCAAAAGTCTAAAATTTTCTCAGAATATGTGTTATATATGCGGGTTTCCTAACTAATAATAAAAATGACGAGTATGAAATTCATAATAAATGTTAATTGAGAAAATTGTACACATTTAAACAATAGCATTGTGATCCGATTCCTGCGAGCTGCTCTAACAATATCAGCAATATCGCTTTCGCAAAAGAAATTTAGTAGTGATTCTAATATTTACGCATTGAATGTGCTATGTGCTAGTGTATACTATCTGAAACATACTTTAAAGTTTTAACATGCAGTACATGGCCATGGTCAACAGATTTCTACCTTCATAGCACAGGTTTACGTTCTATCTCAAAATAATGTGTCACCACGGGGGTCGTCGAAAATTAAAAAAAAATTGTAGTACTGAATAAAAGTAATAACACCAAAATTGCGCACTAAGATGTAAAAATGATAGTCGTATTTGCTGATTTACACACACATTGATAGGAAAATGGCTCGCAATACTCTGTTAAATGTTGTTTCAGACACGGTATCTAGACCTAAGTCATCTTTGGCCGAAACACTATAGCCAATACGTTTTTCCACAGGACAGAAAGGCATAGCACAAAACACTACACCGTTAGGATTTTTTCGCCACGCTTAAGACCACCACAGCTAGGAAAAGAGATAAACTCATTACATGAACGCTGCACAAGAGAAAAAGAGACGGATAACCGTATCCAATATGTCCATTATTTTTCGAGTAGAAGCCATAGCGTGCCCATAGCAACCCGCTTGTTTTTTGACATCACGTGTTTCCTTGATTTTTAGGACAATCCTAACAATAAAGGACCCTAAAGTAAAGTGCTTAGGAATGGTGTCTTGTTGTATAAGTAATTGTTCCGTCACAGGAAGAAATAACCCGGAGAATCATACTTTTCACAGGTAAATACGAAATTATAGTATTTTTTTCAAACCATATTTTGTCTCATTTCTGTTAAAAATTTGCTCAGAAAACAGTTTTTACTTTATTATATTGCTTTTCTTTGTAAAACGAGGTATTATTTTACATAGAATGGTTCTTATTAATGTTATTTTAAGTAAAATTGTAAAATGTTTGGTTACACTAGGGCTTGACAAAACGATGACGTCATAAGTATCAGTATATCGATACTTTTTCCCGGAATTATTTATCAACATCCAAAGTAATTTAATTTTAATAATGTTTCTTACAAATATTACTTGAGCGCACGTGGTTAATAAATAGTCTTCTTTTATAGGGTTCTGTAGCCAAATGGCAAAAACGGACACTTGTAAACTCGTCATGTCCGTATGTCATAGCCTTATAATTTCGCCGCATTTGCATCGATTTTAATAAAATTTTACAGGAAGATATTTTCAACATAAAAATGGAGAAACAAATTTATTAGGGTTAGCTTTTTCAAGCACCCCACGCTTAGGGCTTCAAAATTGCAATTAAATAAAATAAAATTTTGTTGGACATTACACACAGCGCCGTCTGGCCCCAAAGTAAGCAAAGCTTGTGTTATGGGTACCGGACAACGGATATAAATACATAAATATTACTTTTTTTTGTAAATACATACATATCATACATAAATACATCCAGACTCAGGACAAAAACAAATGTTTTATATTATGACATAAATGTTTGTCCAGCGCGGGAATCGAACCCACACCCTCTGCGCAGCAGCTGGCCACACTACCAACTAGGCTGCGAGGGAGTCAAAAATTGAGCTTGTTAATATAATTCGCAAGATACAAGCTCTAAAAGTTGAAAATTTTCGGTGCCGCTCTTCTAACTTTTAAACCGCGTATTATTTAAATCTGAAAGATATCACGATAATAGGTCTTTTTCACACGCACTCGGCCGTTTGTATTTGTTTACTTATACATGTTCTTGATTTTTGACAAATATGTTACGCCACAACTAAAAATAACTATTTTGATATGGGTATAGTTACCTGCGTTATACGGATTGCCTGTTAATTCCCTTAAAGTAATAAATAATAATATTATCGTTTCATAGGCTAATTATTATTCAAAATTTTTGACTCTGCCTAATGTAATCTTCACTAAAATACAATATAATTAAAAAAAAATGGTACATTGAAGAAAGTTATGAAAAAATAAAAAGGGTTTTCAAAAAACGAAAGAAACCGTTACAAGTGTTTTAATTTTTATGTCTGTTAGCTAGTGCGGGGTGACTCCAAAATAGCTTGATGGATTGTGTTGCTTTTTTTATAATGATTGCTAAATAAGATATATTAAACGCTTTATAACTTAATGCTATATTTTTAAAAGGTTGAGTATTGCATACAATTCTTCTTCATAATTGTTAACTTTTACAAGCATCAGCTAATGGTAGGTAACTCATGAATTACCAACTAATTGTTTGTATTCTTTAGTCTTCCATGAAATCCTAAATTACGAGCAAAATGGAAACGGATTATACACAGACCTGAATGGGTGCCGAATAATAACTCGATTGTTTGTGGTAAACATTTTGCACAAAGATTTTTTATACAGAGGAAATATCGTCGCCTATTGATGAAAGACACAATACCTACATTATTTTTACCGGTAAGTATAAACTCTAACACTTTTATAAAAAAAATTGCTTTTCTACTTGCACTGACACTGTTTAGAAGTAAGTGTGATGATAATTATTTATTGTATTATTGAACACTTGCATAAATTCACCTATCAGCTTGCGTGTGATGGATTATTGTGCTTTAGATGATGACTTTTAATAAAAAGAAATGTATAAAAAAATTATTTTATACTTAATTAATAATTGTTTATTTTCATTTATTAATTGAATGATGAGTAAAATCATATTTTATGAAGTTTTACGCAGTGTATTAGTTACGTAATGATATCTGTAGTCTTAATGCTTAGTTTAAAGATTAAAACAGTTCTGTTATAATGTAAAATAAATAGTATGATTGCGGTGTGCCACCTGACCGCCGCACTCGACCGATTTGTTAATACTTGGTATGAAAGTTTGACTTGATAAAGCCGGCTCAGTTGTCTTTTAGAATTGAAACATACTGGACATATCATCTGTGGTGCAAAATAAAAGCAATGTTAGTATATTTATAGCTGCAGTATAATTATTTATAAAGCCGCCACGCTGCCAAAACTGAATGGGAATTCAGTATTAAAAACACTTTAGTTAAGAACAAATGATTATGTAACTTTTGTGTAGAAGATGATATTTAATTGTGTGTTTTTAATTATGTATATTTTTCAACAGAATAAATGTTACATAAATTAAAATTTCGTAAGTAATACATAGCTGAGAGTGTAGCTGTTTGTGGCATTTGGTTAGACCGGTCAATTAGGGTCTTAGAGTACTAATATATTGTTTTTCTTGCAGTTTGTGAATCTTAACTTAAGTTAAGCTTACGAATCTTAGAAACACTAAAGGGTTTATTGGTGTTTTTACTTAAAACGTAGATTTAATAAGTAGATACTTTAATTCTCGTACAAACTGTTATACTATTGCGATTCTTATAAAAATTGTAATGAAAAATGTCTAGAGAGTTTCTTTCAGCGATTCCTCTCTTCTGAACACCACCCTAACTTCGAAAAAGTTTTTTTTTCTTTTCACATAATTTTAAACTTACTTTAGACTTTTATTTATTTTATAGGTAAGATATCCTCAAAATACCTACCTACATTGTCATATCTATATACTGTAGAAGCTACGTGCTATTAGGGTCCCGTAGCTTAATGACAAAAACTTAACCCTTATAAATTCGTCACGTCCGTCCGGCCGTATGTCACAGCCTTTTAATTCCACTGTCGTTGGGTAGATCCTAATAAAATTTTTCAGAAATGTGTCTTATGCAAACCGCCATACAGATATGTTATGATAATTAAGAAAATATTTTTTAGGGGTAGCTCTCCTTACATTGAACTGAGGTTTGAAAACTTTTGTTTCACACAACTCATCATCTGGGGAATGGTTAGATAAGGCATTAAAAATGCTTTTGAGTCTGTTGTACAACTTTTTTAAAGATTTATATTTTGCGAGTTGGGCTTTCAAAGTTAAAAATTTTCTGTCCCTCTAATTTCAAACCGCACCATCTAAAAGTCTGAAAAAATCACGGTAATAGCACCGTGATAGATAATCGCAATAATTTTCATTCTACGAAACCCTAACTTAATACGACACGCAATTGGCCTATTTTTGCCTAGTCAAGCGTTAGATCTGAAGCATTACACATAAGACAGGTGCTTACCAAAATGAATCCAACTTTGGAATTCCAATACAATCCACTATTAACAATATTTCAGTTCTTGGATTCCCCTCAAATCGTAAAGCATTAATGTATTTTGTTTATTTGGTAATACTCCCTCAACATTTTCAATGTTTGCAGAAATATTTCCACCGTCAAATCACTTCGCTAACCATAACAGACATAAATATATCGATAATGCACAATGTCGATAGTGTACGCAGACAATACTATTCTCAACCCAGACAAACACGGGTCTTTCCCCTGTGTACAACTATTATGTCCAACTAGTTGTACAAACAAGGATTTTTTTCCCCGTAGTCCAACTAAATACTTGAACATTGGAAAACCGAAATTAACAGGGCCCGTTGAACAACTGCCAGTAACACACAATTTTTTTGGTATCATCAATAAACTGACATTGTGTATCTTTTGCATTCTACATCTATGGGTTAATCTGTGTTCTGTTGATGATGGCACGGAATAGTTAAAGAAGGAAAGGAAATGAAGGCGTCGTCGCGTGTTGCAGGCGAACCGCAACTATGATTGTACAATCATTCTTTAACCGAAACATGCGATCATACTCTGTAGTCGCTTGCGAAGTGTGGTAAAGTGTCGAGCTACTTATAATTTGTGTTAAAATGCCGTGTTGTGCCATTATAACGTGTAAATTGAAAAGTCAGACGTCTAGTGTGAGGCACGGAGGAATATCTTTTCACAGGTAAGCCAAAAATTATCGTTTAGTATGGTTTTCAATCCACGTATTGCGTAGCGAGTGATCCCGCCTTGCATAACGTGCTCGGTAGGAGCAGCGTCGCGTCGATGCTAATCGATAGTGTTGTGCTGTTGTTTGACTTAAGATGTCGATAAATGGAATGTATACTACTACTTCTTTGTTTTATATTCTTATATCTGTTTTTTATTTCCTTTATTTAATAATTTTACTCGTAATGATGTTTTTAATTTAGTATATTTTTTTTTAAGGTTTCCAAAAGAATCAGAGATACGGGAGCTATGGACTAAAGCAACTGGCAGGGAAAATTGGATACCTACGAAATTAAGTACTATTTGTTCCAGACATTTTAAAGAAAATGATTTTACAATAAAAAAATCTGGAAACAGATATTTAAACCTGGGAGCTATTCCATGTGATAAAATTGTAAAAATTTATACACATTCCTTTGTAAGTGTTGTTGTATTCTGATTTATAGGGCTCTGTTAGTCCTCTGTCGCTTACTTTTCTACTCACTAGGCAAGTAAGATAGAGTGTGTGTACACTAAGTACACTTTTTCACTTACTTACATACGTGCAACTGAAAAAAGTGGACCTACTTTGATACGTAGCCATTGTTAAAAATTATAAATAAAATGTTGACTAAATTTGCTGAAGATTAACGTAGGGCCTGCTAACTATCTAGACATGCGGTAGCGTGTCAAGCCAAATGAAAGGAACTGGCAACGCAGCAACCGCGTGTTATGTTACATGAACCATTTGGACCCACTTTTGACCCCTTAATAACTGAAAATTGGCAGGTCATATTTGTCGCGGAGCCATTGCCCGTTCGGGCAGACGAGTCTTAGAGTGAAAAACACGTGTTTAATTTACATCTGCAATATTTTGGTATTTTCCTTAAATATCGATGTTGATTTGCAATGACAACATTTAATCTATATTTGTATTTCAATATATGTAATGTAGTATTTATGTTGATGTAGTAGGGGAGAACAGGGTAATGGGAGCCTACGAAGGGAAAGTTTTGATAAAAACCACGTTTGTCAAAATTCTTGTAATTTTTAGTATTCAAATCTTACCTTCATTATTAAAGTATACTTTAATCACATGCTTACTTTGATGCTGGCAGTTCACAATTTTTTGTAAGCGTGGAGCGAAAAACACACAATCATCCCGCGGGACTAAAAGAATGGCACTAACGGTTCGAGCACGTCAGGCGAAGTTTGCCAACAGTTGACGGAAGCAGCGGATTGCTTACAATTGCGCGAATGTGCATGCGCTTCGTTCAATCGACATAGCTCCCATTGCCCGACAGCTCTCATTACCCTGCGTTCTGTAGATGTATTCTATTAATTATTGTAAATTTTGATGAGGGCAAATCACACAAATATGTCATGTATAAAAAAAGGAAGTAAAATAATGTTTGATATAAAGTATTACAATAATTTTCGATTACTTTGAACCATAAAGATAACTTGAAATCAATTCTTAATATAAGCAGTGCTTTATAAAATATTTAGTATGTACAATTTCTGAATATTTCAAATTTCCGATATGTGCCCTTTTCGAAATTGCCTATTTAATTAAATGTGAGGCATAATATGTAATATTTTTCAGTTTTAAATTCTTTTATATTATGGCATTACCTAGTGTAAGCCAATATTGTATTATATTTAATATGAAGTGATATATCAAATAAATTATAATACTTTCATTCTAAGTTTGTTAAGTTTGAATTATTTATCAATAAATAATAAACTATTTATCGATGCAATGTCAACCACTAGCGTAGGTGTAAAATTATTTGCTTTTGTACAGCACATGCGCAACTAAATTTATGGTTGTGTTGTATGAGTGAGCCGCGGGCTAATCATAGCGCGCCATTTGTTGTTGCGTGTGTTTAATTGCGTTAAATTGTGTTTATGTATTTTCATTGCTTTAGTAACATAGTAACATAGATAAGTATGTTCCGATCTGGGAGACACCGGCCAAATATACCGAGGCAGGATACCGACTAGTCCTGCAGGCCTACAAACGTTCCTGCCGGTGCGGTAGCAACCGAACGGATCCTTTACAAACTGCGCTTAATCTCCTTTCCAGCCTTCATACCGTACCGTACTATTTTGCCCAGTGTATTAAACACATATAGGTAACTACTAGTTAGCGTATTAGCATTGTACGACGACGATAGTGTTATCAATCGTAAACATTATAATCTGTCGTAAGATCGACGTTCGTTTTGGGAAGCAGAATCATTATTTTTGTTTACTTTGCCATCTGTCATCTGTTCGATATGCATTAGTGTCATGCGTTCATTTACGATATTTTAGTTATTTTCGTCACCTTTTTGGCGTTATCAAAAGTGTGAAAAGTATCAATCGTGGCAACTCCTAACCTTAAATCAACGCGCCCTCAGTCAGTCTGAGGTACGTTCATAAACCCAACTCAGGATAACCCGGCCTGTGAACCGGGCACCCGGGTAACACTGAACACAGACTATTTTATTCTATATACTGACAGTAAGCACAGAGTAATACAGAAGGATAGCAATTACATTTTTCACATTAGGTAGGTAGGTACAGAACATGTACAGAAAGAGACAGCACGAAACTCTAACCGGTAAAGTAAGTATTTATACGCGGCGCTGAGCGGCAAGCTAGTACAATGCAACAAATTTTTCTGATGGTGGTCAAATATCAAAAATACAGTTGCTATATAAAAATGGTGTAAACTTACGCGACAATAGCGATAGACACCAGATCAGAAAAGTTTTCTTGCACCGTAGCATTTTATGTTCAAATAAAAATACTCTATGAACAATGTATCCTAAAACTGGGCCACGTAGGCCCTAAGAAAAATTACTTTTACTTACGGTTTTGGCATCAGTTGTTTTTGATATCGGTTTGTGTAAAATTGTATGTGTATATGACTGTATTGTGTTTCTCTGATTTACTCACAATTATCAACTCGGTATATAATTAGCTCGAAAAACGTACGGCAGCAGCGCCTTCTAAAGGATTATAAGTGACTGCGGCGCCGGTGCACACAGAGAAGGCGCGACGATCCTATTTAACCTACCACGCCGGTCCGACCGATGAGTCATAAATCTTTTCCCAATAAACAATATTTGCAAAAATAGCTGGTACTTTTTAAACCTTATATCACAATTTTACGTTTTTTTTCAGGTTGTAAAAGAAGAACAAGAAGATGATGATATTCCTTCACTGACTTCACAGCAAAATATTCAAATTGACATGAATAAATGTGCGATGACGCTAAGAAATAACCAAAACCCTCAATTGGTACAAACAAATATTACAAGTCCCCAAGTGATGGCACAAGGAAATATCTCGACCCCCAAATCGACGTTACAAGAAAAACCATATGTAGCTGCAGCACAGCTTGCAAGTCAAACTTATTTAGCGAAACATTTTAAAAACAAATTTCAAAGGGCCCAATTAATAATGAAATCACAAAGGCATAAAATTGCCCTGCTTAGTCAAAGAGTTAAACGTTTAGAAAAAAGAAATAATTCACTTAAAAACGTGATAGAAGTTTTGACTGGAGAGAAATTAGAATTGGCCGACCCGTAAAGTAGATTAGTTGTAAATCAGAAATATGGATCTTTCCAATAAGTGGAATACAATCAAAATCAGTTAAAAAAAGAATTAAGTTCTACGTAGTGTTGATATGCATACTTGGAGATCAATTTTTAATGATAAGCAAATGCAAACATTTTATTTCTTCACAGAAATAATAATTTATTATAATTATTGTTTAACTACTAAATGTTTTATTAACTTTAAAATTTTTTGGCGTATTTACCGTTTAGTATACTAAGTATAACAATATTGAGCTGTCGCTGAGCACTAGGTATCAAGAGGCGAGAAATAGAAAGGCTGATATGATTATTTTAGGCTATTGTTTAGTTCAGCTAATTTAAGAAGTTTTATTCAGCTCTAAAATATTTCTGTCAGCAAACAAACTTGAACTGAGCTGTTTGTAGTTGTCCATAGAAATACTCTTAATTGATCAGCAAATAAATGGGCTGCCTTAAAATTGATATTGTTAGGAAATTAAATACATCTACAACAATATTAATTACAGAGCAGCAAATTATGATTCGGATTTCTTTAAATTTAGGCAAGCTGTTAAATATTTTTTTAATTGCCAATCCACAGAGTATATAATACTGCCAATCATACAAAGTGTACCAAGTTACATTAGTGCGATTTGATTCTGATACTCGCCGGCTGCTACGCTACTAAACACTTCACTCGGCTCGTGCGATGTTTATATGATACTAGCTTTCGCCCGCGGTTACTTCAACGGCGTTATTTCAACTGCAACTCTTTAATTAAAAAAACCTACTTACACTTGACGTTTTCAATTAGCCTGTGTCCATTCTCGGGACTCAAACTATCTCCATGCCAAATTTAATCTGAATCGGTACAGCGGTTTAAGCGTGAAGAGTTAATAGATATACACAGTTACTTTAGGCATTTGTTTATTAACTTATGATCAAGTGAAAGCTTAAATCTCGTTCCTTCTCTACCCGCTCAATCAGGTTTTTATCAAATTTAATGGGGTTATGTCGACAGTATGCATATAAGGAGTTAAGATGTCGTTGTATCAGCTCGCAGTCAGTTCTAGAACGTACTTACATATAATTTTTTTGTCATTGGCATAAAATAGAAGATTTGCTTGCTTACAACAGGGACCTATATCATATAGATAGGCAAAATATAATTGAGGACCGAGATGAGATCCTTGTAGAACTCCTGAGGGTATAGGGGATATCGGCAACAGCATGCGAGCGATTAGTTAAATATCTGGTCAACCTACCGCTCTGCTGCAACGTTACGGCATAAAGTTGAAAAAACTATTCCCGTGGGAGCTCTTGATTAGGATGAAAAGTCCTATAAGTATATTTCTTTTCAGCTGTGTCAGTGCCAGAAATCTCGGCATTTATGTGCACCCTCCATTGTGGCGCCGATAAAAATAATAGTCTAAATATGCTGAAAAAATCTTGTGGGAACTCTAGATTGGAATAAAAAGTATCAGTTACGGAGTTAAAGAATAAAATATGTACATAATACGATCACTCTATAAAACCAAAAATTCAACCGGAAAGTAGCCTATTTCACTCTTTCTTTCTCTCTCACCCTTCGTAAAAATAACGTCGATCGCTTTTTTGCTGAGTTATAAAAGGACAAACACTTTCTCATTTATGTGTATATCCTTCATCAAAGGATTCCTCCTTTTTATTAACCCTTGGCCAATCCTACTTACACTTATAAATTTTGTAAGTAGATGTCTTGATGAAAATCGGCTCAGCGGTTCCGCCCAATTTATCATAACCCGCTGTGCTCTAAACCGACACACTTGACGTTTCCAACTTAAGAAGCTATCATATTGCCAAATATCATCAAGGTCTGTTCAGCCATTTAGCCGTGAAAAGGTAACAAACAAACAAACAGACGGAGACACTTTCACATTTATAATATTAGTATGGATTTTCCTTCGCAGCTTCTATTCGCCAGAACACCATTTTGATTTCTAAACGGTAGTAACTAGTAAATTGTAGTTTATTGCCTTCAAAAAAGTGATATAATAAAATTGAAAAAATAAAGTATTTCATTTCATCTCAGTCCATATCTTGAGATCTACTTAACCAGTTTTGATGAAACTTTCACGTTGCTTGCACTGTTCCGTAATTAAAAAAACATTGGTACCCTACCAATGCAATATAAAAGTTTTTGAAGTGAAAACTTCTTTAGCGGCGTTGTGCACTTTTTTTGGTATGGGTTAAAAATGATAAACTCGCGTCAGGTCACGTGTCCTGATCGTGAAAATTCGTAAGACGGATGGAGAGTAGACAGCTGGCGCGGCGTAGGACAGGGAGTATCCCCCTTTCTACGGCGCGGCGAAAATGTATGCCTGCGCCTGCTGTTTCGTTTAGGCGGCGCAGGGCGCTGGCGCGAATGGTCGTGTGTGTTTATGTTACAGCGTGCTATGCGCATCCATGAATGGTGACAGCTGATGGCTCGACCGTCTGTGTTGTGGCCATACTGCTGTGTATTCGTAAAATTCGTGTATATAAAGTGTTCAAAATATGGAAATTGTACAAAGTGCATCTTTGTCTTTGTAATATACGGAAACCGTAATGCCACGCCTATTATAATTTTTATTTTTAGTATTCGCGATTATGAGTAGTACAGGGAGGTTGGATATGGAATTTTAATTCTATGACAGATTGCGATGTCAAATATACTACGTCAAAAAAGTAAATAAACAAACATTATTATGTCTTGACAATGTCAAAGACATGTCTTGTGACATATTTGAGTGTTAAGCGCGAATCGTGTGTAACGGTTTTCACTTTTGCCGGTACTCCCGGAGTGCAACTTTTTTATACTATACCGTTTTCAATGCAATTATTACATAAAATATTAAATAGAAAGTATATACTATAAATAATGTATAATAAAGTACAATATAGCCAAATTAGATAGTGATGGGAACCTGCAGACTGGTTATATATCAATATAAAAGAAGTTGTAACTTGTAAGCGTGTAAAATGTTTGAGTTTTGCATCAATTCTAATGAAATTTCACAGGAATGTGACTAACATAGTAACATAAAAACCGGCCAAGTGTGTGTCGGTTCACGCAGTTAAAGTTTTTTACCGTAGTAACTGAAATTTAAATAATAGGTAATAAAATAAAATAAAAAAAGCATTAATTAAATATAACTTATGTATTTTGTTTATTTAGAAACGTTCAAAATTTTTAATTTTAACACCGTGACATCATATCGCCAGTCAAAAGAGTAATAAATAATATATCGATAATGCACAATGTCGGTAGTGTACGTAGACAACACTATTCTCAACCCACACAAAGACAGTTACAAACACTTACTTACTACTTATTTCTTACTTTTTTTTTTTTGTATCACTAAGGCTGCGGTCCGAATTGCGCTCACAAGACTTACGAGCGTAGGCACGCTTACGAGTGGACCGAATTGAAATTCGCACTTATGGTCGTGAGTGACGTTTTCAAATCGGACCATGCGTAAGCGCGCTCAAAATTTAACCTAAAATTTATTTTCAAGATTTCCTTACTTTCGTTCGTAGATATAGTTATTTCTATAGTTTTACCTCGCATAATTCAAGGCAAGCAAAGTACGGTAGAAAATTTAAATTGTATTTAATTAATAACAACTGAAATGGTTCGAGGCATTGACTCTATATTTTGAATTATGTACTCTTATATTATGTTGCATTTACAGGTTTACCATTGAGTAACAGTTCGAAAGTTCGCGCCAAAAAAAACAATAACAATAAAACCAAAATAATAACAAACCTTCATGTGTCAGTTTGACGTTTGTTGACCGTGCTTACGACGCCTTTCCTCTTCACCGAAGGCACTGTTAGCTCGCGGATATGACGTCACTAATGACGTCATATTACTCAAGAGGCAAATTTGTAAGTGCCGTGAGCGCAATTCGAACCGACTTATGGGCGCGCCGATGGCGCTATCGGCACTTTCGGCGCAATTCGGACCGCAGCCTAAGCCTCACTAAGCTGACATACATCCTTATATCTATGCTTGGGCCAGTAGGTGGGTGGACGTTCAGAAGCTAGACACCAAGTACAAATAACAAATAACTGGCTATAGGAGGTTATTGTCTTGTATGTAAATAAATAGCCAAATACCTATCATTGGCCACTATAATATAGTACTTTTGTATTTTAGAAGCCTGTTCCAATGACCTTCTCTCTTAAGGTCATTTTTACTGTGCCAGATATCTAATTTTCAAACCGGTTATAGCTTCTGAACACTGCCCTGTTATCGTCAACAACGAAATGAAAATCCTTAACTTTTGGGGTTATATGTTAGTAATTGCTTATCAGTGCGAGCTGATAACATCTAGTAAAATGACTATTATCAAAGTTGCCGATGAAAATGAAATTACGAACAAACTAACCTCTTATGTAGAGAAAATATCAAATGATGCTATCAAAAATAGAGGGAAATTTTATGTCTGTCTTTCAGGTTAGTATATTGCATATTTATTTGTCCTACAGAATGACATAGTTGTTAAACTAATTAATTTTACTATGTTAAGGACACCTAAGAGTATTTAAAATAGTGTTTATTATAGATATCTTGAAACTTTAGCCAATAAAGAATTCAAGGTTAAATTATTGACATTGACGGTTAACGTTTGTCTAGACCTCGGTGTTATAGAGGTCAAAGTAACTAATATGGGCACATAGGAAAAGATATTTCCTAGGCGTCCCGTTTTGTACACCACATAGGTAGGTATGTGATAGATCTTGCATAAAGATACTGACTACATTAATAAGTTTTAAATACCTATATTTTGTTTCAGGTGGCTCGGTACTGAATTTCTTGAGCAACAGCTTGCCGCAAGTACAAACAGACTGGTCGAAGTGGGTGTTAGCATTTTGTGATGAGAGAGTAGTACCGGAAGACAGTGAAGATTCCACATTTGGAGTGTATAAGAAACAACTTATTCCTAAAACTTTGCTTAAAGAAAGCCAGTTTATTAAAATCAAGCAGAATGTTTCAGGTTATACATAATTTTCTATGTAACTTTAAAGTCTGCAAAACAATATTTACCAATTAACAATCACCATTTATTTAACATAAATAGGATGAAAGAAACGGCTGATGAATACATTTACATTTAATTTATACTTATGTAAACAACTAACAGTACATCTTACTAGCGATTCTTTTGACAAACATCATATTTGCAATTTTTTCTACTTCAAACTTTTTTATTTTATTAGAGTTGATAAAACCTTTTATTACAAAAATTTCCTTTCACCAAAAATTTTCCCAAAATTTAATTTTTTCCTAAAATGGGAAAAAAAATCCCAATATGGACTATGGAACAATTTAACATCGTCACATTAAGAGACTAACCTCCACCTAACTACATTAAGTATTAAATAGATTGCACTAATATATGTATCACCCATGGAAAGAGAATAAAATCAATTTGTTTTACACCCACCATATGGATGGCATAGTTAAATTGCATTCCACACATCCCAAACAGCTTGGTGAAATATTTATTAACATGAATGTTCCTTTCAATTACAATTTAGGTTGTAATAACTAAATCTTTGTGAGTGTTTGTGCATGCATGTAAAAGTTTTTCAGAGATATTTAAAAAATTAAGTATTTTGAGATAATGTGATAAAAGTTGTCAAATATAAATCTGGGATTTAGAGTGTACCTACCTAAATGTCAATGAATATTTATTGAAAGGCAGAAATATTAAAAGCTTTTATTTTATATATAACTAATTAGAATGCACCTAATAGCTAAGAATAGAAAACAAAACAATCTACTTTTATTTATTTTGGTATAACAATCATGTTACAGCTGAAGAAGCCGCAGTAGATTACACAGAGAAATTAAAAGCCGCCTTCAATGGTGAAGACTTTAAATTTGACCTTCTACTCCTTGGCATGGGACCTGATGGCCACACTTGTTCACTGTTTCCTGGTCACCCTCTGCTTGAAGAGACAACCCTAAAAGTGGCCCCAATCACTGACTCTCCTAAGCCACCACCAAGTAGAATAACATTGACTTACCCTGTCATAAATTCAGCTAGAAATTGTATTTTTGCTATAAGCGGAAGTGTGAAAGCTGGGATGGTAAAAGTAAATATTGTAATCTTACTTATTCAATATTAAATTTAGGAATACATATATCATAAGATATTTCTATAAGTATATTATGCACTTATGATTATGTTTACTTGAAGCTGGTGATAATGGTGAGTCAGGTGCTTTACCTCTAAGGTGGCCAACAAGTATACAACGCAATTAATGTTAAGCGGTCACCATAGCCTATGGACACTTGTGTGCTCATATCATAACTGCAGCAATCCCAACAGGAATTCTTTTTAAGACCGCATTGTTTGTGACCATTTTGGTTCTGAGATTCTCTTAATAGCCATTTTAACCTGTAAAAGTTCAAAAAAATTTAACTGGTTTTGATTTTCTTACTTCATTTAATATTTTTCATTACTTATACCATTTCCTTTTTTAGAGTTTTTTTAGTATTTCCACATAAGATTTCACTATGTCCCCAGTATTGTGTTTGTATATTTTAATTTGTCTCTTTACAGCGTATATTGAAGGATAAGGAGGACTTACCCGCGGGTCGAGTGAACCCCGAAGGAGGTTCCCTATACTGGATAGTGGATAATGCTGCCGCTGAATATTTATAAATAAATATAAGAACTATGCATTTCAAATGAGTTATCCGATGCTTAGGAGCCATATTGTAAAAGTTTATAAGTTAATTTAGGCATGTCCGTTTTAATGTCATAATGCAGCCAAGCTAGAAAGATATAAATTTGTGGCATACAAATATAAAAATCTTGGCTCATCTCTATAGTTGGATACATTATGTTATTGATTATAACACCAATTCGGCGCATCAGCCTCGGTCAACTCATTTTGAACTCATAAAATATGTTGAGGTTAGTTTATAAGAATGTAATGGTCACATTACCTCAAAGGTTTTTTTAAGTTCATTGTAAATCAACGATTTTTAAAGTAAGTGGCAAATCAATAAATAGCAGTAGATAGAAATTTTGTAAATCTTGTTGTATTAAAAAATGCTATTATTGTTTATTGTGATTGTCATTAATTAAAAAAAATTAGGTTACAGTACCTTAAGGTTTTTCTAAAGGTTTAAGTTCATTGTAAATGAGCGATTTTTTTATTGTATTAAAGTGGAAAATCAATAAATAGGAGTGGAAATTGAAATATTTATAAATATTGTTTTAAGATTGCATTTAAAAAAAGGATATACATTGTTATGAATAATAAAACCTATTAAAAAATAACGCGGTTTCACCTGCGGGTGACAGTGCCATATCAAATGAATCCTACTGAATATCTCATTTGAGGTGTAAATATGGTCTCATATCAAGTAGTTTTCGAGTTTATCGAACAAACATATTTACAAACACGATTTTTGCAAAAATATTTTATACAAGATACAAAGAATTCAATAATTTTTTGTGCCTCTAAAAGGAATACCTACTATGAGATTTTTTTCATATGCTTGTATTGAAGCCTATTACTTACATATACTTAAGAATTTAGGTATCCAGTGCAGTAAATTTGTTGCATCTTTTGTTTTCGGTTTAAATTTATTTATTTCTATTGTGAGGCACCCATAGTACAAGCCTCGCTTAATTTGGGAACAGATAGCTGAGGATTACCAGAAATATTTAGTTTTAATATTTCAAAGTTCCTATGACTTGGAAAGTAGCCTACATAATTATTTTTACATATTTTTAGATCACATAGCTATAGATTTATTACTGAGAAAATAAAGATATATATTTACAGACATTCCACTTCGTGTCACAATAAACTTTGTATCAAAGAGAATATAATCACTACCTAGTATAGTATTATATAATCTGTGACTACGTCTTTGTATAAAAGAATGCCTATTTCTTTCTTTGCCTTTCCTCTACACACATTAGTTTAACCCGGACACAGATTATATAATACTATACACCGGGATTAGGAAAAAACGTGTATGGATAGACTACAAAATCTTGGCTTACACGCCACTATACTTAATAATACTGTGTAGTCTAAATAAACATAATCTCGGAAGTTCATACAACTTAACGTTTTTTTTTCAATAAGAAAAAAGTAAAGTACGAGTCTTGCTCGCGCACAGAGGGTTCCATACAAATTTATTATATTTAGAGATAGTTCTTTCATCATGAGATCAAGTCACAGGTTTATTCCTTTATTATCAGATTTTCGATTTTTTCCTATATGTGTGATGTAAAATCTTACTTCTTGCCAAATTTTATAATAAGTACCCCATAGGTTTTGATTTATTTGTTTCAGATATGCGACAAAAATTACCGAATTTTGGGCATTTTTTATTATTGCATTGACTTAGAGGCTTGGTTCTTTAAGTGACTGTAGACTTTAATAATTAATTTCAACATGATACCTCCACGCGTTCTTGAGTAAATGGGTCTTGTCAGATTGATATACAAACTTTTTTTAATGTGTTGTTATAACACAAATTAACAAATTTTGGATTTTTTCCCGATTTGTGATGTAAGATCTTGCTTTGTGTCAAATTTCATGATTCTAGAACAACGTGAAGTACACCATAGGTATTGATTTATTTGTAAATGTCAAAATATGCGGCAAAAATGGCCGTATTTTTTATTGCGTTGACTTAGAAGATTGTTTTTTTTACAGCTTCAATGAACCGTAGGCCTTAGTATTTGATATTAATTTAAACTTAATAAAAAGGGTCTGGCTTGACAGACAGCTCTTAAGTGATCCAAAAAAATTTAAGTTGGTAAAAACATTTTTAAGAATTTTGGTAAACCACATAGATATTCAGCTTTAGAACATGTTTACAAAATATCAGTGTTTTGTTACTAAATGTGAGAAACAAATGGCATTGTATGAAGCACGCTGCGTTAGTTATAAATGAATGAAACATCTCAAATTGTAAGTTTTGAGTAGTTTTTTGCATTTTACTACAAAACTAGTGTGCATTTAAGAGTAAAAATATGAGTGCCAAATGGTAGAGCAAATAATTTCCGGTCACTAAAAGCCGTTGGATTTTCATATACTTACTGCACACTATTGTCTAAAGGCGGCCACTTTTATCGGAAACCCGAATTAAAACTCGCATACATGGTCTACAGACAATACAAAACGGTCTATAAAACAGTTACATCACTGGTATTTTTATTATTTCACTTTTTTAAAATACACCTTGTACGAAGAAGAAACAAACAATATGCGCTAGTGTACAGTATATGTGGCCTTAATAACGTAGTTTTCCCGCTAGAACGCACATAAACCATACGATTATTTTTTTAGTACCTACGCAAATAATGTTAATAAATATTATAAAAATTTGCAGACATACATACTTGCAACACTTGCTTTTTTCTATAATGCATAATTTTTGACTTAAACGAACATATACCTTGTTTAAATGAATACATTATGTATATGTCTACGCGCGATTTAGTGGGAAAACTAGACATTATCAAGGATATCAAGTGTACTTCCATCAAAAATTCTCAATTAAGCAGACATTTCAATAAGTGCTCAATCTCTGGAATTGTTACGATAATGACTCAATTTCGAAAACAGTAATTTCAATAAATACTTTACTTTGTCGTTTGCAGATTTTCTCGCGTTGTTTTAATTACTCCTAATTAAATTACCAGGAGGTAATTAGCACCCAATTAGGCCAGTGGAAAGTGAATATTAAAAAATATACGGAAGTCGCGTTTGGTTTTAGCATTATTGCTATCTATGACAAGTATGTTTTATAAAGAATACAAAGCTGTTCATAAGCAGCTTATAACTCATATTTCTGTAGTACATTTTTGAAAATAGCATTGCTTAAAAAGTAAATCAAAGTTAGTCCAACGCCAAAATTTGTTAGGCTGAGCATGCAGAGCTTGAGTTAGCAGATTTATTTCTTATTAACTTGTCTGTATTATTATGACCATTCCTTCATTGCATTCAAACAAATCACGCCTAGAAAGACTTCATTGATACACGCTGGGGCTCCAACGTCAATCACTAGGCCACCACTTTCGGTAGTCCCACCGCCACTGGTGGATTATGCGCTAGGTGAAGCGCGGCGAGGAGCGGGGGAAGAGTAGCCGTATAAATTATAAAATAGGCATACCCAGGGGTTTCGGTTTCAAAACCCCCAAATAATACTTTGCGTCATATCCATCCATGATCCATCAACTGTCACTTTTTATATGTATAGTGGGCTAGCTTATTTGATTAAATATGATATTGTGTTTAAGTTTATTAATTTATAGAAAGTTGAGTAAAATAAAAAGAAACAAATTAATCTGCAAGAACACGATAACTCAAAGCTGCCTATACACATAGACTGGATGTTAGCAAAAATAGCTAAAATAAAACAAAGTAAATAAGTTCCAATATCTGTTTTTATTCCCTCATACTTTCAAATGCCCTCGAGATCAACAGCATTCTTTCACATAAAAAAAGACCTCGTTTATATCGGCTTCAGCATCACTATTTATCTAGGACAACTTTATATTTAATAATGTAATTACAAAAAAGTTTCAACTAAATACAGAGGTGCCCGGCGCGCACAGCGTACCGATCACTTACATATACATACATATAAATATAACATATACATACATTCTACATTTAATTTTAAAACAATCTGTAACTTAGTCGGACTTAACTCGAAATGAGAAAGGGCGTCGGGAACGACCGCGACCTAAAAAAATTACAAAAAAAACAACCTCCGAAAAAAAAAAAAAATATTGCAATAATTACAAACTACGCTTAATCTCGATAATACACTATTGATTTTAGTTTAAATACATTAAAATCAAAATCGCCCCGACGCCTCTAAAAATACTACTAATTTAAAAAAAAAAATTAACAAAACATAGTTTTTAAATTTTTAATTTTTTTCTATCAGTTTTATTTTACAATTCGGTTATACATTAATAGGTACATTTAAGAGACTTTGCTTTTTTTATTTATTTAAAGTTAATTGTATAACGCACAGTATCAGTATACATAACATAGATTACAGTGGATGAGCTCGGTGGTGGAGAGACCCCGGAAGGTGTAAGTCCTCCACGTTAGGCCGACTCGATCCACAATTGACTGGATTGTGAGAACGCAACATCTCGTCATCATTTTTTTCTATGTACAAGTGTCTAAGGACTGTGTGTATGAGTGCCTGAAACAACATAAGAAAAACAAAAGGTAATAATACAAAAAACACGACTATGGTGATTATTCGGTAAAGATAAGCATGACGTCATCGGCCTTATCTTTGTTCGACCGTGCGCCGGCTCGTGTCCGGCGTGCAGCTTTAGTTCTAAAAATGTGGCAAAAGGTCGAGCACACATTCGCGTCCCGCGTATTGTAGTTTTAATTTAATCTACGGAATGGACCTTCCTATCCCATTATTAACAATTAAATTCTGGCTCGGTATAACCCAAGGACGAATTACAATTGCGTTTGGTGTTCGTGAATTCTATAGAACAAATTTGGACTGTTGCACCAGCAGTGAGGAGATAGGCTTCTGATTCCGGTTTTGCGGCAGTTAGTGGAAACAACGGAGGTTTGGAGTATCGTCCCGGATCCCTGGATTGAGCGCGACGTTGACACCAACATACAGATAATAATTGCATTAAATCACCTATTCCCCGTTTGGATTTGCTATGTCCTAACGTTAATTCCCTCCTACAGCTAGGACCTAACGACGATAGGACAGACGGACAGTCAATAAAGCGTCGAGCGAATTGACCCACCGTGAACGCTAAGAAGGATGCTACTAAATCAGTAAATAACTCTTAGCCTACGTCACTTTAGAGCGGTACAGGTGCGTACATGGGAAAGTTGAATTTTTCTAGGTGCAAGTCAAGAAACACGACTATTTTTTTGTACGGCTGTCTTCTAATAGATCATTAAAAAAAATGACAAAAAAAACCTAGTACTACAAATCACAATCAATCACATTCGTGATTAGAGATCCCAAAAACCACCAAATACCAAATTTGGGCTTATTTTATTAATCTCATAATTAACAGTGTATTCTGAATATGCATTTGCTTAAATGCACTTGTGTGGCAAAGAAGAATAGTGGTAGTAAAAAAGTTTTATATATATATATATATATATATAACTAAAAAAATCTGTACGAGCTTATCTCTATAACCACTGAACGAATTTTTACAGGTACCTCCGGATGGTTTTCAGAAGTTACTCACGCTTAGTGTATCAGAAATCGGCATATAAACTCTAAAACTGGATATAGACCGGGAACATAGGTATTAAATTTGATCGCCTGTTTCATATATTAAACGGTGGATTATTAAAAATTATAAAATATAAAATTTCACGTTAATAAAGGACTTCGATTTACAATTTAATAAAAAAAAACAATTCTTTGAGTGTTTTTTTTACAGTTTCAACTTAGTAACTAACTTAGTAGTTTTGGCTTTGCCTGCGATAGTGAATCAGTCAGTCAAAAAGCAATGAGTAGGTATATATGGTATGCTGCTTTAGGTTGCTCTGGGGTTTTGTATTTACAGTGCACATGGGCCGCTACCGGCATGTGTCGCCTCCCGTTCACGACCATCAACTGACAATAGTTGACTGTATGCATAAAATAAATATTTAGGCTGTGGCTGTACCATCAGATGGAAATAGAATTGGAGGTGAAGAAACTACAAATAAAATTACTGACCGGTGTTGATAGCTAGTTCCCCGGCCAGTAGCTTGGCTGCGAGTAGTTCGGCTTGTTGGCTGCGGGCTTGGCGGACGCGTTGCGACCTCCCCCCGCGTTCTCCTGCTACATAAACAAACAAACAAACATTTAAGACACACATTTTTATGAAAACAAAACTAGCTAAATACAGGCAGCTGCGTATTTAGGACTTCGCTCAGGAGAAGGGGAACTTAGTTTTCTTCATTTTGTAGTAAAACGACTAACAGCCGATTTTTAAGATCTACAGTTATAAGTGAAGACATTTGACCAATGATGCTTCTATATTTGTTAATAAAGTTATAACGGATTAATTTGTGCAAATTTGTTAGTTTTTTTTCTTAAAAACAAATAACAGCAAAACAAAAAAATTAATAACGAATAATTTGATGACATATATTTGGCGGCACGATGACGAAGCAATGTAGTGGAAAACGAAACAGTAACGTAGTTTTACACTAATCGACTGTCATCTGACTTTTTAAAAACAAAACACCGATGCGTGTCGTTTGTGTGTTGTCTTAACGTGGATTGATTCTATTGTACATTCAATAATTGCTTCCCGATTTTATTAACACAATAAAAATATAGCATTAAGGCGCAGTACCTGCCTAATTAGCGCCGCTAAAAGATTTTTTTTAATTCCTGTTTAAACCAATTATTTAGAACTAGTTACAAGCTATTTTTAGAACTTTATGTAGTGTATCTGGAATGTATATGTGAGTTGTCGATAGCGTTTCCACTTTTAGTTACTGCGCCTTAATGCCAGCATCAGTAGTTTTTGTTACCTAACAACACTCTACGAATTAGAATTACATACGTGCATATAAGTATGTTAGTAAAACATATATAATATATTATAAGCATGCAGTACATATAGCGGCGGGTAAAACATAAAAGTTATATATATATGTATGTATAAAAAATATAGTATTAAACATCACAGTGCATATATTTATATATTATGTAAAATGTGCGCAAACAAACATATAGTCACATTAGAACTTACCCGCCTATTATGATTACTATTCACCCGAACATCCATCTACAAATGAAAGCACACTCTAAGAAAATACAATTATAAAAAAAAGATGTACAACTAAAATTCATGCATATAACGAAATTCTAAAAAAAAAAAACAAATTTTTCATTTTTACACATGCTATTTCAGATTTAGTTGCGAGAAAATATAATAGTGATATTTTTTAACATACATGCTAAAGTACAAAATACTACATGGAACAGATATGTCCTATCAGCGATATAAATGATATAATTATTATCAGATATGTATCTATTTCACACATAAAATCGTCAAGTGCGAAGTCACAATGGTAGTTCTGTTGTTGTTTTATTTTAGAGTTTACACTAGAATCACTGAAAATTGTATAAGTTACAAAAAAACATGTTTCTTGTATGGAAATATCTAAAATTTTACTCTTGTGATAAAGATATTATGTGACTGATAGCACTTCATGCTCTGTGACAATCCTGTGAGTGTTCGCAAAAAAAAACACAAATTTTCGACGTATTTTATTTTGAAATTGTAGTAGTAATAATTTTCTGTCTTTTGTAGAGGCCATGTGACGGGTATAAATGCGTGATTTAAGCCAGATTTTAAACGACAGACTGGCCTACTGAAAAATGTTATTTACCATATGGTAACACGTAATATACAGACACAATCCTCGAGGTTATTATCACTTTGCACCTGGATATCCCTGGCCACGCTCATGAGTACAGGCGAGTTGTATTTGAGTATATAATGACCTGTATCTGGTGTTGTTGCGGCGTGACCTGATGATGGTGCGGCAGGTGATGAGGCGGAGCCGGGATGTAAAGGTGCGAGCCCGCGCCGAACGGGGGTGGCGTGCCGCTGTGGAACGACGCCTTCTCGTAGCTCTGAAAACACACACACGATCAATAAAAAACAACTGGCCAAGGGCGAGCACAAAGCGGACCGTATAATCTTAATATATATAGATAATTCTTCATCATGAGATCAAGTCTCATAGGTTTTTGCCTTATCAGTTCTTCGATGATTTCCTATATTTGTGATGTAAGAGCTTGCTTCGTGTCAAATTTCATGGTTCTAGCACAAGTAGTACCTCATAGGTTTTCATTTATTTGTGAATGCCAAAATATGCGACAAAAATGGCCGTATTTCGGTATTTTTTTATTGCGTTGACTTAGAAACTTGAATTTTTTTAATTAATTTCAACTTGTTACCTTTTCGTGTTCATGAGAAAAAGACAGACAGACGGACAACAAACTGATCCTATAAGGGTTACTCTACCCTAGTTCCTCATCCGTTTTTTTACCACTAAAGTGGAAAACCAACTAACGGTCCGCCTGATGTTAAGCGGTCACCGTAGCCTATGGACGCTTGCGACAAAAGAGTAATTACTCGAGCATTGCCGACCATTTAAACACCTAATCACTTCTTTCTTGAAAAACCCTATACTATAGTTCTTAGAGAAAACCTTCCACAAACTAAGCATTTGCGAGAGGAGTAATTTCAAACCGCACTGTACGTGACCATTTAGTCCCCTGCCCAAGGCGAGCGGTGCAATGGTGAAAAGGAGCTTTGGGCATTATTTCCTTTACATTCATTTTAAGGTTAAAGACTGCACTAGTAGAGACGGCCACTCATCAAAAAATAACACAACTGATATTGGAAAAAAAATCAAGTAAAAATAAAGTTTGGGTCTTTGGGTTGAAAATAGGTTAGGCAAGGCTGTTCGAACTTGAAACATGTAACATCCAAATTTAACAAGAGCTTCTGATATTTTACCAGAATCAAAGAACATGCAATGACCTCTTTCTTAGAAGGCCATTATGTATATATAAGTAGGGCTGCCATATCTAAAACCTGCCGCCCAGGACCGAAAGGGTAAAAAACCCCGGATTTTGGAGCCTTGACCCCGGACACTTGATAATTTTTTTATTAACTTTTAGCTCTGTTAAAAAATATAATTTACTCCCTACTTGATTGAAAAAAACATGGAATTTTAAGGCTTTTTTCGGATAAAATAGGGTGTTTTACTCGCTATAGCGAGGTGTTTGTGAGTAATAGAGTATTTTTTTTTAAATAATTAATATCTTTGCCTTTTCGGCTCATTGCTCAAAGCTCTATGAAATAGCTCCATTTAGCCAGCCAATAGGTTCGTACAATTCGCGCTTGTTCCAAATTCAAAATGTTTTTATTCACTCAGTGAGTTTTATTCACTGTTATCGATGAATGCCCTTTTTCGAGTGGCAATGGTAAGAAACATTTTTTTTAACAATTCTAATAACAATCTAGTTATATTTATCGGTCTATTTTAATAGCCTTCCGAACTTCGTTTTTATTAAATAAAAAGTTATAAAACTCGGTGTAATCTTTATAGTCTATGACATTGAATTTAATTTTAAGTAGTGACGAGACTGTTTCAAAATTCAATGAATTCCTTTCTTTTATCCACTTCTGTATATAATAGGGCATTTGGTGTTCTAAAGAATCGCAACCATAGTTGATTTGCATTTAGAAGTTATCTTCTTCACTGAGATTTAGACAAAAAGATTTTAAACCCATTCATCTATCAATTGTGAGTCGTCAAAATTATGTTTTTCTCTTTAAAAAAAAAACGATAGTGATTTCGATGACAGCCCATAGAGTATTTTCATATAAACTCGGCAAATACATCCAGTTAAATTTATTAAATTGTTTTAAAGGCTACATCCAACCTTCAATATACATTTTCATTTTAAAAGAACAGTTTTTGAACTCATGTTTTATGTTCTCGTCGTTTCTGCTTTCATTTTAAAAGAACAGTTTTTGAACTCATGTTTTATGTTCTCGTCGTTTCTGCTTAAAATGCTTCTAACACTTTAGGGCACAAATCTCTCTTGATTCTGTCGTCTAGGATTTTTTTATTAGACCCGATAATGTTTCGGGTTTTTAGCATATAATTGTCGCTTTTTCTGTGCAAGATATGCATAATGGAGTGGATGAGAAGCAAATAAGCCTCAGACAGCGGGTTTTGGAGAAAAAATTACGAATGGTGGTCTTTGAATAGTTTTGAATCAGTTGCAAAATAAGTTTTCCATGTTGCGCTTTCTGTACCATTTGTTCGTGAAATATTTTAATCGCAAACAAAGGAGTTTCTGACCCTTCAAAAAAAAAACAGAAAAAAAAAAAACCAAAAAATTTTTATTTAGCAAACACACACATACAAAATATTTAACAAAAAAAAATAATATACAAAAATAAGAGTGCGTGAGCTAAAAGGGCCTCCCCCTCAGCATGATATGTACCCGTGTAGGTACAATACTGATTTTCAGTGGGAGCCCTTACTGCGTCACTTCACGGACATTAGTGTAAGACACAACAATAGCACCTATTAATATGTAATTACTATATTATACTATAAATATTTAAAATGCCTACCTAAATAAAAAATATAAAAAAAAAAAAAAAAAAAAATTTACAAAATCAATAATTTGAAGAGAAAAAGAAGAGAAGAAAACAATAAACGCAGAAGAGACTGTACGCACTAAAACTTTTGCCTCTTTAAAGGAGGTTATATTACAATGGATAGAAAAACAAAAAAAAATATTATATATTATCTATGATACAAATTTCAATACAACAAAACACAAAACATAAGAAACCAAGCAAGTTCTTCAAAAACACCTAAATTTTTGGTGACATCAAATTCGGAAGACCTCCAAATTCGAGCAGCTGAAGGCGCACTTGTTTATAACGCAGTCGGCCATCACTTGTCCTTAAATTCCTTGGATTGTACTTGCGCCTACGATCGCGAAATATTCTCGGGGTCAGATACCGCGAAAAAACTGTCATGTAGATAATCTTACTAAAACTGCAGTAAAAGCTCCAGCCTTTTGTCGATTACCGAACTTACAAACGATTTTACAAAACATACCGTTTATGAGCGCGGCTACTGATGCCAGCAACCATGGAAACACAAAATTGTTTCTTTTGGTAATTCAATATTTTAATGTAAAGAGCGGAATCACGACGAAAATCCTCAAAGTAGAGACCACACCAAATTAAACATCTGAGACCATTTCAAAACTGATTATAAACCAACTTCACAAATAATTATTTGTGCCTCTCTTGTGGAGTTTGATCAGAAATTCGGACTTTAATTGCAGTCCGGGTGACTGCAGTTAAAACCCCGCCCGGACGCTCCCCGGACGCCCTCCAAACTAGGACAAATCCGGGGAAACCCGGACGGATGGCAGCCCTATATATAAGTAGGTAGGCAAATGTTTTTTTTTCATTTCGATTCGGATAGCAAGTCTGCTCGTTATATCCACTTTTGATATGCGGTCCCAAACGTGATAGCCTACCACAATAGGTACAAATTAGAGTCGCGACATCTTTTGAAATACACAAATTGTAACTATATGTTGAGAGTATCGAACCTAGGAGCTCAGATACTGCAGTTCAAAGTACTACTGCTGTGCCACTTGAAATATTGTACAGTAGTAAGAAAGTCGTACATTCTAGAGGCCTGTAGCAGTGGACAAATGAATGATACTTACATTGACCTTGTTGAGCGCGACGTGAGTCTTGGCGTACATAGCATTAGTGAGATCAGCCGTTGCTCCGCCGGCAGTTTTGTTTGCAGTCGCGTTGTATGGGCCTCCTATTAATCTCAAATATGTTAACTGAGGCGATGTATATGGATGTACAGTGAAGTGATTTAAAAAGAATTTAATCAGATCTTTTAAGGGGCCGTACGCTTATTTGCCACCTTAATTGTATTAACAAGTTATATAAAACAATAATCATTCAATAATTGCATTCGAAAAAAAAACTTTTGAACACTCCTACTGGAAAAAGTACGTTTTTTATGCTACGCTAGGGTTTCAACTTAAGTTTTTGCATAAACCTTGGCTTTTTTTTTTCGTTTGTTGTGAAATCTACTATTACACTGCACAACGATAGAATACTGTGTCGCGCATCTCATAACATTTTATGAATATTATAAATGTCACCTTACCAGGTTTGTACGTATCTTGAGCATCGTAAGGTGGCTGTTGTTGCTGGCCGTAAGTCGAGACCTTCCCGCCCGCTCCCCCTGACACTCCCCCGACGCCGCCCACGTTTGAACCACCACCGTACTGTAGACAAAACAAATAGAAAATTATTATTAAAAATAATTTTGATTTGATAATAATGTAAGAAGATGGCGAAAGAAAAGTGGCAGAAGAAATTGTTTCACCAACTCGTCTTGCAGTGTCTAGAAAAAAAAAACCCGATTACATACAATTTTAAAATTAAATAATCTTATGCCTTGAAATAAATACAAAAAGAACATAGCAGATTGCTGCAAAAATTAAATATACTTAATATAGGCGAAAAAAATTATATTTTTTAATGCAGAGTCAATAAAAGCGACGGCTTTATTATATTATTATTACTTGTAGAAACCATAGACAATAAAGAATCGTCTGCGCGTTCCCTAATCATGTGAGTGAATGCGGGCGGTGTGAGTGAGAGACTAAAGTGATTTCACCAATCAAAATGCATTACTATCATAAATCGCTATTTGCCATTGGTAGATTCTATTTAATTGAAAATGCAAATGACAAACTTATTTATTTTGTGCAAACAATTCCTGTCTTTTACCTTTATCACCTATGGGGTAGGAGCAAGAAAATACTCGAACACTGAACCTCCCTAACTAGAAAAATATTTCTCGTTATTGAAACTCATTAAAGGCCTTGGTAATTTTCTAATCAACAAGAATACAACCTGAGCTGAAGAAAGAGAAGTCGAAAATTAGTTCTGTCTACAAGAACTAGCATGCAGGGTGAAAAGGGAACCAGGTTTGTTACCTAATCCTTATATTTCTTCCTTTTACTTATTAACCATAATATGAGAGAGAATATTTAAATCATCATTTTTAATCTTTTCACATATTTGATTTAATGGAGAACCTGGTTATTATATTATTTACTGGCATTTTATGGACGAATGTGTGCTTTGCAACGAAAGTTATTCAAAGTCATAAACGCTTTTTTAGTGGCAAAATATTTAGTGTATCGCAGTTTGTATGAAAAATTAGATTAGCATTGACCTGAACGCAATTGACTGTTTCTCACTTACCGTAGGATATACTCCGTATTGGTACGTCGTTGGAGGCGGTTGATAGAAGTAGGCGTAACCAGGCGGTAATGCGGCAGGTACCTAAAATAACAATTCAGTTTAAAATGGACTGTCAAAGTAAAATCAAATTTACATCTACAAATATCTACTATTTTAATAACCGCCAGCCCAATCCTGAATTCATATAGTTCGTCAGAAATTGGCAATGAGGGTATATCACACTTCTGTCCCAGGTCTTTTATTTAGCTGCATATTACTTTAAAGCTGGTAATTTACGCCGAATGGGCATAAATATATATAAAGCCGTTTTAGTCCAGATACAGGTTGCAGCGCGGCGATGGGCTCACCTACCCCATATCACGCAGGACTTTAGTGGTTGGTCAAAAGAGACTGTCCACATTATAATGTTCGGTGTGTATCCAGCCACTGGTTACCATGAAGATATTATTCATGATTAAAATTTAAGAAAAATAAAAAATTAATAATGTGCAACCACGTATGCCCATAACATCTACGTTTCACAGATGGTTTTCCATCGTTTCCGTACCAAAAACGTGTGAGGTGGTCAGCCTATTGATATCATCGTACCGGGCACAAACCAGAGTCGAGACAACTTTACAATTTGTTATAATATTGGTTACCCCTTACCGGGAATCGAACCCGGGTCCTGCATCATGCCAGCTCACAATCTAACACTGCGCAACATGGTCCTGCTCCTCAGAGAAGAGCTGGCAAGAAACTTAGTAGATAACAATGTCGATTTAATGTAAAGTTGTTGACATTGCACCTTTTGGGTTTATAATGCAGTTTATTAAACACGCGTGCTTTTTACTTTAACTTAACTGCACGAGTGCGTAATGTCACAATTGTTTGATTTGAGCAAAATATAGGCAAATGGATCTTTTTTTTTTTTTTTTTTAATACCACTAAGGTGGCAAACAGGCCTACGGCCCGCCTGATGGTAAGCGGTCACCGTAGCCTATGGACGCTTGTCACACCTTAATTACTTTAAAAATGTGTGTGTTGTTTCATGAGCGCTGCGCTAAGAAACATCGCGACGCAAACAAATATATTACAATTATTGTGCAAACATATCTGTGGTGTTGAAAACCATCGGTTTTTTTTTAGTGCATGTTGAACACTGCACCGTTTCAGCACAGTTAAAGTTACGTAATAGCCACTCACTTGTTGTGGCGACGCGGCGTCCGTCCTTCCGAACCTTTCGCCCGCGCCGAGACCGAACGTGCCTTCCCTCGCTCCACTCACTCCGTAACCTACTTCGTAATAACCACCCTGAAAAAAAAAACACAGAGTTAAAAAATATTCCTAATCAAAACACAAGAAATGTTAGTGATTAGGTGCATGTAACAATAATAATTATTGTTACTAATGTTTGGAAATACTGAGTAAAACCACAAATTGATATACTAGTTATAGAGTGCCAGCTTATCCGACGGCTTGAGTTCGATCCCTGCACGGGAATCGATCCCAAAATTACTAGCCGTATCAAACCCTTAAGTCTGAGGAGAGACTTTGCCTCCCTGTGTGTGTTCTACCGCTTGTACAATGGGATGTGTTCTTAAGAATTATGCAAAATGATGCCCACGGATTCTTTCTTTTTCATTTTCAATTCATCTTTCATCATATCTTAGAATCTAAATGGTCACGTACAGTGCGGTTTCAGGAAATTGAGGAATGCCAAGGTTTTCTCTAAGGACTACAGTATAGGATTCTTCAAGAAATAAGTTATTAATTTTTTTTTAGGTATTTAACGCGCGAGTGATGCCTCAGGTGTTGCAATCATCCATAGGCTGCGGCGACCGTGATCAAGCGGACCGATAGCTTGTTTGAAACCTTAGTGGTATATAAAAAAAAAGGCGGCGTTTTCTATAGAAGTCTTGTTACCATGTGGTGCGGTAGCTGCGTCCGCATCATTTGCTCATCGTACGCAGCGTACGCACCGGTGGCACCGTACAGCGCGCCTCCTGCGTACCCCGCACCCGCTGTCGCCGTCGCGCCTGCTACGCTCGTCGCGCCTGCATGACCTATAACAACAAAATTAAATCAATTTGCTACTTCTGGCAGCGGAACTATTTCGCTTACACCAATCTTTTGTATTTACATATTCACAATTGTATACAGTAAATCAATCAATAAAAAAAAGATTGTGTATTTAATTATAATTATATTCGAAATTAAAAAAACGAAGTTCTAAGCGATTTCAAGATAAACAAAAATAAAAACCAACTAAAAAACGTGAAGGACGTATTAACTTTTATAAACCTACCGGCTGTTTAATTATTTGACTAAAACAACTAGTTGTAAGTCAATTTTTATTCATTAGTTGATAATTTACAATAAGAGGTTAGTGCAACCTGATTAAGAATAATCAGTGGCAAATAAAAGACCAGTCAGAATAATACATTAGCCAATATATGTATAATGTATATATTTTGCAAGCGCGTGTGAAGTTATGTAGCCAAGTTATTGGCCGCCGGTCGTGGGCGCAAAGATGGTAATCATTCAAAATATGTTCTACTCAATCAATATTATTAGAACGCTTTAAATTGTTATTAAAAAAGAAAGTCCTACTGAACACCAATTAGTATAAGCTAAAAACATGATTTATTATTTCAAAAATATGCAGAGATTTAAGTTAATTTGTTTGAAATTAATTTAAATAAATAATTTTACTATGTTACCTGTCGTGGTGGCTACTTTTGCAGTCGACGTCTGTGTCGTTGACGTGCTAGTTAAACTATTACTTGAAGCTGCCGAATTGTCATACTGAAAATAGAAAAAAAAATAATGTACAAAGATAACTAACATAACAGCACATAATAAAAGCAGTGCCATAAGGAAAACAAAATTTTATGGTAAATGGAATGTGTTAAGGCGAATCTAAATATGATTTCAACCATACAATCTTCGGTGCACTAAATATCCATAACTATAAACATTTGTTGTTTAAAATGCGTTTTTATCATACATTGCTCTTCATATTTAATCATGAAATGCCAGTTTTTTTTTGTTTATATCCTTGCATATGATTAATTCAAAAAAACTTTTTACAATTATTTACTCTTATAGATGAATATGCGTTCTGCGACAATGGTAAGTAGCGCTTTATGAGCGTAATTACTATAGTTAAATATATTAGTGTAACGAAGTTTGCATCGCGGGAGGAATTCCTCTAAAACAGCACTGTATGTGCTCATTTAGGTTCTAAGGTGTAAGGATGAACCTGCCGATGGTAGAAAGTAGCCGTGGGCATCAATTCGCTGGTGATTTGCGTGTACTACTGCAAGTGGTAACAGGATCGTCACAGAGGGACGGCTTGGACGACTAAAGAAAAGATCGTTCGTCATCTTAATACGCTATTACGTATATTGTGCGGCAAATGTAATGTTACCTGTTGCGTGTCTTTGGGCTGCATCTTGGCTTGTGGCGTGGGTTGGTACGCGGTGTACAGCGCGCTGCCGCCGTACACACCCGCTGATGACGACGTTTGCTGTACAAATATGGAATTTTTGACAGGCATAATAGCAACCAAATATTTTTTATTTTTTGGACATCACACAGCGCCGTTTGGTCCCAAACTAATCATAGCTTGTGCTATGGATACCAGACAACAGATAAAAATACATTTATATATACTTTTTTGTAAATACATAATATAATACATAGAAAACACCCAAACTCAAGTCAAACACAAATAATAAATGTTTTTCTTGTGCGGGAATTGAACCCACGCCCCTCGAATCAGCAGTCGGGTCATTACCCACGGAGCCGTCAAAAATTACGATGGTTACAAATATGTTTAATATTAATAGAGCGTTCCTTCTGAGCCGCGTTGAAATTTAATAGTAAAAGCTCATTTTAGCACCAACTACCCGTTCCGTCTGAGCGCTTCTGATTATTTCAGCGGCGCTATTATTGTCCAAATGAAACGCGTTTCGCGTAATTTTTTGACAGTTCCGCGTGTATATGTTTGAGTATTTTATTTTGATTTTGCGACGAAGATATATAGTTCATAATACAAAAATAAAATGTTCTCTACAAAAAAATAATATAACAAAATTTTTCTCAATGGATTCACTTTCACATTTGACAGCTGTCAAAAAGTAGCGCAAAATACCATCTCCCGACATGGGTTTTTGGTAGCAATATTTCGTAGCAAAACCGCTCAGACGAAACGCTAAAAGTTTTGCTACCAAAACCATGAAACGCAAATCGCTAACAATTTCTGCTAAAAAGTAGCCAGATGGAACGGCCCTAATAATGTATTCGTTTGTGAATCCTTTACGTCGTGACGTAGAATACTCCATGTGGGGCCAGACTTAGGACTTGTAAAGCATCAACCTTTACCCCAAGAAGAATTACTGTTTCAGCCTGTAGAGTACACCATGTTTTTCGAACGCCAGCTTCACTTTATCTTTCAAATTATCTCTGAACTGAACGTTGCTAACTGCTAATATGTCAGACTAAGAATCCCAATTTTACAGGAAGGTGGTTAGAAGCATTTTCTGGAATTGTGGGACATAAGTAAATGGTTTTCTTTAAGCGCTGAACGCGCATACATGCGTCTTCGTTGTTTTGAATCGGAATCAGTTAACCCATCCCCAGCCGGAGCACTTGGACAGAGTGGTCTCGATTTTCACAAGTTCTTCTCGGTTTTCATCCACATCGGAGCGAGGGATGTTTGCACAGCCCGTGTAATACGAGTCTATAACGGTATCCATTCAACCGATTGTTATAAAATTTTGGTAAGTTGTTGTGCACACGCCGTGAAAGGTTTCTGAATTATCACCGACCCTTAAACAGTAGGTGGCACGCCAGTCGTTTCAAAAAATGAAAAACAACGTTTGCCAGGTATGGGATATATGACTGAAAAAGTAAGATCGTCTTAAAGCGGGAAACCAGCTTGTATACTATAAATTCTTACTTGATAGGAATTAATGATAGGCTGGTACTGCGTGAGGCCACTGGTCGCGTAAGCTGCAGCCGTCATCCCTGTCATGGCCGACGCGCCCGTTAAAGACGCGTTCGTTGAATTAACCTGCCAAAGATCAGTTTAAATTTTTATATAGTCGTGTATATACTTTATACTAACAAACAATGTCTATCTAGTTATTATATCGGCCGCCATCGTCCCGTATCGTGTCCGGTTGCTTTCTAGATAGACATTGTATTTAAGTATATTATATTTTTTTAAAGCCGGTTAAAATGCCTATTTACCATACTTTTTCTTATTTAAAAATACTGATTATATTTTTGAATAAGCAGATTGTTAAATATAAAAAATAGACTAATTTTTGTATATTCGTAGGTATTTTTCTTTTTTTGTATAAAACTCTGTAACAAATGCCCTAAAAATTAATCCCTCGTTCTATAATACCACATTCGAGGTGCTAGGCAAAGATAACCTGATTATTTTTGAACTGAAGCGCAGAGTTGTAAAACTTTTATCAACCCCTCCCTACCCCTCAGGGGCATTTGATGGACCCAGTCTACATTCCCTGTTAAGTGAATCCTTTTTATACCAGTTGGCGACCTCTTCATACATTATCGAGCAATACAAACTTAACTGACCGTCGAACGTGAATGCAAGCATGCATATGCGAATGGATGAAGCAAAATAAATATTTGGATTTGTTTATTACAGGATTGTAATGTATGTTTAGTCAAAATGTATGTTATTTTATAGTCATCATTATTTTAGTCGCATCTATTGCGAGTAGTTACATCTAAGGACTCGGTTAAAAGAGCTCGACAGCTTGCAGAGATTAGAAAGAGGTTGGATAGTTGTATTGAATTCTAAAAATAAAATGAAACGCTTAATACTTTTTGTGGAACTGTCGGTTTTAGCTCACAGACCTAGAATTTTTAAGGGGTCAGCTAGTTTAGAGCCTCCGCACACAAAGCGGCCAAGCCACGCGTTTTTTATGCCTATAACTTTTGCGCAAGTGGAATCAATAAATAGAAATATCGCAATCGGATAACCAGTATGGCAGCACATAAAATACGAACATACACACATTGATTATTATATTACCTGCGGTGCGTACACGTTAGCTCCATAGACTGGTGGATGGTGTGAGACTGCATGGTGTGCGTATACGTTCTGTTGATTTGCTGCCTGCAACGAATTGTTAACGAATACTGTTATCTATCTAGCCATTAGAATAAAAAAATCATCTAGATTGAAAATAGGCACGGGTGGACGTTCAGCGCACATATAGCTGTCGCGCCCGGACGTTTGAGTGGCTAAGAGCTGGTGGTCCAGATACTAGTTTATGGAAAACGATATGCGAAGTTAAGTAACGTCAGGCGTAGCCACTACTTAGGTGGGTGACTGCCAGGTGGCATATTTTTCTGTGTTTTGGGACACGTAAAACCGTCGGCTCTGACTGTTGTCATGTCATGTATAACAGCAGTGGTCTGCTTTAAATAGACATTCAATACTTTCATGCTTAAAACTGTGTATAAAAATCAATATAGATATGATTTAAATTGAGTATATAAATTCTTTATAGAAGTTCCAACAGCGTACAATTTCATTTTTGCATTATCACATGAGTATTAACGTTTTAAAAACACCCCATCCTGTTGTCTTATCCATTTCTACGATAGGCTCTTCCGCTGTTGTCATAAATATAATTATGTGTGTAGGCTAACATAATTGTGTGTGTTTGTTTAAACACTTTAGGTTACATGTGCGGGCTATCCAGATAGTTGTTAATGAAACACCTAAATGTAATTTATAACACTGCTGCAAGTGTAGCTCAGTAGTAAATATTTATATGTGTATAGTTTGAACCACGGATCATGAAGTTTCAAAATTAACTATGCGCATGTACACTAAGCCACATAAGTGTTAAAAATAAAGTTTATATTAATAATTATTGGAGTTTTTAAACAGTTTTCTACTCAAGCGTATTTAGGAATTCGCCAATTAGCCAATCCCGAGAGCAAAAATCAGTAGATGAACGCGAGCAAAAGAATGAGCGGTGAGGGATCAACAGATGAATACGAGGCTGCGATCAGGAAGCTCATTGGAAAAGGTCTTGAGTTCGTGAGAAAAATGTATGCAAGTAGGTTTTACCTCTCACTTAAGTAAGCAAGCAATATTTTTCTCTCGAATTCCCTGCGCTGATGGTCTAGAAACCACAGAATCCATGACTCGAACTGTAAGCCTATGTAATGTAAGTACTTTATATACCTTTGGCCTGTGGTGTGCGTACGCGTGCGGCTGCGCTGGGGGATGTTGCGCGGGCGTCGCTTCGACTCCCGACGCTGACAATTGCTTCATCGACGCTGTTAACTGCTTCTCTAATGCTGTTAACAACACAATATATGGAATGTAAATGTATATATAAAAATATTTTATAGGTATTTTACTTAGGAAGAAAACTGTTGAAGACCAAATTTAGAAATGAAAAGTTGAATCTGTCTACTAATTATTCCGGTTTAACCGATTGAGATGAAAATTGGGAGCAAGAGAACTTGGAACCCGGACTTTGATAAGATTCTTTTGATCCCAGTAACGAATGGAAAGGCATCGATTCACCAATTTCTTTTTATACCAATGTGTTGGCGAACAAACTTACAGCCCGCCTAATGCTAAGTGGTCAACTTAACCCTTGTAACTCTAGGCATTATTAGCGTCTTGCTGACCCTTCAAAGATATTATTCGCCCCCTTTTGAGGAACCACATACTTAAGTCCCTAAGTAAATCTCCACAGAAAGCTTATTCCACAACGAAAAGTATTCGCGAACAGAACATACATACATAATCATGCCCATTTCGCAAAGGAGTAGGCGACCGAAGACTTTCATTTGCTGTCATCTTGGCACATCTTTTTAGCTTCAACCACTCGCATCAATGCTTTCATACACGTTATAGTCGTAAGGAAGCTTAACTAAATGCGCACATTACCAGTTACTTATGAGGTGCGTTCTATTAACGGCATTGAGAGCTATGACATCGCATAGGCATTGAAATAGTTCTGTTCACCAAATGTAAACAAACAATATGGCCGTTCACTATTTTGACAGCGCATCCACTACTCTACTTCCCGAGCATGTACAGCCAATGAGATGAATGCGTTCCGGATGTGACGTCATAGCGCATTAATTTTTAGTCACCAGAACGATCGAATGTGCGCATCTCTAGAGAGCATTGAGCGCATTCAATGCGTATAATACTTGTCAACAAAACGTCCCTTTACTTACATGCTGTATTTGTGACGGTCGGCTCCGAAGCTACAACGGGCTGACTCGTCGACGTTGAGTCGACGACAGACAAACTCTCACTTAACTGTAATAAAAGAAAGTTACTATGATACAAGTGGCACATATAAACGAGGCAGGATTGCAGCCAAAGCTAATGCTTACGCGTTTTATACGCCATTTTAAAGCACACTTTCGCCGGGGAAAAAAACAACACATTGTGTTTTGACAAGTGGTAGTAAACGCACTGGTCAGCCATGCTAACAAAAGCCTATTGGTTTTATAGGCTGCCATGTAAACTTGAAACCAGTTCAATGAGAGCCACTTTACGAGCCACTTGCTCAAACGTGCCAAAAACGTGCTAGACAAAAAAAAAACAGTACAGTTAGGAACTACCACAACTATCCATACTAATATTTAAATGCGAAAGTAAGCATGTTTGTTTGTCTTTCTTTAACGTTAAGGAGACGGCGAAGGTCATAGTCTACCAGAACAGAATATTTCCGAATTAAGCGCCAGCCGAGCCTCAGGGAAAACTAGTATGCTAATGTCCCCTAGTGCTAAAGAGAAAGCCTAAATACTGGATAGTTTCTTTGCAACGAACTCGACTTTGAATTTAACTACGCTCTCTTGGTGCAGTAAGCCCCCTGTCGGATATCCCCAAAATACAGCGGGAGGTTCAGCTGAAGTTGCTTTCTTGTAATGTTTACAATGCTCACAAGTCGAGTGGGTCAAAAGGTATACTAGCAGTGGTGATAAACCATTGAGCTCCTGAGTTATGTCCTGTACTTACGCGCTTCTGCGTTTTTCTACCACAAAAGGCAATTTCCGTCTTCGTGGAAGACTGTAAATGAGCACCCAGTGCCCAAAATGATTGACGGATTAGATCTATCCGTGCTGCTTAATGTTTATTGCAGCCCATAGGAAGATCAGAAGATGCTCACCATACTATTGGTATTGGGGTAGCTACTGGGTGTGTCAGTTGATGTCTCGTGGCTTGGTTGTAAGGGCTGGGGTTCAGGCTGAGACGTCACCTGGACCTGTATTGAAAACATATAAATTAAAGTCAAAATCAAAATCACTCAATCTATCTATCCGTACTGTTAGTCGGGATTCTCGACTAGGGTTTTTAAAAAAGATTATTTATAATTATTAATACTTATTTATTCGGTAAAATATTATAATATACGATTTTATTAAAATTGGTGTGTACCGGGTAGAGTTGAACTGAGGAGCTTTACTTGAGATGTTGGGAACGGATCATAATAATGCTGACTAGGCTAGGAAAAGGGGTGACTAGACTATATAGGGTGCATATAATATTTATAACAGTACGTCTTACCAATGTTCTGCTATCTTATAATTCATAGTAAGAGCAATAAAATCCCGAACCAAAGAAACAGTTCAGTGGCAATGGGCAGGCGAAATCACTCGTCGAACCGATAACCGATGGGTAGGAAAAGTTTTCGACGCCGAAGAGCATGCAGCTTGAAGGCTAGGTTAGAGCCGCAGGAAGCCAGAGAAAGCAGGCGAAGCAGCCGTTGTGGAGACATTATGGGGAAGGCCAACGTTTAGCAGACGACGTATACCACAATTTTTTTTCCCCCACCAAAAATGCCCAATATTGTTATATTAAAAGAAAAAACTTTTTACAAATTTACAAAATCTTAAGTAATGGGTGTACGATATGAATAATAGAAAATTGATACCATAGATTCGGTACATGATCCTGGACACTTTGGCTTTTATTCTATTTTATTTTCTTAGTTACAATAATTGCTTTAACAGCACAAAATGACTGTAACGGAGTATCTAAACAAGACTAACAAAAAAGTAAGTCATGGTTATTTAGCAAAATACCTTTTTCCCTGACGTTCCAACAATTTAACGTTCAAATAACGACGCATTTAATCCCGTTTTATTTTTCGTAATGGAACGCGAAAATTCAAAAACGTATAGTACCGAAAAAAAGTAATAAAAACTATAATAAAATATAATTAAAATTAAAAATAAAATTAATTAAAGACATGTCAAAAGTAATTTTATACAGTTATAAGTACAACGAAGTGTCAAAAAAAATAACAATGATAAAACCGAACCAAAAATTTCAACGCTAAAGTATTTAAAATCATGTACTGTATCCAAGGTAGCAGTTTGCGTAACAATGTCATATCAATATTGAAAAGTAAGTAGAAGTGTACATGGAAAAGTATCTAGTGACCTGTTTAGGCGCGGGCGCTGGAACGGTGGGCACTGGGGGCGTAGGCGTAGGCGTGGTAGGTGTAGGCGTAGGCGGAGCCTCCTGTAGCGCCTCGGGCTCCAGTGCTCCAAACTGCACATCCAGGAACATTCCACCTTCACCGCCTGGCATCTCTACCGCTGATGATGGAATCTGCAACGTTTTATGCCATAAAAGTGACACAGAAGCAGACGGGCTGTAGCTGATCACTTTGTTTCCAGAACTTAATATGATATGCTTGGAGAAAATATTAACTGTAAGTTGTGGTGACCTTTGGTTGCGGCACAGAATATAAGCGTACTACCTAGGCTGCGGTCCGAATTGCGCTCACAAGACTTACGAGCGTAGGCGCGATTATGTGTGGACCGAATTGAAATTCGCACTTACGGTCGTGAGTGACGTTTTCAAATCGGACCAAGTCGTAAATGCGCTCAAAAGTTAACCTAAAATATATAATTTTGACATACTAAACCATCAGTTTAAACCAAAGAGTAACAAACCTTTGTGTCAGTTTGACGTTTGTTGACCGTGCTTACGACGCCCTTCCTCTTCACCGAAGGCACTGTTAGCTCGCGGATATGACGTCACTAATGACGTCATATGATTCAAGAGGCAGATTTGTAAGTGCCGTGAGCGCAATTCGAACCGACTTATGGGCGCGCCGATGGCGCTATCGGCACTTTCGGCGCAATTCGGACCGCAGCCCTAGTCACTTCCCCCCTTTTTTTTTTCAGTTGACATCTATGCCAACAAGCCAACCCTATCACTTACACCCACATTTGCTCATGTCTATTTGCTAATGTAGTCGGTAGTAACATTTTTTTGTGCTGATGGTTTGCTAGTACATAATACACTCGCGAGCAAAACTATGGTATTACTTACTTGGAATTGACTTCGCACGATCTTGAGTACCTTAATAACTAGTTAAGAATAATAAAAATGGTACCATTTTAAAGGTTAAACTGTTAACTTTATATTGATACCAAATTCATTTAAATCAACACCAGTATTTAAGGAGCTATCCCGAAGAAAGGAGTTAATCCGTTATTACCATTTTAAAATTAAATTACATACATACATACTTTAAAATCCCATTTTTATTATTCTTAACTAGTTATTAAGTAGGTACTCAATATCGCGCGGAATCATTTCCAAGTAAGAGATCCCATAGTTTTGCTCGCGACTGTATAATTTCGATGAACAACTTCTGTGACTTTCTGATATTTGCTTGAAACCACATTACTTAAATAGTTAGCATAAACGCCCCCTACTAGTTCCTATACAATAAAACTTACATTACCTTAGATGGAGGCGGTACTCTTGCTCGCTGGGGCTTCCTCTGGTTGCTCATGTCTGTTGAACCGTACACACCGTAGTTTGCAGTGTACACGCCTGAAAAAGTGGACTATACTTTATTTAAGACATTTAAGTTTTAAAATATTAAATTCTTGTTTACGGGGTGTAACGAAAAAAAAGTACAAAGCGGGCATCCCCAAACACAGGTCTCAGGTTAAATTCTAAACTTTCATAAGTGGATCAAAATACTTTTTGAGGCCTATAAAAACGTCCAATGTACATTTTAACGCATTTTTTTTTTATTTTATTCGGATAATCTTCAAAAAACATATTATTTTCTAATTCAGAATGACATACGCATACCTGAATGATGACTCTTATTGAAATATTTGGGCTCAAAAAAAAAAATTGTTTCGCAAAGCAATCGACATTATTTTACAAGGGGTCATGGGGACTGGTAACACAGTGGTAATTTGAGTACCAAATGAGACTCTTTTGTGATAAAAAAAACCAAGGAGAGTGGGGAAATTCATAGTAAACATTGAGGCCCTATTGAGATCTATCGTAAAACTACTAGGAAAATATTTTGAGACATCTACAATATTGTAAAAGTGTTTATAAATATTCATCTCTATTTGACCCAAATACAGAAAATATTGTATTAGATATTTCACTAGAGAACACCCTAAAATTAGCTGTTTGATTACATATGCTTCCAAAGAGTAATGAACCTTGGTTGTAAATTCTGTTATGATACCTTTTTCTAAACGCTTTCATAATTTTAAGGCTTTCTGGTAATGATGGAATAGTACCTCTATTCTTTTACACCCTGCATAGTGAGACAGTACCCTTGGTGAGGGTAGACCGTGACCCAACGATAAAGCTGATAAGGAATAGTGACATAGTACAGGAACACTTACTTATATGTAAATATATTCCTGTATAATGTTATCATTCAGAATAGTTGACTTGCTTTAGTCTAATGTAATTATCTCTTATCAATGTGTGTAAATATTTTCATAGCAAAGATGCTGTCAAAAAAATCACCTTGATCTAGGGTTTGAACCTGCAACAATCCTTACAGTCCGTCTAAGTGCTCTACCAATTGAGCCATCGAGAATCGCAACTACATCTTTGCTTTGGAAATTTATTAACTATCTTTTTGTATTCAAACAACAAAGTAATGTCAGGCATATTGTGAATATGTTTTTGTGTTATTTACTAAACAGAGAATAATGTATTTGTGAAAACAGTATTTTGTGTTAATTATTCAACATCAAGATGATTTCTAAGCTGAAAAACTAAAATTAATTTCTAAAATTGCAGAAATTGTGTTACGACTATAATTTAGTTTTACATTGTATAAATGTATAAAAGCTTGTACATCACTAAATAAATAGGTATACTGACTTGGGTCATGCCTCTGCGATTGCTGCGTGAGCTGAGAGAGATACTGTGACTGCGCCGCACTCAAACTGCCGGACATACCCATCGGCTGGAAACAACATCAAAATATTAAAATCAACCAAAAAGGGTCAATATTTGATTATGATTAGGATTTAACACAAATAACTTAAAACACAACGATTTAATTAAAGGGGCGTTTTGTTGACAAGCATTATACGCATTGAATGCGCTCAAAACTGTCTGTGCGCACATTTGATACGTGGCCATTGGCCAACGTAAGGGCCAAAAATGAATGCGCAAAATTCAACGCATTGGCTGCACAAGCTTGGGAGTCAGAGCAGTGGGTGCGCTGTCCAAATGGTGAACGGCCATATTATTTGTTCACATTGGGTAACCGAACGATTTCAATGCTTATGAAATGTCATAGCTCTCAATTCCGTCAATAAAACGCACCTTATATTGAGCATTATGTATTAAAAAGATAGCTCGCTAGAAACTAGCAAACGGTTCGCTTGATGTTTAGCAGTCAGCCCACTAAAGAAGCTGACAAAGTGTTCTATTTACGTCGTCAAAATAAGTTTTATTTCTGTCAACTTTAAATAAAAGAGTAGTGAAGCCCCTAGCGAACCCCTTGGCAGGAATTATCACTCTATTATCAATTTACTTTCCTAGACGTGTTAATAATTTACTTTTCACTAAAGTGAAACTTTCTTAAAAAACCCTCTATCTTAGATATAAGTATGTATAATGAACATGCATTTGGAATGAAAATGGCAAGTTATATTACCAAGTTGAACTTTACCTGGTGGTGAGGAGTTTGATGGTAGGTCTCCATGGGGTTGGGTTCAGACTTAGCCGCCGCCGAAACGGGTACAGAAGTATGGTTGCCGCTTGAGTTCATTTGCTGAAACAAAATAATAAATTTTAGTAACCTTTATGTTATCATTCGACAAATAGGTAAAAAGTGGATCAGTGGGCAAAGTTGCTCAATGACTTTTGGCGTTTTCTATGTATATTATGTATGTATTTACAAAAAAATTATACATACATTCATATATGTATTTGTATCCATTGCCATGTGTCCATAGTACAAGCTTTGCGTTGTTAGTTCATTTTTATAAGAGTGCTTTTTAAATGTTTTGTTATAATATTTTTTTAATTTCATTTTTAGTGTTGACAGGTAGATAGGTTTGTTTTAGCATATAGTTATAAGTAGCGACATCCTTCATTATTCACTCGTAAACTTATTACTTCACTTAGCGACAACACGACATAATTTTAAAACTAAGATTTTGTGAACTAAATTTAAAGAAAAAGGAAAAGTTAAAAACCGGCCGGAGTCGGACTCGCGCACGAAGGGTTCCGTACCATTATCTATAAAAACGGCAAAAAAATCACGATTGTTGTTTTATTTTAATTTAATTATTTATTTTTAAAGTGAATATATAAATTAATGGGCAAAAAAAATCACGTTTGTTGTATGAGAGCTCTATCAAATATTTATTTTATTCTGTTTTTTAATATTTGTTGCTATAGCGGCAACAGAAATAAATCATATGTGAAAATTTCAACTGTCTAACTATCACGGTTCGTGAGATACAGCCTGGTGAAAGACGGACAGCGAAGTCTTAGTAATAGCTTAGGGTCCCGTTTTACTCTTGTGGCACGGGACCCTAAAAATGGCGGTAAATATTTATGATATGGTGTTGCTAGCAATTAATTTTTGTATTGTTACCGAGTTCTGAGGTTCCCTGAAAATTTGAGCGCGAAAAAAGTTGAGAAGAGATCGAAATTGCGTCGTCATACTACCAAAGAATTAGCGGCAATGGTTTCTCGTTATCAACTGACAATGAGTCATTGGTAGCAAATACCATTATTGGTCAATGATAACGCAGACCTCACTCTGCTCGTGAAAAGAAGTTATTTGATATTTGAAGGGTCGGCAACGCGCGAGTGTTGCTCCAGGTGTTGCAAGCGTCCATAGGCTGCGGTGATCGCTTACCATCAGGCGGACCGCAGGCTTGTTTGCCACCTTAGTGGTATATATAAAAAAAAATCAGTTTTAACGCTATAAGAACCGAAGATCCGTCATGGATGTGGATCACGGATTTGTTGGTTCATCTTCCCGAGAAAAGTTGGTCCTTCGAGCCGATTACTACAATATATTGGGGGTGCTGGGCGTAATTCTTGATGACAAAATATGGCCCTCGCAATCGTTGATCTCTCTCTATATTACAAGAAAAGCAGTCGAATCACTATTAGTTACTTACGTCCATCAGATGGTGGTGATTCGTGGGCTGATGAGACGGAGCGGCGTGCGTAGGGTGTGGAGACATCGTGGGGTGGTGCGACGCACTATGGTACGTGTATGTTGGAATGTGGTCCGTGGGACCGTTAGTCTCGGGAGTATCCCAGTCTTCCTGCAAAACAAAACGTAACTATAGAAAACTACTATTAATTTCTAAAAAAACTTATATTGGTATATAAATGCTATTAAGACGATTTGAATAAGCTTAAATGTGTAAGTTTGTGCTGAATTTTAAGACATGATATTTAAGGAAGGATAAGGTTTTTTATTGGGATTAGATAGCAAGTTAGTAACTAAGCCAATTAAATTTCAATCTGGCGTAGCAATAAAATTAATCGATAACCTTCTACATGATTCTCAGAACAAAACAAATGAACAAAAAATTATAAAACTCACCACAGTGTTGTTTTGTGACGACAACTGCTCAGAATCAAGAACTGCATTTTGTGCGTTCGTACTTGGCGTGAAAACCTGATAATGAATTACGACTTGTAAGTTAAATACTATTCATATAGTATAAGTAAAATACTATCACATTCAGACCAATTACGAAAGTGGGTTGAAAATTTCAAAGCTGCCTTTAAAAATAAACATTTTTTTACGACATAACCTTTAAAACTTTTCTCCTCCTATTGAAATAATATTGTTTAACTTTTAGCCCAGATCTACGAGAAAGCAAATAGTGTCGTAATCAGACATCTAATCGACTAAGCCAATAATGTTACTGTCCAAGTCTATTACAAATCTACTGGGCTAAGGCAATATATAAGGTAAGTGTCTAAGCCAATTACAAGTTTTCAAACTAAGCATCAAGATTACGAAAACCAACTAGTAAATCTTGTTTATCTGCTTGAAACATTTTCAATACAAAGTAATAATTTTGCACTTTTTCAATTTACATGCAATAATATGAATCAAATTGCTTGGAACAGTTCAAAATTATACATGTATTAATTAATAATATAATGTTAATATTATATAATATTTAATATTCCAACGAAATTAACAATTGTCAGACATACATTGCTTCCGCAGATTGCTACTTTGTCCATGCGTACAGCACAGGATAAGATCCGGAAACCGTAAGCCGGCAGCGGAAAGTAAAGTAAAAGAAAATGGATGGATTTTTCGCAGTTCAGAAGAAGTCTTCAGCAGAATATCTTGCCCATATCCTATAAACGACAGTTGCTTTACATATAAACAGGTGTGTGTGAAGACATTGAGAAGTACCCAGAGCGAAAGGCTAAAATAATCATAAGAGTAGAACAACAAACTATTTTTCGGGCAAAAAGTGTCATGTTCAGGTGATTTTGAGAGGCTTCTGGGGTGGATTTAGGAGACTTGAGCAAAAAGCAAAGAAATCTGAGTGTGATGAACGGCCCCATCGCGCTGGTAAGATCTGCCGCGCTGCCCTGTTGAATCTATCATACTTGCCTTCTGAATGTAAACGACACTCGACTTTATACAGGTGTGTGCTTTAAGTCTCTGTTTATTTACATGTATGAAGATAACATACTAAGTAATTTTCATACAAGTCGTAAAACAAGTACGCGCCATGTACGCACACTCCCACACATAGATCATGCTGCATTCACAAGTGTCCTTGTCCCCTCATCCCCTGTAAAGTGGCTCACGGTAGAGACAAACAATTTAGCGATACGAGAGTGCGAGAGAGATGGCTTATTTAGTGCCGCCTGTTGGCCTTGAAGAGGTTCGTTGTTAGTGTTCCCTTACTGTCTGTACAGAGTACAAATGACTAATTTCAAAGCAAACAATTATAATGATGGAAATAAACAGTAAATTAAGTCTGTCCTACTAGGCTTAGTACTTTTCAATCCTTTTCGGTACCTACTTTAATTAAATTTTATCATGAGAATCTAGAATTTCCAATAATAACTACCCTAAAAAAAAAATGAAGTTCCTTACAGGTACAACAGAGATAAACGCAACCCCCGCAGAATAATTTTTTATCGTTATAGCCGCTCAAAACACAATCAGCCTTTAATATTAAAAAAAATTATTTCTGCAGTATCATCTTACAAAAGATATCTATTTTAATCACAAACACTTCGAAGGGCTTTGTAAGTTATTATATTTATTATACTTATTTTTAATTGCTGGTGTTACTGCTTAGTTTAAGTCGTGAATTCGATTTAATGACTTTATTCTGCGGAGAGTGCATAATGTAATCACAGATAAAATAAAAGAAATCCTGTGTTTTTTTTTATTAGAACCCACAACCAATTACAATACAATTAGTCTTGAGTTAAGATTATTATTTATTATTTGGTTTATTAATCTATACAGTAGAATAAGAATTGTGATCAAAGTTTTATATACATGTTTTTTGTTTGTTCGTTTGTATAAGCATCACGAGAAAATCACTTTAGCGATTTTAGTGAAACTTTTGAAAGCGAGTAGCTTGCAGTCCAGATTAAAATTTTAGGCAGGAAATTGACGGACATATATTTTCATGCTTTTTTTTTCAAAAATAAATTTGCACTTTAAACAAGTATGAATAGATACAATTTCAGTTTTATCAGTAAAAATGTAGTACATAGACAAAATAAAACTGTTGTTTGGAATGTAATATATTTAAAAAGATTAATAAGGGTTTTTTAAATATCTAACTAATGCCATGCCACATAGTTTTTGTTACCATAGATGTAAACGACAAAAAAAACTAGTGAACTGTATAGTATAGTATAGCATAGATGTAAACGACAAAAAAAACTAGTGAACTGTATAGTATAGTCTGTGAGTAAAATGCGTTATTGTTTTATAAGTTGTTGCAAATATATCTTCAGTAGAGGAATGTGCATGTTCTTTCTTTGTTGCCAAAAATTATCAGGAAAAAGAAAGCTGTAAGTAAGTCTTTGCCTGTAAGTGATCAATATAATTAAATATTTTCATAGCAAACATGGAGTCAAAAGATTAACCTGTCCTGGCTCGCTTTGCTATGAAAATATTTATATTTGCATTGATAATATAGCCCTTTGTGTTTCATTGAAGACTCCAACCTTCAGGGAGTCTCAGATGAAGAAAGTTTATTTCTATGTGTGTATATTTATAAAGATTTCTTATGTCTATGAAAATTTAGGACTTAATAAGTTCCCAGTAGTTGTTTGCATGTAAAAGAGCAATATTTAAAAATTACTTGTTTGATAATTGCTTATTGTGCTGGAAATAGGGTTCTTTTTCATCGTTTTTTAAATTTAAATGTTAGCCGTTTTGTTTCTCGGCTTGAGACAATGTTTGTTTTTGCCCAAATGTCAAATATCGCCATTTTGTCAAGACACACTTTTACCAATTTAAAAATAATAAAACGGGATTAAACGCATTGTTATTTGGCAAAATACCGTCGATTAAAACCTAAATTGTTGCTAGATATTGGGCTCTGTGACGGTCACTCAAACTGATCCATTACCAACTTTTTTTTTTTTGACGTTGTCACTGAGCATTTCTAGCCTCGTAGCACTGTTTAATAAGGAGGTGCATCTACATAGGTAGGGATGTAAAGGGTATATAGCATGCGGCTGTTAACTAAGTATTTTTTCTTAGAGTGTTAAAATGAGTCAGATTTTCTACCATACAAACGTAACCTCAATAGCACAATAGACATTTAAAAATTTAATGTTTGTAAAGAAAAATATGACACTGTTCGGGAATAGTGATTATTATAATGTAAAAACGAGGAAAGAAGATAAGTTTGCAAATCATGTCGGCAAAATTCATAAAATAACTTAAATGTTTTGCAGGCCAATGTATAAATTTCTACATTAAGTTACTTGTAGAGCTTCAAAATTAACAACTGGACCCCTATAAACTATGACAAAATAAAAAATTAATAGAAAGTGGATTACATTTCCGAATATATGAAGGATCCATGGGTATGACACGCTCAGTGCCTTAGCCTTGCTTTATGTAATTTTATGATGATACATTTAATTATAAAAAATTCTTAACTGTTGGAGTCTTTAGGGTATTATTGTTTGTGTCAAAGAGTAACTAGTGAGTTTCATGCCGGTTCTCCTCAGTAGGCACAACCTTCCAAACCGTTGGTAAAGTCATAAATAATAAGTAAATCATATAACTAATGTATACGCTGGCAATTACAAAGAGTATTTAAAAAACCTACTTGATTTGTATTTGATGATTGAAAAAATAATAATAATTTTTGGATAGCGAAATGTCCTAACTAAATAAATAGACCACTGTCATTCAAACGTATTTTTACCCGACAGCCTTAAGAGGGTAATGTTTTTCGAGCGTATGCTCACTGTGGGCAGTAAACAGATATTAATTGAGTTGTAATAAAAATAGTTATTGTATTAAAAAAATAAAAGAAAACCGCGCGAACTGTGTCCTTGGATGTTTCTTTTTTTATCAATTTACTTTGTATAATAAATAATACACTATTTTATATGTGAATGAAATGGATTTATTTAGAAAGGGTTTAGCCACAGATTATATAATACTATACTAGTAGTTTAGCTTTATAAGTTAACCTATTTAGTTGTATTTTTTGTAAAAAAAAAGCGAAGATGTTTTATTTCGTTAATTTTTATTTCTTTAAGAAAGGGTTTTTAAAGTAGAGTGTATCACTCGGTTGCGTTCTAGACATAAAATAGCACCCTCACTGTAAAAATATTAATTTGCTTCTTATAACGATTTATCTGTTTAAGTTTTGTTCACTTGTCAAACCAACGAGTCATTTAAAAAGATTTCTACTAGTAAGCTTTGTCTTGTAAGAGTGTATAACTTACCTTGGTGTCGGACAATGAGCCGGTCCATTCCTCGTTCTCCCAATCTTCAGCCGCAGGAAACGAATCGCCCACGTTATTCGAAGACTGGAATTCTAAAATAGAAGTATATTTTAGTAAAAAAATTCAAAGAAGAACGAAGCAAGGCCATTGATTCTGGATTCCTGATAAATTAAAAAAAATAATACATTTCTGGACAGAAAAGGCGACAGTAAATTCCTATTAGCTTTCTTTGTGTTTTTTTTTTTTGTTTCAAAATCGAACTGGCCAGTGATGACCGATCGCACTACCACAGCCGCCGCAGCACTGGGTTAGAAAAAAATATGATTTTCAACTTTTCAATTAAAAATTTTCAATTAAATTTCTGTTTCGCGATTTGCGTTTTTGAATAAAATTAGAAATAAATTCGTAATATTGACCTTACAGTTTTTTTAGTCTCAGTTAAATATAGGCTTTGGTCGCCCACGCTGGCCAATAAGTTCCACAAGCGCGGGAATCTGCGTGCCATTTTTCAAAAATATATTCATAAACTAAACTTGTTGGGTTGTTTTATTTATTTTTACACGCAAATGAGTTGAAAAGTGTCGTATAAAACGTATGATCTATGATCATTACATACTTGGCTCCATTAGACCCTCGCATCGCGGCTCTAGCTCACTTGTATCATATTTTACAATTTGCACAAAGAAGAATGGCAGCCTGGATACCACTTTAAACTTTTTAAATACGAAGCGTATTGCAGTCAAATTTGGACAAGTTTATACTTAATTATCGCTGTATATTTTAGCGCTTTATTCATATTTTTTAAAGTTGGGAAAAGAAAATGTTCAGTTTTATTAAATCTCGGTATTTTGTAGAAATGGAACGTAAAACAAAAGGATAGAAATTATCCACGGTGTTACCAGTCCCACATTAAAATTTTCGTATCGATTATAATAAATAATCGATATTTCAAGCTATGTTAGAAGAAAATGTTCGTTGTCATAAAAGTATCTAAGTTTTCAATTAGTTATAAGCTTTCTTGCATCCCCACTGTCGAGGCACTGGTCTACCTTAGGTGAAGATAATTCCGGCTACACTCCATCAAGCGGACCCAGGGCTGATGGTGGATTGCACATTTACATTATCTCACATGCAAGTTTCATTATTATGTTATCTTTGACAAACCGAACTTCTATGTTTTATTCTGTTTGTAATGCAGAAATTAAACGTATTGTATCTTAATTCGCACTGGGCTAGCACTGTATACTGTACCATTCATCACCACTTTTGGGGATACTTGTGAAACTAAGAAAAAGACTTATTGGTACACACCAGACTTGAAACTCTATCTTTTAAGATTCAGGATAAAAGTGAAACCCCTAAGCCACCAACGGCCTAAACCTATCTCTATGTAGAGTTCTATGCCACTGTGTTGAAGACAAACAACGGCTAAGACAACAAAAGAAACATTTCAATCGTTTGAATAGACCAAATTAACGAGAACGCGTTTACTAATTAGTCATTTCATAAAACAGGTTCTAATTTTTTTTTTAAATAATCTTTTGGAGAAAATCGATTGTAGCAATAGATAATTTGATGTAAAAATGGCAATACATATTTTTGCTGTCATCTTGATTGTCTGAATTGTAAAATGTAAATTGATTTAAAGCTAAATGCACAGTATTACGTAGCGGAAATAAGAACCCCAGAAGTTCATACACACTTAATAACAAACAATTGGAATATGTGGACCGCCAGAAAGATTTAGGTGTTTATATCACTTCCAATTTAAAATGGGAAATGCATATCATAGCTGCTACAAAGAAAATGAACTCCATCCTACATAAGAAAAGCATTTTCTTATATAAACACAACGCTGTTTATGAATCTTATATAAGACCACTTTTGTATGCTTTCCAAATATGGAGTCTATATTTAAGAAAGACATTGAGCTCTTTTAAAGGGTATAACGCAGAGCCTCTAAAATGGTACCAAGCTTAAAAATTGCCCATTTGAAAACCAACTCAAAAGCCTTTCTTGTCTTACATCCCCGGAACAGCGCAGAAAATAAAAAGAAGGGGGCAAGGGATAAAAAAACGTACTTAAAATACTCAATTATATGTATATTACAATATACCGGAACTGACAGATATATACATGAGAAACAAAAACAAACATTTGTGAGTGAGTGTCACTGAAACTTCCAAGGTTTATCAACATCAAGTAATCCATGTAGACACATTTTGCCAAACAATGCAGTAAAAGACTGAAAAAAGTTACTTCAAAGTATCATTAGTGGCACCTCAGTGAACTCTTTCAAAATACTTTAAATAGTTTACTGGAACTAATTACAAATACACACATTAGGATTGGCTACTAATATGTAAATCTGGGTTTTAGTTCCATCTGGTACTGTGAAATGATGCTAAGTAAGGAGCAGTCCTTAAGTCAATAAGTAAATTATTATTTTAAGTTGCAACTGTGGTGCTGTGTTGTGTCGCATTGAGCTACATTTTAAAATTATGACAATTATTTCTTAAAATCCCGAAATGTTTATGTTTACTCTTGATTTAAAGCTTATGGTTCAAGGTTTTTTACCAATACAATAAACATCCATGCATGTCAATTACATCATTATCTATTATTACCTTTAAATAATACAAGTGGGCTATTACCTCTTTTTTTTCTCAAGAGTATATTTTGTATGGAAACAGTTTAGATTGCGTGAGCGAATATGTTTACTTAGGTCAAATTATATCCCCCCATGACTCGATGTCCAAGGAAATTAACAAAAGAATAGCTTGTGGATGGAAAAAATTCTGGTCTCTGAAAGAAGTAATGAAGAACAAAGATATATTTATGCATATCAAAAGGAAGACATTCAACACTTGTATCCTGCCTTGCATAACATATGGATGCGAAACCCGGTCGCTTGCTGACAACCATAGAAAGAAATTTGCAAAATGTCAAAGAGCAATGGAAAGAAGCATGTTGGGAGTTAAATTTAAGGATAAAATCAGAAACACAGAGATAAGAAGAAAAACCAATGTTACTGATATATTGGGTCGTATAGATCATTTGAAATGGGGCTGGACAGGACACATGCTTCGAAGTAAAGTAAATAAATGGAGTAAACAAGTGACTCTATGGTACCAAGAGACGGGATTAGAAAACAGGGACGCCCTAAAACCAGGTGGGAACATGAAATCCGCCTTACCCTGGGGCCTCAATGGACTAGAGTTGCAGAGGACAGACCACAATGGAGAGAGTTGGAGGAGGCCTATGCCAAAAGGCACGCCGAACTGAGGGACATTCTATAAATTATATCGAACCAAACACTTGCATATTTATATCAAACAATGTGTTACCCGAACTGCGGAATAAATGGCTATTATTGTTATATTTTGTATTAGAGTTAGATTAAATACTAGAGACATAATAATAAAGTCATTTTTTATATTGTTTTGATGGTTTTATTTCAGTTTAGAGATGGTTTTAGTGTACTTAGTGTGAGTTTTTGCATATTTGTTACTCTACTATTGCATTCGCGTATTCATTAAAAGTCCTTTGAGAAAAAACCGTCTTGAAATGCGTCGGCTAGAGGCGCTCTTTCATTTCCATACATGTATTTAGCTGACGCGAAATGCGATAGTAGCGTATAAAAACTCACACTAGGCACACAGGTCAGTGGTGACCTAGGGGTTACCATCACACCTTGGCCCCTGAAGGTTGGCGGTTAGAGCCCAGTGTGTACCAATGAGACTTTCTTAATTTCCAAGTACTTTGATTTGATTTGAATGTACATTGATTTTTTACACCACTTTGACTTTGACTTGACTTGACTCCACAATCCGCACTGGGCCCACATGTGGATTATGGCCCCAATCATCCTACGCCATGCCACTACAGTGGGGACATATGAGGCTGACCAGGAAAAAAGATTAAAAAAACATCCTTTACATTGTTATTCTTGTTACTACTTTGTTGTTTTCATTAATAAAGTATGGAAATGAATCGTATTTTTTTTTCTTTTTTGCTAAGGATTGTTATTATGTATGGGAATGCAATAGGAAAGTTACAAACTCACACAAGTCTGATTAGCAGGAGTGAAACATTTTAATAACATACTACATACTTATGCCACCTTGTAGTAGGTCATTAGTGTATGCATCATAAGGATATGTGTTTCTTTTCATCTTGTCTTCAAATGTAGCAACGGCTAAAATAGGTGAATGTGTCAATTGTCACATAGGTTTTCAAAACATGTACCAAGGTTTCATATTCTTAAGTAGTTACCCATTTACAATATGGCTTAGAAGTATTGCCCATTTTAAGTTTGTCAGTTAGAGGTAAGTATAACTTATTAATTTAAACTTGTAAAATATACAATGAAATAAATATATTTTTTTTTAATATGTTCAAAGATAGTTAAATCACACATAGAGGTCTTTTACTAAAAATAATAAATATTCCTGGACTTTACCACTTTGATTCCGAATTCAGCAAAGCTTGTACTATGTGTACCAGACAACAGATATGTATATTACACAAAACAAGCAAAAAAAATGTTCTTGAATCCCATGTCCCTCATTATTTTATTGTTGGATATTTTTTCAAATTGGGAGAAGAGAATTCTTGCAGGAACTAAATAATAATCTTAGATATTTTGGAAACTTTTTATTGTAGTCTATCGACAGGTCTAAAGTATGACAGGAAAAAACTTTTCAGAACAATGAAGTTAGGAAGAAACATAAGGATAAACCCCAAAGCGTTTCAGTGCCTGGATCATCTAACCATATTGTATCACAATACTTGTCATTTTCATTTTGTGTCTAGAAAGAATTAACATTCGACAAGCCAAGTCTTGGTGCCAGAAGTTATTTGAACAAGTTACTCCATAGATGGTATTCACCTTTATTTGGATATTTCAACAACTGCTTGGGTACTTAGGGGCATTTGATTGTCTTATCAGTTCATCTCTTAATGAGATCCATCCATCAGTAATACCGTTTTCAGTCTTTGCATAGTACTAATATACTTATATTCGTTTTTTAAACATTTGTATTTTAAATATATTTGTAATTATTTGTTTGTATATAACGTCAAACAAATAGAAGAAAAAAAGTTATTTCATTTCTGCTATTGTCTTCAAAAAGGCTGTTGTAAGTTAGACCCATATAACCTGGCATTCAACGTTTTGATCATTATGAAGGCATGTAGCACAATGTTAAGAGACCTATAACTTTTTATTGCCGACTTCTAAAAATATGATCAATGATTACACTTTGTAAAAAGCTATTAAAACCACACATTTACTTAGACAAACGCGAAGTCTTTATGTGGTACCCAAAACACGTAGAAGTCTGCCGTTCTCCTTTAAGGTGGAATTAATTTTTCTTTTATATTAAAAGTCACTGCTAAACGTAGGCGATCAATAGAATATTATATATTTAGAATAGAAGATTTTAACGCTACACTACACTACGCTTACACATTAAAAGAGCCGCGGTTTACTGACAAACATTTAACGCATTGCAAGCGCTCTATATTTTAAATGCGCGCATCGGATTATTTTCTTGGCCAAAGATTAATGTGATCTAATTGGAATTAAATTTTTTTTTTTAAATAAATTATTTATTGGAAAAGATTTATCAATCCAAACATAAACCAAATTCGTAAACAAAGCGCTGCTAAAGTAACTTACCATTGTCATTATTGTCGTTCCAGCAAATGTCCGATCGTCCCCGCGGTGGGCCACCACCACGTCTACCTCCCCGTCCGCCACCCCTCCCCGCTCCCCTTCCGCCGCCCCTGCCTCTCCCGCCACCCCTCCCGCGACCACCTTCCCCTTCTCCGCGCCCTAAATATTTAAAAGGATTAGAAAAAGGTAAGTTTAAGTGTACTTAAGGAAACAACTCCAAGGGCTTAACGAAAACTATTTAAAATCTAGATCCAAGGCTAAATGTTAGGCAATAAGTTCCCTACATAATCTGGCGTTTTAAAATGGTGAATTATCATTTAATGTTCTCCTCCAGTAAACCTATGAAGTACAAAATAAAAAACTCACGCGGTCGAGGTCCAGAGCGACTCCTCGGCTCCCGAGGCGGTGGCTCAGTCTCCCCGTTGCCAGTTGGCGCCGGTGGTTTCTTTTTCTTCTTTTCATTGGTTTGCCATTCACCCTGACAAATATATTTTTATTTTAAACCAACCAACACTTTTTTTTAATCCAGTCAAGCTGTATAGTAAAATTAGAGTTCCGTACAAAATCAATAAAAGTGGTGGTGGCACATAACCATACAGAGAAAGAGAGAACTATGCTGCACAGTGCATCTCGCTCTCACCTTCATCCTTTATTACGCGCTGCAAACCTCGTAAATGATGATTCTTCAATGGTCTTCAATGGTTACCAATAAGTCCATCGTGTTTAGGCATGTTTTGTTCAGATTGTGAGTTTTATTTTGGGACATGGATGGTCTATGCAGGAGAGGTGTTATATACCTGGTAAAATTTAGCTTAAATTCTGCGACAAGTGCTGGTGCTGGAATGATGTTGATAATCGATCATTAATACCGATTTCTCGTTGCTATTATTGTATATATTTTTATTGAAAACTAAAATAGCCTCTTTTTCCCTATCCCTCTTTTCTCTGTATCTCATTTCTGCTCTCAATTTACATATTCAGAAACCTTTCCGGTGGCCGTGGGTACAAAAACTCACCAAAGATTCATCACAATGAGACGAATACAAAAAAAAAAAAACAACGCATGTTTATATAGATAATAAAGCGTAAATCCAATATTTAAATTAAAAGAATAATTATTTTTGCTATGAATTTTATTAGCAAAATCGAAAACTAATACTTTATATTTGCCAATTCGAGGAACGTCTCTCTTTGTGAACGCAACAATAGAATATGTAATTGTAACGCATACATTTAACCGTCTGAAAATACCAAACTTGATAGACGTGATTCCAATGAAAGCTGTCGCAGAGCTCATCCTGTATTTTAAGAACTATAGGAACTACAACAAATCCCATTGTTATACGCAGTTTTGAATAAAAACGTAGTTAATCGGTATTTTTAATTGTTGTTTCTATGTACAATGTGTTAAAGTACATACAATGCCCACATCGCCCTCGGTCGCCATCGGTGAGGGTAGGCCGTGCCCCAACAGTGGGGACGTCTGAGGTTGATAAGGCGAAGGACATTCAAGTTTCTATATTTACATCGCCTTACAAACCTCACTGCGGAAAGACGCGCAAAGCAAAATGTGCCACTAGGCGGTCACCTATCCAAGTAGTAACCACGCCCGACGCTGCTTAACTTCGCATAAAAAAGTAGAGTCTGCAAGCCACTTCCATCCTCCTTGGGTCACACATCCTCTTATGAGACTAATGTACGAACAGCACAAGCTACACATAAAGTAAAAGCAGTATGGTGACCGGTCTGATTACTATAGATTTTCAACGGCTAAGAACCAAAATTAATAATCTAGAAATAGAATGCTATGATAATAATTATATAAACATTTCCAAAAAAAAAAAACTTAATCCTTTTGGGCTTTTGTAAAGTCATAAAAGTTGCATTCAGATATACCAGAAGCCTTGAAATACAACGGCTACACAACTAGTAATAGAACTGAAATATACAACCTGTTTAATGTCTATTTCAACTGCTTCTTCTCTTTGAAACGCCTTCAAATGAAAATATAACTAACCCTGGGTATGACAATTTTTCCGACAATTCCGTTCATAGCATTCGTCCCATTAAAATAAACTCAGATATGATATATAAGTAATTAAAAAGTGTTGACTGTAACAAGAGATCTGGTCCTATATTCTATCTTAATATATATAAATCTCGTGTCACAATGTTTGTCCATGGAGTCAATGGACTCCTAAACTACTGAACCGATTTTGATCAAACTTCGTAAATATCTGTTATTTGATCCAACTTAAAAGATAGGATAGTTTTTATCTCGATATGTCAAGTGCGAGCCGGACTCGGGCACTATAGGTAAAAACCAACTTTCGCCGGGTACAGAGGGAAGGCAGCGGAACAACGTTCGCCGGGACAGCTATCTTAATCTTAATAATATATATAAATCTCGTGTCACAATGTTTGTCCTCAATGGACTCCTAAACTACTGAACCAATTTTGATCAAACTTCGTAAATATCTGTTATTTGATCCAACTTAAAAGATAGGATAGTTTTTTATCTCGATATGTCAAGTGCGAGCCGGACTCGGGCACTATAGGTAAAAACCAACTTTCGCCGGGTACAGAGGGACGGCAGCGGAACAACGTTCGCCGGGACAGCTAGTATATTATAATAATCATCCTATTTTTATTTCTCGATGTGCTGACGAGCTTACAATTCCTGTTACGGACATATTCACTAAATCTTTATCTACAGGTGTATTCCCTGCTAAATGGAAACAAGCCATTTTTCATACATGTACCAAAAAATGAGATCAGAGAGGATATAACCTGTTAGCTTTAATTAATTTTTAAAATAAATGATACACGTTTGTATCAATAATCGAACGAAATATCAAGAATAACTAAGATGTGGGTATAATAAAATAATATAATGCAAGTGGTGGGATTATAAATAAGCCGGTTCGTCCAGCCCAGGCATTCATTCTAGTAGTAACAGTGCCTGCAGGCGGACGTGTAAGAAAGCCAGACAGAAAGCCTACAGTTAGGGTTTTTGTTAAGAGTCTTCAAACCCTTCAAACTAGCTTAAACATATATAATTCTACTTTTTAGCCTACTAAGATCCATACTAGACTTCGGGAATACTGTTTGGTGTCCGTTTTATGTCATAAGGAGCGTTTAAAAAAAGTGCAAATAAAATCTTAAAAAATCGATTTCTGAATGGGAAACAATTATATCTCCTATGTTCATTCATTACAGTGTCATAACATAATAAGCCTTGAAAACCGACGTATGCAATTTGACCAAACCTTTTTACATAAACTACTTAATGGTATAGCACGGACGCTAAGCAGGAAGAATTTCGTTCAATGACCGGTCACTATTTGTCTCTGTTGCACACGCATAATTATTTGCCGTTGCACTCGCACAGATGCGATGACCTCTGTTATAGAGGAGCGCAACGGCAAATAATTATGCGTGTGCAACAGAGACAAATAGTGACCGGTCATTGAACGAAATTCTTTCTGCTTAGCGTCCGTGCTATAACGTAAATTTCTCCTCACTTTAAGTAACATCTTGTTTAGAATTTCTACTCGCACCACACGCTACACGAAATTATTTAGTTAACTTGAAACAAGCACTTTATACTTTTTAAACTTATTTTTATCGTTGTCCAAATAACTTTAAGAATAATTGCTTGCACATAGACCTTTTCGCTCATAATGTAAATGTATTTAAGAAGCTAGTAATCAAGTAGTTTTCAATATCCTAAAATTGTAAACTTATGATTGATTAATGTCGCTATTATTTGTGACTGATAACCTATAAAGTTTAGTAAATAATTTTACAACGATATGCTATCCTAAGCGTATACACCACATTTACTCTCTCCCTTAAGTATTGTACCTACTTTATGTGACACTCAAGGTCTAGAATCCAAAAATATTGTACAATTAACTTCATGTATATGACTACTTGTTGGCAAATAAATAAAAAAAACATTTCCGATGTAGGAGTCACTAGGACACAAACTCCTGTTACCACACAATTATTTTTTTATCACATCTATTCAAAAAGGGCTGGTTGGTTCCAAGTAAACAGGGATGAAAGTTGCACTTTGAATCCCTAGGGACGAAAAGTGATTTCAAATTGGAATGTGGTTTATAGAGATCGATCAAGAACATTGTATGATCAAATAAATAATAAGCAAGGCCACGCGCCGACCAAATAAAAAAAATGTGAAAAAGTAAAAACCGCGTGAAATGTATTCCGCCTTTGTAATTGTTTACTCAAATTCTTATTTATGATGATACTTTTATAAAAAAAATAGAGCATTTCCCTCAAGTAGTGATAATGATATAAATAAATATACTATTCTTATTTATAAATTATACTTATCACTTTTCTCATAGAGGGTGAAAAATAAAATAGAATATAGAAATAATGTAATGTATCACTCGGTCGCTAAATTATTTTACCTCGTGTGCCGTCCTTTGAATCCCTCGCCACGCTCCTGATTGTAACTCAGTGTGCTCGGGGTAAATAGCGCCCTCGCCATAAAAATATTATTTTGATCCCTTGTGATACAATCTACAATTCCTTCATCAAAAATCCCTTAGTTAATAAACTAGTTTGGTTTCTTTACCTGTATCCGTTGACTTTCTTCCAGTAACAAGTTACAAGCAGCCACCATGTCGTTGTCCGTGTCATGAAGAGCTGAACACACCTCATCTTCTGGACGACATGTCATCTCCATTAGTTCAAGCACCTAATAAATAATAATCAAGATATACAATGCCTGGTTTGGAATACATGAGGTAAATTCAAATGGATCTTGCAATTACTAATAAAATGAAAACCCATATATGACTACGGGTCGCCAGCGTGTGAGAGTTGACCCTCACATCTTATGATCTAAGTACATAACCTTAATTCCGCGAACGCATAGCTTGTGGTTTTCCCTAGGTACTACATTATGGATTTTTTAAGAAGGGAATGATCATATTGTAAAAGTGTCGGACACGTGCAAGTAAGAAGTGATTAGTTACCCCGTATTACAAGCCTCCTATCAGGCGGTCGGTATGCTTGTTTGACACCTAGTGGTATGAAAAACTCATGATATTTGATTATGTAACAAAAGCAAGTTACAGCAATCATCAGTCTATTTGTCGCAACTCAAGATATATAGCCAAAATAAATAGGTACAGAAGGTTCACTCATGCATGCATTGATTTTAATTGAGCACTATCACAATAACATAGCAGTCGCTGTCGATTTCCCCATCTACCTACATACATTCTTTTGAAACTCCTTGGAGTTCGCCAGTTCGCAACGCAAGTTTAAGCGTGCTTAGTATGTACCGGTCTTTCTGTACTTTTTTATTTTGCGGTATCTATCATAGGAATCTAAACCCTATTGTTAAACATTTTCCCACGATCATAATGAAAGATGAAAACGACAAGGCTCATAGTTGTATGAAGTTTTCTCACCATTCTTCGAACGTCAGACGCGTCTTCGCTTTTACGATCGATCATGTGTGCCATGCGGAGTTGTTCTGTTGTTGCCTGAAAATAAAAAAAAATATTATACCGAGTTCGACTCGCATGCAGTTAGTTCCGGTGATAACGGCTTCATATTTTAATATCCAAACTACGAACTTGCATACTTTATACACATCATATAACTTAATATAAAAAGTTATTTAAAAAAAGGTTTTTTCATATGACAGCAATGCTTTTTTTTTTTAATATAGTACAGCAAACCGGTATTTATACATTTTTAATCTGAGGCGGCGTAACTGTTTCGAGCGTTGATTGGTAGATGTTTGGCGCATGCGAATGAGAGAAATCTGGATTTCGCGCCAAAATAAATATCCACTTTTTGACACACTAAACTAATAAATCTTGTGTTATCCGAAAGTTTAAAAACAAAATGAGTGACGACTCATCTAGCAGTGATACAGAGGTAAATTTAACTCCACTGGATATATTAGATGCAAACACAAAATAAAACATTTTGACTGAAAAATAAAAAATAGTAATTTTTGTTTTTACCAGACTACGGCGAAGCACAAAGAGGGTTATGATTTTGACGTGTATGTATGTACATTTATGTTCATTTGTTCCCTCATAACTTCTGAACTACTGATCATAATTATTACTTTTCTTATTTTTTTTATTTGTAAAATGAGTGTAGGTAAAGTAGTGCATGAAACTACATATAACTTGGTATTAAAACACTATTAAACGACAAATTGATAATCATCCTCAATCATCGCGGCGTCGCGTCAAGATTGGGGTGTTCTAATAGGATGATCGCAGTATCGCGTAAACATCATTTCTTAGCATACACTACAAAATGAGTTGCCAGACGTTGAAAAAAAAAATTTACGTTAGTAGGGTCTCAAATACCGTTAGGAACCTACGAAATTGATGGACGCCTCTGTTAACAAATCGTTTGACCTAAACGTGCTTGGTCATTATATAGCCTAAGGGGCACTCATGCCTCTTCCTGGATTCAGGCCATACTGGCCAAGTGTGGGATGGCTGACGTTTTCAAGCTAGTGGCCCCTCAACTGTCATATGACAACACCCAGTACTGGCGGTTTAACGTGCTTTACGAAGCACGGAGGAGCTCAGAAAATATATGTCATAGCGGTACTGACTACCTCCGACATTGCTCATCTTCGCATATCGTTTCCGGTACACGAATGTAACTGGGCCATGACCTTCTTAATTGTTATCAATACTTAAAAGATAATTTTTAAGATGTATTTATTTTGTTTGCAAAATGACGATGGAATTGACATTATGTGAAAATCGGATTCAAAGCTAATAATGTAAGCATTGGTAATAAAGGTACTCGGTGTATTTAGATTTTTCGCAACAATACTTCACTCTTTGTCACTTTTGTGACTATTTTTAAGGTTCCGCACCCATAGGTTACAAAACGGGACCCTATTACTAAGACTTTGCTGTCCGTCCGTCTGTCCGTCTGTCACCAGGCTGTATCTCATGAACCGTGTCAGTGAGACAGTTGAAATGTTCACGGATGATGTATTTCTGTGCCCCTACAACTACAAATGCTAAGAAACAGAATAAAATAAATATTTCAGGCGTCTCCCATACAACAAACGCTATTTTTTGCTTGTTTTTGCTCGATATTGATAACGGCAACAGGTACACGTTTGAAATATTCACAGAATATTTAAGGGGGGCTTTTTTGCCGTTTTTATAATGGTACGGAACCCTTTGCGCGCGAGTCCGACTCGCACTTGGGCGGGTTTTTTTGTAGTCGTCTTTACATTAGTCTCAGAGAGTTCACCGAGATTATATATTTTCTTTAAATATTTTGCAGAACAAAAATTAATAAGCTACTAATCATATCACAAATAATCAAAGTAAGAGGGGCGCGTGAAACCTTTGATCAACCGCCCACTTTGCCTTTTACCGATTGCGACAGATCGCGCGAACATTTGGTCGCGCGAACAAATTAAAACATTTTTGTCGCATCGCGCAAGCATCAGTTAGGACACTCATTCAAATCTAGTATGTTTGATTTTGCGGACCAAAAGTCGTCGCTTTGTATTTGGACAGTGCCTGACGAGAAACTTCAAATAACTTTGTGTCCAAATAACAATGTGAGAACAGTACATACATCAACAGTAATTTTCCTCAGGACATTTTCCTCATTATTATAGATGCTAAAACATCTATAAATTATTAAAATAACTATTCAAATTATATATACTTCTTACTTAACAGGTACTTCTTACTATATTCTATAACAAGGCTGCCCAACCGCCTGTTGTTTTTTCGTTGACGCGAACGCGATAGTAGCGTTAAAAACTCACAATAGCTACACTGACTAACGACAATTTCAGAATTTTGCATTTTTTATTGCAAAATTAGGCTTATTTTCTAAGACCTTTAAACGAGCAATTCTTTTATATCTGTATATATAGATATACAGATATATATAGATATATAATCTGAATCTCGGAAACGATTCCAACGATTTTCATGAAATTATAGTATGCATGGGGTTTCGGGGGCGATAAATCGATCAAGCTAGGTTTAATTTTTAAAAAATGTCGTTTTATCCGTGTTTTCAGGCAATGGATAAACTGAATAATATGACAATTCCTGACATCTATTGGCGAGTAGTAATATTATTTTTTACCGACACAGCGACACCAAAGCTACTTGACAATAGATGGCGTTGTTAAAAAAACGAACAAAGCTCGGTCCCCAGGTACTTGTTATTAAATAAGGGACAGTCAGTGGTCAGTGCCCGCCTGTGAAAAAGTCGTGAATCGTCAATTTTATGCAGAATGTTAAAAAGGATAAGCAGCCTTGCTCTATAACGTCTATGTTCCAGCGCGAGTTGTGTGATTATGACAGCACGGGGTGATCCTCGGTCGATCGCAAGCCGCGTCAGATTACCTAGGTGTAAGAGGGTTACAGGGTGCGGTTTCCGATTTGAGATTAATTGTTTACCACTGCGTCGCCTTAAACCTACACTCGAGTTTTAAAACTTCAAAACCACTGTTTTATTAAGTTTAGGCTCCACAGACCGACATGTCTATTAACTAGGAGCTAGTAGATATTATGAATATTCGATTCGTGCATGTATTTAAAAGAACAGTCAAGTGCGAGTCGGACTCGCGCACCAAATTTAACTATGTCGCTTGACAACTGCTGTCGCAATCCACCAACATGGGTCCCGGTTAGTTTACCAACTGCAAATAAGTTTATAATTGCAAACATCGCAAAACAATAGCAAATATTTTTTTGTGACTTAACAAAAAAAAAATCAGGGTTTTCAGATTTTTTTTCATTGTGTGTGCTACATGGAATTGCTTATCACCAAATTCCATGATTCTAGGTTAACGGAAAGTTCCCCACAGTGTACCCTCACTTGATTTTTTTTCAATTTTCAGTAACTGTGGATTTTAGTATTTGATATCAATTTCATCACGATACCTCTACGCGTTCTTGGGTAAAAGGGCCAAAAGGAGACAAACTTTTTTTAATGTGTCATAACTACAAATTAATGAATTTCGGATTTTTTTCCTATATTTGTGATGTAATATCTTGCTTCGTGTGATATTTCATGACTCTAGGACAACGGGAATATTATGTTTCGATTTATTTGTGAATGTCAAAAAATGACCGTATTTTGGACGTAATTTTTTATTACATTGACTTAGAATCTTGATTTACAGCTTCAAGGGACCGTAGACCTTAGTATTTGATATTAATGTTAACTTTATACCTTCAGTCGTTTCTGAGAAAAAAGATCTTGACCGACAGACAGATAGACGGACAACAAAGTTATCCTATATGGGTTCCTTTTTTCCTTTTGAGGTACGGAACCTTAAAAATGTTAAAAACCAAGTATTTAAAAGTATTCATTAGCTTTTTCAGAATTCTAGGCATTGTTTTTAGAATAAATCTGTGAGTTGTAGATAGCACTTCTGCTTAAAGCGTCTTTCCCCCCTCAATTTACATATGTGTGTGCAAATCTTGAAAAGACTGTTATTCTTTCTGTTCGACTATTGACGCACTTTGTGGACTGATCACTGCACGGTCACCGTATAAAATGCCTTGCAAACGGCACACAAAAGTAATTGATACCAAATCTAAAACCTACAAAACGAACAATTCTTGTATATATGTATATATATGTACATATAATCTGAATCTCTGAAACGGCTTCAATGATTTTAATGAAATTTAGTATGCAGGGGTTTTGGGGGCAATTAATCGATCGGGCTAGGTTTCATTTTTAGAAAATGACTAGACTTTGCCCGCGGATCCACCCGCCCTCAATTTGGTTAACGGCGTAGGATTCTTACGGCAACTCCTTGATTATACTAAAGAAGTTTGTTGTAGGCGATAGACCCTAACCAGAGTCCCTGTTAAAGTTCGGATGACGACTTTTTCGTTTGCTCCTTTTATTTTCTTGGTACAAAGAACTTTTCCGAAATAACCCCGTGTCTATTGTATGCTGGACCACTGCGGATCTATTTGAATTCATATCCATGCCTATGTGGAAGCTGGTTTTACATGCTAAAAACTAGAAGAAAAAGTGACCAATGATCTGCAGTGCGAGACAGTCAGCTACGCGTGTTTAGTTTCAGAAGATGGACCGCGCCATGCTGCAGAATGACATTGATCGTTTAAATGAATGGACTCAACAAAGGATAATAAAATGCAAACAAGTGTACAGTGATGCAAGTACATCACTTTCTTGTGTTCAAAGGAAACTACTAAATTATCTTTTGGCCTAAAAAGGAAATCATATGAGGAGAGGGTTGATATACTAAAGCTACCAACATTACACAATAGACGTCTGAGGGGTTATCTAATCGAGGTATAAAATCTTTACATTCAAGTACAACCTACCTTACTTACGTAATATGTTTTTCTTGAAAGCTGGGAAACTCTAGAAGACACCAGCTCCTATCACGCGCTTAACTTGTCTTGCACACTATTTCTTGAGTAATTGTGTTGTGGAAACTTGAAACATATTGCCAGCTAACGTAGTTCAGCCAATTTAATCAACTCATTTAAAAATAGACTAGACTAGTGGTTTAAGGACTCAAAGTGTGTGGACCTTACTATATATACATATTAAGTGAACAATATTGTTGTGAAAAGGACTGGGATATTTCCATCACTTGAGATAGACACACCAGCAACTCATTCTCCTCTTCTATAATTTTAGTAATAGAAAATCTTAAAATCAATGTTAACAGTAATTTAACATGTACCTTAACATGTGCATGGTAATTTTCAGTGATTCAGTGGATATAATCAGTATTATAATAGAACAGTTACCTGTGGCTTGATCTTCTCTTTGGGCTGTGGTTTCTCTGTGCCCTTTCCCTTGTCCTGTGCGTGCTTGCCCTCCTTCCCGCCGGGCTTCGCACCACCCTTGGTGGCGCGCGCTCCCAAACTCATATTTATCTGCTACTGTTTATGATATTTACAGCCTCTATTTACAAGCCGCTGTAATAAAATTTATTTGTTTATTATAATTAGGTATATTATAAATCATACATTTAATAACCCTTTCCTATCTGAACATACTAATTTGTACCAATATGTTTACAAATGAGTAATGTTACGTTTACGCTGGCGATCCTTTTGCGTACCATTGCAGAAGCCAAACGTAGAACAAGATGTATTTAAATTATGCTAGAAAACATTGAATCAGCGAACAGTTTGAATGTGTCAATGAGTCATTGAAATGTTTTCGTAGTGATATCTAAATCATTTTTCAAAAAGAATTTCTTTGACAAGTTACATATTATTTAATTGTGTAATTAACTTTTACTTCTAATAACGTGATTTACTTATATAGTCTAATTTTTTATTTTGTGTCATTTCAAAAAAAAAAAAAAATTAAAATATGTTTCTTTATTTTACAATTTTTCCATTACCAATAAATATATTATAATTTTTACTCATAGCCGGTACGACAGCGTTAGGGTCACTTAGACCCCACGTTGTATGTGGGTACTAACAGTAAAAAAAAATGACATGTAAATAATCAGAAATCAGAAAAGTCTGCAAAATTTTCAACTTAGGAAATTAGCAAATATGCAAAAAAAAAAAAGAGAACATTAAATGCACTTTTGAAGTTCTAACTCACGATAACATGAAACCTGCGACAAAACATATGACTGGCCATATATATACATTGCCTAGTCGTGAGCGTACTTCATCATCACTGTCTCTATGCATTTGATGGCGGACTGTATAAATGAAATGAATGCTTAATGCTGTGCTACCACATTGAGATTACATGAATCCAATTAGTATTTTTGTCAGTAAAACCATCAGGCTAAAACAACAAGATCTTTTTATGATTTTAAGGTTCTATACCCAAAAGGCAACTGGACGGTGCCGGTCCCAAGTCCGAATAGTCCGCCAAGCCAGCAGCCCCTGGAGGGAGAAAACGCAACGGGCGCCGCCATCACCGGGGACGGCGCTCAAAAAACAACACTGTGCAACCGGGAAACAGCGAGCCTTCTAAGACCAACGCTGACCAGAGTGCACAGCAAACCAACGCGACTGAATGGGAGACCCGACAAGAGGACCCATGCCACTACGAGGTTGACTTGGCCGAAGTCCTCGACCAGTTGCGACGCGATCAGTGAGGAACGCAGCCACAACGGGCGTGCGGGAACCACACAGTCAGCGGGCGGGCCTATGATGACGGCTAACGCAAGCACGAATGGACAGTGAACGGAGCACTGGGAGGGGTGACACACGTCGTCTGATGGGGAGTCGTTGGACAGTAAAATTCTCGGGTCCCTATCAGATTAGCGTGATCCAAATTAACCTCCAGCACAAGCAAATTGCAGCGGCTACCCTGCGCAGACTGCTGGAGGTTGACAAGAAGACCATAGCCCTAATCTAGGAGCCGTGGATTAGAGGAAATAACATATGCGGTCTTAACAACATCGGGGGTAAGTTACTACACAAAATCTCGGCTAATCAACCGAGAACATGCATATACATACCCAGATCAATACCAGCCTTGCTGTAACCAATTTCTGTTCCAGAGACCTTACAGCTGTAAGGCTTGATACAGGAACAGACAAACAAACGCTAGTGCTAGCCTCTGTCTACATGCCCGGAGATGAGGTGATACTGTCTAAGGAGCCTACTGAACTAGTGCAACACTGCGAAGACCATGGCCGGAACATTATAATATCAGCTTACTCAAATGCCCACCACCCTCTATGGGGGAGCCTAACACTGAACCAACGAGGTGAGTCTCTAACAGAGTATATATTCTCAACTAACCTTTCTATAATTAACAATGGCTCGGAGCCCACTTTTGTTAATTCCAGATATCAGACCATAGTAGATGTAACCCTCGCATCCAATGGGGCAACTGATCTTGTGTCAAACTGGCACGTCTCCGCTGAACCATCCTTTGCAGACCACAGGAGAATCTGCTATACCATACAAGTGCATGAGAAGGACGAGCAACCAAAACATAACCCACGTAAGACGGACGTTGCAAGGTACACAACCCTTCTTCAATATGAGGTAGATATAATCACCTTTAAAGATATGACAAACAGCACTGACAACATAGAACATAATATAAACACACTAACCACGTGTATCCAACAAAGCTACCAGCAAGCCTGCACCCCTACTAACTAACCCAAAAGGCAAAACCCCTATTGCTGGTCTGGCTGCAAATACCAAAGGTTTAATAGGAAACTTAGTAAAAATGTGCCACAGAAACACACCTGACGTAGCTTAACTTCATATTTCGAAAGAAGCCAGGGGCTTTGTCTGCGTAAACTTTTTTACAAATAAAAAACATTATAATACGTAGATAGCTCTTTCATCATGAGATTGAGTCTCCTATATGAAAGGTTTTGATTTATTTGTGTCACAATATGCTATGAAAATGACCGTATTTTGGGTACATTTTTATTTTTAGTATTTGATTATGAGTAGTACAGGGAGGTTGGATATGGAATTTTAATTCTATGACAGATTGCGATGTCAAATATACTACGTCAAAGACATGTCTTGTGACATATTTGAGTGTTAAGCGCAAATCGTGTGTAAAGGTTTTCACTTCTGCCGGCACTCCCGGAGTGCAACTCGTTTTTTTTTGTAAAAAATGGAAAATTTTCTACTTGGACCAAAAGCCAAACTGAAAAAGACAGATCTTCCAGTCTTTCCCTTGTTTTCAGCTCAGATCATAGATATATTGATAGATAACATTATAAAAGTAGCTAGTAAGGTCCAAATTGGACTGAAAGGACTGGGTATACAGGGTAGTATGACAGGATATCAGATTGTGATGAAACTAATCACAATTAGATGCAAGTATACGTGACTGGTGACAAAATTAGCTTGATAAAATATGTTGTTGATATTTTAGATTTTATGAAGAAAAATATTAAAATTACATATTTAGGACTAGATGTGACCTTTGACGCTCCAGCACACGCAGCATTAAGCTTACAAGTGAGTATAATAAAAGGATAAGAGATTTGCGCGTCGGCTTCCAAAGAGCAATCTGACGAATTGTCACCTCCAAACCAGAGATCTCAGCAGAAACCAAATTGTTTTATGGACAGCTCTAAACGTCACATCCCACATCCCTCATGGCCAAAGATCCAAGACCCAAACCGACGCGCCACTTCACCAAGGATATCCGGACGTTGACCAAAGTGAGATAGGGCAGCTCTGGAACAGCTTACAAACAACAACGCTCCAGGCAATGACAGCATTACAACTGAGCTTCTAGAAGTCTTTCGCACTCCAGTCCTTAAAGAGTTGGCAAAGCTTTTTGATGTTGTCATCTATAACGGAACTACTCCAGCAGCATGGCGCGGAAGTGTGGTTACCGGCCAATATCGCTTCTAAGCCACATGTATAAGCTGTTCACTGGAGTCCTCACAAATTGTCTCACTTAAAGACTTTATGAGCTCCAGCCACCAGAACAGGCTGTGTTTCTGAAAGGCTTCAGTACCGTTGACCACATTCATACTGTACAGTAGATTATACAAAAAAAACTCAAGTGTATAATCAGCCCCTGTGTGTGGAGTTTGTCGACTACCAGATAGACTATGAATGCTTTGTGTATGCCAAGTTTCATCCCAATCCCTCCCAGTGTTTGAAGCATGATTGAGTAACAAACATCCATCCACACATACAAACTTTCACATTTATAATATTAGTAGGATATTTTAACATATTTATATGTAGTAGCTGCATGTGCGTAATGGGTTTTACACTGGTTTATTTTACATCTTTTCATATTAGTTAGCATAATACTTAAGCTATTATTTCTTTTAGTTATTTTAACTAATTTCCTTAATGACACAACCTACTTTAAAAATACAGATGAATCCTCATATGAACATTATCTACCTTGAGAAACATATAAATCATTCAGATAGTAACACAACCTAATTTGAAAATACAGATGAATCTTAATATGAACATAATCTACCTTCAGAAACATATAATTCATTCAGATATTTCATCTGAAACCAAGAAAACATATGAAAAAGACTTTCAGATCAAAACATTTACATTTTTTATCAGCATAATAAAATTTATCAGCATACTAATCATTATCACTTAGTATCTTGTACACAAACCTCCGATCTTAAAAAAACAATATCAATAACTAAGGCATAAGGAATTATTGCGATCATTTTAACCTGCTTATGTGGCCAAAACCTCAATGCAACAAACACCAACCCTTCTAACTTATGCATAAAATGTATTCAAAAGCAAGTCAAATAGAGTTAAGTATTGTCACAGAAGTTTAAACAGCGACAAAGTGCATAAACAAAACATTATATACAAAAAAACCGATCAAAATATTGAACCTATTTACAAACTTTCAGTCCAAAAATCCGGATACGATTATTCAGACTCCGTAACTGTCCGAAATAGGTAAACAGATAAATATTTCCTCTGTATTCATTTCAATTCAGCACAATGAATCATTGTGAGAAAAGGCTACATTAAAAATTAAGGATGTGGCTCGATTTAAACCGGAAGAACTGCAAGAACCTCCATATGCGAAATTCTATTAGTTTGAAGAGATCACGTCATCAGAGTTTAAAACAGACAAAGCGATATTCACTAGAAGCGGCACATGTGGGGGACGCCATTCTTGAAACAGATTCTTGATAAATGACAAGAGCCTTTACCAATGAAATAACCGACCACAGCAATTATTTACACTTTACTAATGTACACTTTTTCACACAATATTATCGCAACTAAAAACAATACCTCAATCTTATAAAATTATCCGATAAGTAACAGGATTTCTAATTAAAATTTTCTAATTTTCATACCTGTGAATGCGCTCAAACGCAAGCTGGTCACGTGACTGAATAATGTTACCAGTCGCCAAAAACGTTTAGTTAAGAGAAGCGTTCAGGGTTGCGTTCAAAAACGAGTAACTTTAGTAAAAAATGACGTCATCGGGTTCCTAACTCTACCCTATAGTTTTTGAACGGCTAACCGAGTTACATCTGTCAGGTTTTAATCAATGTTTCCACTTTTAGGAATTTCGCCCTTGTAGGGGCATTTTTTTTATTTGAAATACCTTTGTAAGGCCAACGGAACACTTAATTACACTTATTTCACATAAAGTTTATTATTAGCCTAAAACTTTATTTCAAATAAAGTTTTAGGCTATTTTTTTGACTTTGAGTTAGAACAAACTAATAGTTTCCTTCTTGCTTTTTTTGAATTAAGTTTTCATAAACTAGGTGGTTACTTGGTGAATTCTTTTGTTTTGATTATACATATATTTTAATAAAACTTACCATTATTATTAAGTATATTATAATACTATTTATTTATCAGTATGTTAACAATGTTTACCTTTTTGTAGTTGTAACGTTGTGTTTGCATTCTAAACACTTGAATAGCGGTTTATTTTATTGTTAGATTTTATGTTGACAAAAAAAAAAATGAAAATAGGAGTATTTCTAAACAGCTAAAATTTACGGCTAAAATCAATATTTTAAAACTATTTTAAGGCATTTAGGGTTATGCACTAAAGATTCTAAGAAAAAACTGAACCCTAGTAGTGGTGTGGAAATACTTAAAAATCTTTTATTACTAAAAAAACTCCAAATACAAAAGTCATAGAAAAATACTTAAATACAAAAACAAACAACAAAATAATTTACTAATTTTCTTAATACGGAAACATTGCTTTGACCATTTTAATCAAATATGGCCGCCTACTCCGACGAACCCGCGTCGAGTACGGTTCACTTGAGCCAACCCTAGGGTAACAACTCTACGCGTTTTTGAACGGATTAGGGTTGGAACTCAGTTCGTTTATGAACGGTTCGAGTCATAACTCTACTCGACTCAGTCGGTTTTTGAACGGCCCCCAGAGTACGCGCGCCTTAAAAAAAATGGTAGGGCTGTGTCGGGGCCAAGAAGAGAATAATAGGTTGTATTTGGCCACAATAACAGCCCTTGATGGATGAAGACTGTTTCCATACATAACTCCAATCTACTGAAATTTGATTTTTAGCTAAACTTAAGTCTGAAGAGAATATTTTATTGTTTTGTAAACCTGACTAAACTGCTAGTTCAGCCCAGTGTTCAGCTTAATCTTAATCTTGTTATGGCTATTGTACATTCAGTACATTAAACCAGCATCGCGTCAGTTTCATCCCCTCTACCGGCCTAGGCACGGTCGCAAAACTATTGTTAGGCGGCATCGTCACGTACTAACGGCCCTAGATGACGAACGAACTCCCCAAATAGGACCTCACCCCAAACACGACGCCGACGTCCCCGGGTTCGTCGGCGACCGCAAGGATACACGAGGTATCAAAGTGTGCCGGCGCGCTTCTTGCCCCAACTCAATCGCAACTTCGTTCAGAGTCTCGCTCGAAAAGCCCGGTGACGCAGTAATGGCTGCAATAGCCAACTGCATTGTCAGTTCAGATAATAAAAAGCGTCAGTTTCTATGTGACTAGTCCAAAAGGTTATTTTCATCAGCCAGGTCAATCTGAAATGAAATATACAATGGACTAATGCATTTAACTACAAATAAATTAACTAACTGTACCAAGTAGCATTCTGCATATCATTGTAGTATTTCTTTTATTGAGTCTGACTTTAAAAAAACCATGGTTTTACTGGGATATCTGCCTAAATAAATGCATAAAAGGTTTCTTTCATTTTTGACGATGATTTCCAGTGTTTGGCCCGCCCAATTTGCAAATAATTTAATTTTTGGAAGTAGAAGCAAATCCTGGCAGTAGTTTTTGAAGGGAACTTTATCTCCAACGACTATCGCTTCCCTAGCAGTAGTGTCTGCTTTATCATTGCCAGGAATGCCACAATGGCCAGGGATCTAAGCAAGGGTTACATGTAATCCTTAATTATTACATTTGGCTAATAGAGATTTGCATTCCAGTATTTGAGAGTTAGTAGTCAATGATTTAAAAGGATTAGATAGTAAAGACTGAAGATAACTGCGGGAATTAGAGAAAATTACAGTTTTATTTAATTTAAATATTAGGATGTATTTTATACACTGATGTATCGGGAGGACAATGTTTTAGACAATATTGAAATTTTTATTACCTACTCCAACGCAACCCAAAGAATTTGATTTTGAAGCATCTGTGAAAATTGAACGCCAATTGGACCAATACTGATCGAAAAGGCGATCAAAGTGGTTTTAGCAAATTTATCTTCTTTTCCAATGCCAATGTTCATTAAAACTGTAGGTACAAGAGATTAGAAAAGAAATTCATAAATGGGTAAACAAATGGATCTATGACTGGGGAACCTTAGTTATTGTAGGCTCTAGAAGCTTTTAACCACACAAGGAGTAGCTTTTTAAGACCAATATTTGTTTTTAAATACAAATCTGGATAATAGTTGCAATATTGGAAGTACCCATCCTGGGTTGAAAAGTGGTTACAACGATACAAAAAACGATCACATGAGAATTGTCTTCTGAGAGTCCAGGGAGGGTCACCGCTTTCAAGCTGCGTAGCATTAATTGCCGAAGATTTCATTGCAAGTAAAATTATTCTTAAGGCCCTGGACTGGAGTTTATCTAACTGGAGCAGAGTCATTTTATTTACTGCTCCTAGTAGAAAAGATGCATAGTCTAATACACTCCGGAAGATGGCACTGTATATCAATTTTAAAGTGTATGGATGTGAGTCCCACCAGGCACCTGCCAAGCATCGAAGTTTATTGATACTCTTTTCGCAATTATCAATAATGTATTTTATATAAATTGCTGCAGTTAATTTTGAATCAAGAATGAATCCTAGATATTTGATTTCATGAAGAACAGGAATTCTAGTCATTCAATAAAATATTAAGTCTCGGTTTCAGTCGTTTTCTAGAAAATATTACGATGCTACTTGTGTATGGAGACAAAAAAAGACTATAACTTTGTAAACAGTTATTCAAAGAAAATAGTGCTCTTGATATTGAAACTGAGGCTTTTTCTATAGAATTATTAGTAACATATACTAGTATATCATCTGCATACTGAAGTATGCGAGCATGAGAGATAACAGAGTTTTGTAGTTGGGCAGTATAAGTATTATATAAAATAGGGCTTAAAACAGAGCCTTGGGGAGGGCCTTTATATAAAATTCTAGATGATTTTATTTCTTCATCTATAAGTAAATGCGCAGTTCGACCTGGGAACATGTTTATAAAATATATAAATTTATCAGAAATTTTAGAAGTAGTAGGACGCTCGCTGTCATAAGCAGATGTTACGTCTAAAAAGGCTGCCACTACTAACTCATTTCTAGACAAGGATGACAGTATAGATAATTGATAGATTATCTGTGTACTCTTACCTTTGCGAAAGCCAAATTGACTGTTTGACTAGAAAGTTATTTTTCTCAATATCACATTCCAGTGTATTTTTAATAAAATGTTTTGCTAATTTTGCTAATATCACCAATAGACCAATGGGACGATAAGATGATGATGATCTTTTCCGGGTTTTAATATGGGGATAATTATCTGTGTGTTCCAAGAATCAGGAATGTGAGATGTATGAATGGTTAAATTTACAAATGACAAATAATAATTTAAAATATTATCACTGCCTCTAGCTAAAAAAGAATATGGAATGCCATCTTGACTAGAAGCCGAGTCCTGGACTAAGGAGAGGATATATTTCAGTTCCTGATGAGTAAATGGTTTATAATAAGGGTGAGTAGAAGGTAAATCAGCAAGGTTAGGAACAAAGGGGGGAGCGATTCTGTCCATAAGGTTATCTATCCATTCCTTACTGGTGGGATATGGGAGAGAAGCATCTTTAAAGGAACCACGAATTTTTTTGATCTGTTTTAACATTATGGATGGATGAATATCTAGGGAAATTTCTTCACAAAACTTTTTCCAACTTTCTGACTTCTTTGACCTGAGAATTTTACGTGTCTTGCGCAACAGAAATATAGCTATCATAGTTTTCATTAGTATTTTGTTTGTTATATTGTTTTTCCGCTTCTATTTTTAATTTGATAGTTGCAGTACAATCTTTGACCCACCAAGGATAAACGAGAATTGGCAACCGTATTTTGAAATTAAAAGGAATGATCTGCACAATTTGTTATGCAGTTTGTAAACATTATCGGACAACTATCTAGGTTAGTAAGTGTTGGGATAGGAAGTAGAGAGATTTTATAATCAAATATACAACAAAATTTTGTCCATTCGTCTTTGTTAGATATATTACATTTTAAAAGTGGTTTGTAACAATTTGAAGGCAGTTTTTGAAACGAGAGATCCAATATGATTGGGAAGTGATCACTGCCATGTGTACAGGGTGCCAGGATAAGGCTGGAGCTAAACAAGCAGAGCTAATGGATAGATCAACAGCACTTATATGTCCAAAGGGTCAAGTACGGCGAGTAGGTAAACCAGTGTTAAGAATGCATAATGCAGCAGAATCCAAAAAGTCAATAAAGGAAGTTGTAAGTAAATCCCTCTTTTCACATCCCCATAAAGGATGGTGTATGTTGAAATCACCCAGTACAATTATAGGGTCCGAGAGAGAGCTAAAAAAAGACTGAACAAAATTTATAATTAAATTTGATGGAGATGAGACATATTTGACTTTTACTGCAACATTGGAAAAATTGTAGCTATGTATAGAGATATTCACATTTACATATGGTACAGAGTTTTTGATGAGTAAGGCAGCACCACCATACCCAACTATTCTTTCATCTCTAACGATGGCAAAACCTGGAATCTTAAAATAGGAACCAGGTTTAAGCCATGGCTCAGAAAGTACTATGGTACATGGATTGTATTTTTTTATCAAATTAGTTAATTCAGATTTTTTGCTGCGTGTACCTTGGCAATTCCAATGGATTGCCAGGTCCATTATTAGAAAGGGGGGTAATGTTACCTACAATTGAGGCGGCGTTGGACGGTATATGTGGGCAGGAAGATAAAAGCTTGACTAAGCGTAGAATAAATTCAGAAAATGTTACATCGGATACAGAGTCTTAAACATGGTTATTTAAGGCTACCCCTCTGTTATATACAACCTGAGGGTCAGCCACAATAGATTTATGCGCTGCTTGGTCAAAGCCTACCCTTTTAAAAAGGGGAGCCCGAAGTTTTAAATCAATTGTTTTTCTATAGGAAGTAGATGTGGTAGGTGTGGAAGCTGATGATTTTAGAATTTCACTGTATGAAATTTTGGAGCTCGAATGTAATTTTGAGGCTTTGTTGTATAAAATAGATTTTTCGGACATTGTTATTTTGATATTTCTTTGCCTTTCAAACTCAGGACAACACTCAAAATGGAATCCCGAACAGGAAAGACAGGAGGCTTCATCTTCCTCTTTCTGACAGTCATTTCCAGTGTGGCCATTTCCACACTTGAAAAACCTAGGTTTAGACCTGCATTGTGTCTTAGTGTGACCAAAACGGCAACAGTTAAATCACTGAATTGTTGGATAGTAATATTTATCTACAGGCAAAGCGAAATATAGAAAAATACGAGGAGGTAAGATTTGGCCATCAAAGATCATAACACACGTTTGAAAGGGTTTGCAGATTACACTGCCTTTAACGATAACCTTAAAATTTAAACGGCGAATTTTTATTAAGGGTCCACAACCCTCAGGAGTAGTAATTTGTTCCAAAATTACTTCAATACTCCAGCCTGCTGGAATTCCTCTAACAAGGCCAAGTTTTGTGACCTTAAATGATGGGATAAATAATTTATAACTATGTCCAACTATAATTTTCTTAGAAATGAACGAAATAGCTTCTTCAGCATTGTCAAAGCTCATGCTGCTGCCAAAATTAATTGGATGAATAACTGCAGAGGAAAAGTCTATGGAATCAATTTTCTGTCCGTGGATTGTAAAAGGGCCTTTGTCACAGCTGTTGTAACACTGACGTCCGGCAGTGACATGTAGGGATAAATTGCCAGTCTGTTGATGGGATGGAGAATTTTTTTGGGTGAAACTTGAATCATAAATGTTCTGCGAGTCTGTGACTGCTTGTTGGGACGTTTGACCCAAAGTGATTGAACTGTGTTGTCCCAGAGCAAGAGAGACGTCAGTCTATGATACGACATGGACGTCTGTTTGATCAAGGGCAACTGAACTTTCATTTGACTCTGAGCAGGTTTTTAATTTGATTTTTTTGGAACATTCTTTTTAGCGTTTTTATTACGTCGATTTCGAGATTCCTTGATGATAAATCCCTTGTAAGAAACTAGGGCAGGTGTGTCTGTTTCGGAATCTGACCGAGATGAAATAAAAATAAATTCACTTGGTGAAGGGACTGTTTGAGCTAATTCTGTGGTGCGATTGGGAGGGCCCGGATGCGGGGGGTCAAAGCTCCCGGAATCGGTCTCCATAACAAATGAAAATCAACCTAACTTGTCACTAGAATGGTGGATGAACTTATAGTGATAAGTAACCTAATAATACTTACTAAAATGAATATGTAAACTTGTAACTAAATGATTTATCTACAAATGTGTGCCCTTATGATGATAAAATAGGCAATTTTTTTTTCAAATTTTCAGAAAAAATTGAACAGTGTTCACTGACGTTCCATTAACTTTTTCATCACAAAACTCCAGAGTTAAACTTGCTTATTGCCTTCTATTTCACGATGACTTGACTGTGACAATATAACAAAAAAAAATTATTACTTCTATAGTTGGAGTTTATTTAGTTATAGTTTTTTTTTCTAACTATTTGGCTATAACAGCCTGAAGATAGTTTTTTTAATCTGAAAGAACTATTGATTTAGTAAGTTGATGGGGTTCTGACAATGAAATGGCTTCTAATAGGGCTATAGATTCTCCTGTGACAAGTGAAGTTTGTGGAGGATCCTTAACATTCAGGACAATTTTATATTTTGGGAGCCAGACGGCTGAGCCTACCGCACTCTCTTGAAAAATTTGGAGGTATCCGTAAAAATTGTTAACCAATTAGGAAGAAGACTATTAAGACAAGTGTTGAAAGCACTACCAGCACCCGCGTCACCTTTTATTAGTCCTAAGTCAAGTAAACCTCGTGGTTCAAACAAAAGAGTGTCAAAATCTGTATCATGAAGGGACAAGAGAGGAAATTGAGCCACTGGACATAGAAGATAATTTAGTTTTTAAAAGCTTTTAACTAGTCTCGGAGGTTTTTTGTTTTTGATTTTTGCATTTAACTCTAGAATGAGCATCGTGCTAGCGAATCCTAATGTTTCTAGATATTAAGAGATTAAAAACAAAATGTATCAGCTTCTCAGGGATGCTCAGCTGAAGCATTTTCTGAGTGTCCGTAAGTTGGACATTATCATAAGCTGATGCAATATCCTGGAACACACCAACAAGACCCTCACTTCTAGAGAATGCAACCCGAATGTCGGTACTCAGAACAGTAAGGCTATTTATAGTTCCCTTTCCCTTGCTGAAACCAAATTGACTATTTGTCGGGGCACACGACCGTTGGTTTAGCGTGAAACGTCAGTATTAGCGAGTCGTTTTATAGTCAAATATAAAGTTAATATCTATGATGTGATGTGCTACAAAGAAGCTTATATATTGATACCACTGGAGAGCGCAGTATGAATATTTTTTTGAATATCAATTTTTTGACCTTAAAATCGCTTTGAGTGTTTTGATAGGGATTTTTTTTGAGTTTTTTTAAAATCTTTAATAGGTGCATAGTTTTTCTATATTTTTAGGGTTCTGTACCATGAAATGAAAAACGGAACGTTTTCAAGATCACTCTCTTGTTGTCCGTCGATAAATAAAATCAAATTTACAAGGAGCAACTTAAAGAAATCAAGGACTCTATTTCCTCCGGCAATCATTTGCCGAGCACTCGTTGCTCAAAAATTGCTCGTATAATAGCTTCCTTAGATTTTGATGAGCATTTTCTTATTTTATTTACATTTATGAATTAAAACCAGTCAAGTGCGAGCCGGAATCGCGCACCGAGGTTTACGTAAAAGGTAAACTGTATTTAGCGACAAACTCAACTTTGCCGTTAGACAACTGTTGTCCCAATACATGTACATAGGTCACGGTTAGTTTACCAACTGCAAAAAAAATTATGATCGCAAAAATATTTTTTTTTTTGTGTTTTAATAACAAATTTACGATTTTCAAATTTTTTCTTCTATATGTAATACATTTAATTGCTTCTTACCAAATTTCATGATTCAAGGTCAACGGAAAGTGCCCCATAGGTTTTGATTCATTTGTGTCACAATATGCGACAAAAAATTGCATATTTTTTTATTGCAATGACTTAGTGACCATAGACAGTAATATTTAATTGTAATAAAACTTGGCTCCCATTTCACATTTATGTTTTTGATGGAGTTTCATTACTTTTTGTACATACATTATTAGTAGGTACTTATTTATAACAAAATGAATACCACGGCAGACGGCACGGCTGCCACTCGCTCGGACACGTTCGCGTCAAGGTTCGCGGTCCCACCCCGCTGCTCCGACGTCGCACCGCGCAGTGTACCGAAATGCCTATTATTTAATTATTTATAAGTAATTATCTTACACTCTTGATGTGCGCTAAATATTGAAACAATAATTAATACCAAATCCCAGTTGATAAGGTAATAAATGCGAAAGTCGACTTTACCCTTAGTTACAAGTACTAAAACGGAAATATTTGGATCAAAAACAAATTAAGGGTGGTATTTAACTCGTTATAATTTTACGTGAAAACCTTAAAATCCACATAATGACCGGCTCGTATTTATTTTTGGTTTAAAAATATTTTTGGATTGAAATTAATTTGAATTATCATTATGGATTTTATCATTTCCTGGAGTCGACTCCTCTTTTTTTTTTATACCACTAAGGTAGCAAAAACGCCTGATGGTAAGCGGTCACCGTAGCCTATGGACGCTTGCAACACCAGGGGCATCACTCGCGCGTTGCCGACCCTTCAGAAATCTAATAACTTCTTTTTTGAAGAACCCCATACTGTAGTCCTTAGAAAACCTTGGCAGGGAGCTCATTCCACAACCCAAGCGTTCGCGGGAGGAAGTTTCTCTGAAACCGCACTGTACGCGACCATTTCGGTTCCAAAGTGTGAGAATAAATTCCCTGTCGATGCCAAAGATGCAGAAACATACATTTTACTGCACAAACATGTGCTGTCTTAAATACAAAATGTACCTTTGTTTAATACAAAGATAGAAATTGTTTTTTGGAATTTCATATTTCATAAATATATTCCTAAGAATTATCAATCAAAGTCAATTTTTATTTTCTTTGTTTTTGCATTGAATGTCAATTAATAAAGTTATTGCATTCTTATCGTAATTAAAGTTCATTTTATATAATATGATTGTCTATATTTTATAAGATATTGTTTTTTAATATACATTACTTAGATTGATCAATATCCTATACTCAATTCACCAGTGGCGTTATTGTTACCTGGAATTTAAATGATTCTGACGTTTGAAACTAGCGTTATTTCATAGCAAAGATCTAGTGGAGATTTTCATCTGCCATCGAACCTCGGTAGCTAAATAAGTAGAGCTTCTTGCCTTCGTAAGCAAGAAGATTGCAGGTTCAAGTCCTGGCTTGAGGTTAATCTTTTGACCGTATGCCAATGATAACATTTGTTTATGGTTGTAATTTATATTGTTCATAAAATAAGTATTATCAATATTGTAAAAACGTAAGTGTCATACTATAACAGAAGAGCTCATCAATTTTCTTTAACTGCATAAAAATTCATTTTTGGGATCAAGATATATCTTGCATCAAATGCATACTGTACCATATATGAACAACATGCTTTAATAGCTCTAAGGCTCTAAATAAGAAAATTCTTCACAAATATTTTTGACATTTTTTTTTCACAAATATACAAAAGTCCATGCAGTAAGGGTTTAAATGCGTTGAGTGTGTGTGCATAAACTTAGTTTTTTTGCATTGATAACTAGACCAATGTCGTGTGCCCATTTATATAAGATGTTGTAGTTTTTTTGCATTATAGCTTGTGCTTCCTCCAGATTTTTGTGAGTCACCTGCAGGCATGTGTCGTCTACAAATTAGTTTTCATGGCCATCTTTAAAATGTTTTCTAAATCACTAACATACTACTGTGGAAGTTTCAGAATCATTTTAACATTAGGCCCTGTATTCCATTTGCTAAAATTTTGAAAAGATGATTTTATCATTTAAATAATAGAATGCCTTAGAAAAGACTATAAAAATATTAAGAACATGTTTTTTCTCATTTAGGTATTTTTTTATTTTATAAGTAAACTCGTTTTAAAGTTGAGAGGTAAGTACTTCAGTTTTCCTAAAACCGTGCTGTTGTTCATTGATAATATTGTTAAGGTATCGGCATTGAATTAGTTCTGTTCACCAAATGTAAACAAACAATATGGACGTTCATTCGTATTAAAGTAAAAATCATCAAAATCGGTCCATGCGTTTGGTCTGTACAATGCCACAAAGGAACAAACATACATACATACATAGGCTGATAAGCACATTACCTTTACCTTGCATCACGCAGTCGGGTAAAAATATAAAAGTTAATAAATCTTAGACTTTGTCGCTAGTTCTAGCAGATTTTAAAAAATAATTCAACGACTTCTAGGTTAGGTTAGGTAGGTATTTCAGGTTTTTATATGTCGTACCCAAGAAGTACCTATAAATATCTTTTTTGTAGGTACTTCTTTATAAATTTAAAGACAACAATGTTTGTAGTAAATTGGTTTAATAAATATGGTTTTTTTTTGCGTTTTTATGATGCCTTATTTAGTGGGCGTCACATATATTTCGTGAGTTCATTTTGGCGCTTTTTTGACTCCTAATGGGGATGCCCTTTGGTAAGGTGTAGTGAGTTTGGCTCGAACCCCTCCCCCCTACCCTAATCTCACGTGAGATTTTTAAAATACGTGTCATAAGTATAAATACGTTAATTTGTGCTTCATTGGGTTAAATATTGTTGGATATATTTAAAAATAAACATAATTTGCAACTTTGTGTATTAGCCATAGCGTAATAATCCTAGGTCTGTGAGCTTAGCTGAGATAATTGTTATTGTGTAGGATATGGCGACAGTTTTCTAACACTTCTACCATGTTTTTTCCAAAAAAGTATAGTATAGAGATTCTGCTCGTACCCTTCCCCTTCCCCTAAATGCAACACGTAATTTATTGACGTCTCCTCAACTTTGCTGTTTTTTTTTGAGGTATACGTGGGCTTTAGCCTTGAGGCAAGTCACCAGTGAAATCGCTTGCAAAAATCCAATCGCCACCTCATTTACACAGGTTAATAAAAATCGCAAGTGACTTTTTCATTTTGCATCAAAATGTCGACCTGGAGCAAAAGAAATCTACTGCAATTTAATGTTTCAAAATGCATGATAATAGCGTTAAACCGCGCGCAAAATCCAATCAAGTATAATTATAAGATTGAAGGAATACCGATTAAGAGAGTTACAGAGGTCAACGAACAAGAGAAGAATTTTTACATCAAAACTAGAATTTTGGGATCACATTATTAGTATATAGTCGGTGGTGGTCGAGGGGTTTAAATTTCACTTCATGTCCCAAGTGGCGGAGGTTCGAACCCGGAGTATACCAATGAGTCTTTTTTTAATTACTCAAGTACACTGATTTATTTATGCACACCACTGGCTTTTCGGTGAAGGAAACCTTCGGATCGTTAGGAAACCTGCATACGTCAAGAAAAAAAAAGACGTATGTGAAGTCCACAATCCGCACTCGGCCCGCGTGTTGGACTATGGCCCAAATCATCCTCGCTTATGAAGGTAGGCCGTGCCCCAACAGTGGGGACGTATGTAGGCTGGCAAGCATTATTAGTAAAGTAAAAAGCATATGGGAAACTAGGGTTTATGCTTCGTATGTTCGCATGGCTAAAGGTTTCACAAATATTGAAGCTACAGTCACTTTGCATAACGCTTCGGTTCGGAGTCAATTAAAATATAATACAGCCATTTGGGCACCGTACAAAAATAAGTATATTTTAATGTTAGAGCGAGTACAAAACAAATTTATCAGGTTTTTATATAAAACAAAATATGGCGTATACTCGTTGTATACGCAAATTAGTGTCACACCTAATTCATTTTAGGTATAGTGGGGTATAACGAACTAAAGGTCAGACGACAATTGGTTCTAGCTTCATATATTTTTAGAGGGGAAAGACATGTAACCCGCAAGTGCTAGGTATCTTTGCATATTCCGGACAGGTATGTATGGAGGAGGCAGCATGCGCGTCTACTGGCCATACCGCGGGGCCACACCGCGCTGGTGAACGAAGCGCCACCGCTCACACACGCGCTTCGCACTCTGAACCTCAAAGCGGACAAATTGGATCTATTCCGTTGCATTCTTAAGTGGATTCATAAAGATAGCACTATTTATTATCTGTTACTGTTATAAGTAAAAATAGAATAATTTACGTTTATCTACAACTTCGCATTGGGGATATAAAACCTGCAAAGATAGTTGTAAGTTTGGATAAATAAAAATAAAATTATCTATGTAATCTGACCTCCTCTTTCCTGAGAAATTTAGCTAGATTTGGGAAATAACATTGTCCTTAGAATCCGCTAGATGTCACTAGATTTTTTGATAACGTAAATATATTTTTATTTAACTAATGGGAGGTTAACACAGCTGACTATAGCTGCATGATTTTCGCCACACGGCAATAATCGATTTTCTAAATGGCCATTCGGCTAGGCTACAGGTGATTAAAATCGCATTGAATTTACTGTCTTCAAGTAATTCTTGAATAATGGCTCGTCGAACAATTTCAATGCCAGTACGCAGTGCGAGTGCGACTGGTCACTACTCTATCAATATTTTCTTGTATTTTTTATCAATCCTCCTTACTTGCGGTAAGATACAGTTTTAAGTCATCGGCGAATAATAAGCATTTTGCATTTTCAATGACGCTAGGTAGGTCGTTTATCGTCGCCGACTGTTCGAAATTCAGCACCGTGCGAGACCGAAAAGGGATTTCGGAATGAAATTAACAGCTGAACGGAAACCAAGGAAAGCGCTTGCGCGGCTGCTAGCGGGGTAGGGTGTGTGGTTAATATCTGTTTCTGTTTAATATTTTTAACGTAAAAATGACGTCACATTCAGATATTAAAATTTTTTATTACGGAGACTTTCGGTATCTCATAATTTTAAGGCAAAACGAAATCAGTGCTGGAAATATTTCGGTGATTTAGTTCTTCACGACGAGAATGATACTAAAAAGAAAAAGGTTCTAGAAAGCCTGGTATTTTGCAATGTCTGTCTTACTTCCATTCCAAGGAGGATGAATGTGGTGAGAACATAAAATTTGGAAAGTAGGGCACACTTTTGCAACCGAAATCCCATTAGTAACATTCTGCGTTGGATTGGACAGATTGATCTAAAAAATTTACAATATGAATGGAACCAACTAAAAGATTCCGTGAAATTCTTAGGCAAGTTCCGAGAAGCAGTTGAGGTTTTACCTTTTAGAAAATCAGCATTATAAACCTTGCTATCTTTTTTTAAAAAGAGATAAAAGAAGTGCCCATCTGACACTCCTCCTGACACTAGAACCGTGACGGACTGGGATAAATTCGAGCAATTACTCGAAAATCCCCGCTCGCCACATCTAGATCGCGTTTACGACAATATCTCATCCGCGAATGATATAAACGTGGTTATCGACTCACTCACTAGCCACCTGACCGCCACTATTAGCGAGTGCTCAAGACAAGGGTCGGTTGGTGACTACCACCACCTAATCCTGCCTTAGCACATTAGATCGGTTATGAATGAGCGTAACGCAGCCCGGCGAAGGCGCGATCGCGCTCCCTCTACCGAAAACAAAGCTCGCTTCAACGACTTACCCTGCCGTGAAAGATCAGCTGTAGCTGAGCTTCGCGCCCAACGCTTTTGTGATCTGATGGAGAATATCCCTCCTTTTTATCAAGCTTATTGGCGCCTAGCCAGAGCGTTATATGACAACTTCAACTCTCTCCCTCCGCTCACTCGCCATAACAACGTTTCCGCGTTCAATGCTGACGAAAAACCGAATTCCTTTGCATCTAGTCTCCAAACCCAATGTGTCTTAAGAACTCAACCATTTGATCCCGATCACGTGCGATAGAAGGTGAAGTGGAGCGCAGAGCATATCTGCCCCCACAGGATCCTCTGCCTCCTGATATTATCGACGAGGTCAAACAGATCATCAAAGACCTACTCCCCCGCAAAGGCACCGGCGCGAACGGTATATCTAACGATATTCTGAAACGCCTTACTTTTCCCCTTCTCTGCCTTCTAGCAGCCATCTTGCGGATCTCGTCATCCTTAAAATGTAAGGTATCCAATTAGCCCTCTTCGCGGACAAAACAGCTATTTACAGCACCGACAGGTAAGTGAATCGAATCACTAAGAGACTCCAATCCACAATCACCGCTCTAGGCGAATGGTTTCGGAAATAGAAAATCGAAGTGAATCCTGACAAAAGCTCTGCCGTTCTCTTTACCGTTGGCCGCCCTATTGACGACCTCCCTTAGCAGCCCTCCCACTTTCACACGACGTTGACGTCCCCAGGTTTGTCGGCGAACGCACGGTCCTTCAACGGTTGCTTCTCGCCCCCACTCACCCGAAATCGAAACTGCGTAACGGGGAACTCCCCTCTTGGCGCTGACTCCCTTCGGGTTCGAGGCTCACGCCGTTCGAAGGGACGACCCCAAAAGCGACAACCCAAGGCGAGGCACCACCGCGGGGAGCCCTTGAGCGTTGGGCGCTATATGGGCTGAGACTCCAAAAGAGTCTCGCCCCAAAAGCTCGGTGGAGCAGTAATGGCTGCAGCTAGCTGCTTAGTCAGTCAGAAAAAAAAGATAGATCGAGAGAGATCAAGAAGACCCACAAGAAACAAATACAAAACAATACCTAGCCCAAGTACAAGTAAACCGTTATTGCTATCTCAACTCGCATGTAAATATAACTATGTGCAACATGGTTCACAAAGTGCTGATACAGTGACAATGTCAACAAAGAAGTATGGAAATATTTTGCGACTGCAGTTCCTACAGAACTTGAACACGGAGACATCCTGACTTACTGGAAAACCAAAAAAACTAGCCACCCCTGTTTGTTACGCTTAGCACAGCAGTACTTTGCATCCCTGCAACGAGCAATCCCAGTGAAGGGGTGTTCTCTGTAGCCGGACTAATCATTCCTCTCAAAAGGTATCGCCTTAGTCCTTCCAGGGTTAACAAAATCCTCTTTGTGCATGACAACTATAAAAGTTGTAAAGAGAATCTTTAAATAATAAAAGAAAAATAATATTTTAACAATGAAATTTAACCAACTTCAAACTTCAATTGAAAAGGAAAATAAAAAGTCCTAAATGCAGATATACCCACAGAAACATTAAGTTACGTATTTTTTTGACTTGCCGTTGAATGCGAAAAGATTTTTATTCCTATTTTGCTTACTGCAAATTTTAGGCATCCGACTTCAAGGCGAAAAAAAGTAACTCGATATTTTTGAAGTGAAAACTTCTTTAGCGGCGCTGTGCACTTTTTTGTGATGGGTAAAAACTGTCAAACTCGCGTTATTTACATTAGGTTAGTTTTTATTTTTATTATATGGCGATTATGAGTAGTACAGGAGGTTGGATATGGGATTTTAATTCTATGACAGATTGAGCTGATATACAACGTCAAAAAAGTAAATAAACAAAAGTTATTATTTTTAATAAATAAATATGGATAAGAAGTGATGGGAAGTGAATTGCGAGTATGTTTTCACTTTTGCCGGCACTCCCGGAGTGCAACCCGTTTTTTTTAATATTAAGCTGTACGTGACTACACTTTACTAAACACTTCGATAAAAGCATCATCTAAGTCAAGTAGGTTTTTGTTATTACTTTTTTTTATACTTACCTATATTTTAACTCATGAGAATCAGGAATGTCCCCGTTATTTTTAGTTAACGTCATTTTTTTAACCAATTGCTTGATCTTATCTGCAGATTATCTTAATTTCTAAGCCTATACAAGATTTTTTTCAAAACTGCCTCAAAAATCTCACGCCGCGCCGCCGCCGTGGAATTTTTACAGCGCGCACCTCTACTCCAGACCTAGTAAAATAGCTTTTTGACCTATAGCCTACATATTCTACGTACTGCATATAACTGGCAAAGAAGTTCAGTAAATGAAGAGTAAAACCAGCTCCTGCCAACTTTACAAGTAACGTGTCGTTAGCAACTAGGTCGATAGCTTTTTTATAGTCGAAATCAACATGGAGCATTTTTTTTTCTGAAACTTAGTGACTTGTCTGTGTTAAAAATTAAAATGCTTTGTCATATGGTATTTTCCCGCATTTTAAGTAAAAAAGTACATACCTCTCGAAAAGCAACGCTTTTTCTCCTGTTACTTTTCGGAAAACCTCTCATTACTCTGTGCTTTTTATTTTGTTGAACGGCAACACTGAATCCCGCCAATATCCGCCAATTGAATAAATTTTACAATTTCCAAGTAATATACACAGAGAATATTGTTACATATAGCCTATTTTAAGTTAAATTACATATCAAACAAGTTTCTATCTTTCTACGAAGTGAAAGACGCTTTTGTTATATGTTTTGCAAGCCGGTGTCAATACTACCTATTTTTATTGTCGATGTATTTTGTAAATACTATTGTAAAAACCAATCCTATTACTAATGTCGCTTCTAGAAGATGTTTTCCTTCAAGATGAGGCTCACGAGGCTCAAGAGTTAGAGCGCATAATCGATGGTGATGAGTTTGACGAAAGGCCTCGTTCAGTTGCAGAAAATAGTGATGAAAATAGCGAGAAAGAAGATGAAGCAGGTTATTTATTTATTTACTTCTTGTCTACTCTATTTATTTTGGCAGAATGTGGTAGAATCTAAAACAGAGGTCTTGTCCAAAACCGTAGGCGACCAAGTGGTTGGGGTGCACTAAATGGGGCGCTGAGAAAAAGACTTTTTCCCTTACACCCCCTTTTAGTTACTCTGTCCGACCAAGTTATATGCACTGCTTTGCTACAGGTGTTTGAGGTCCCGCTCCTGGGTAACTTTTTTATCAACAGTAGTCTGGTTATTACGGCCTTATTTAGTTCAAAATAAAAATTTGATATTAATTAGTTACTTCATTATCTATTCTGTCATAGCATCATAACATTGAAAATACTATCAAATTGTTATTTATGAGCTTTGAAGAATATATATTCAGTAATATATTTTAGTCTGTATCTTCCACAAGAAGATAATGTTTGTGACAAGTAGTATGTAATTTAGTTATAAGTAGATAAATTAGAGAGACTGAATTCTCACCCAACCTTATATTACTTGAATAAAGAATTGGTAAATATTTACTTATTGGGCAAAAGTTATTTTTGCATAATAACTTTTTTATAAATATATTAATTGATAAAGAAGCATCCCTTAACACACATGTGTATACCTGACTTAGAATCTATTTGCAATTTGTGTAAACAAAAATGACCTTGACCCGCATCTTTCGCTTTGTAGTCTATGCAATAGCCATGAGCTAAATAACTCCGGACAAAGATTTGATATGTCACATATCATTCCGATTAAAGATATGTATCTGCTTCACAATCCATAGCCGCTTAATATAACCCTTGTTTGTTATTGATAGATACTATTTGATATCTATATTATATTTTTCTAACAGATATTCACGCGCCCATCACAAATCAGAAGTGATACTAAAAACTACATGTTTATTTCATGCAAAGTGAAGGAGTTGTAACATATCTGGCCTCGGATATATATCCAAAGATATAGTTATGTCCGGAGTTACCCAAGGCTACAAAAAATTGTAATAGTTTCGGTTCAATTGCATTGAATGCATATTTTAGGGGCATTTTGCCTGCATTGAATCTTGTTGACCTAAAATGAATGTGCTATTATGTCACTTCCAGTCCGCGTTCAACACATTGGCTGCACCTGCTCTGGAGGAATAGTGGATGTGCCATCAAATAGTGAACGGCCATATAGTTTTATAGGCCATTTGGATCTAAATTTGTTATATTAATAAAAACCATACTATACAGTACCAAGTCTAACACTGATGACATTAGAACATTGTATTTTGCAGCATTCAAGCATTGGCTGACCCTTGACCCTTTATTAGATATGTGTTTAAAATGGCTATCAGTAGTGATGCGGAAGAGCAATTATCTAAAAAAGGTTTAGAAATTAAAAAATGGCTCCTGATTGAATCAATTGTGCTAATAACCTTGTAGCCAACCTAAAATGTGCTTAGAATCAATATATAAAAAAATGTTAGCACAAAACTTATAATTGCTAATGCACAGGGCAATCATTCTCTGCATTTCTAAGATGGTTTTATCCTACTCATTGCCAGCCCCCACTTATAATATGTTAGTGGTATTACACAGGACAACCATTATCTAACTTTTTAACAGTGGTTTTGTCATATTCTTTGCCAGATCTCACTTATAGTAGCATTAAAACACAGGACAACTATTCTCTGTCTTTTAATAGTGGTTTAATCATATTATTTGTCAGCTCCCAGGCAAAGGTTTGCATGCATGGCGCAGTCAGAAACTGTTAAACTGCAGTACAAGATCTACAATCTACCAGCATTTCTTGCTAACTTGAGGCAACGACAACTGCTGCGTTTGTGTGATATAACATTGAAACAGATCTATCAATTTAGCACATAAAAAAATACAAATACATAATAAAACACATTTGTGCATGTGTATACATTCTCTTGCTAATGTAGTAGTAGAAACAAATAAATTTAATTTAGTGTTTGGGTAGTGATGTTAGTTTCAATGTTTTCAGAGGAAGATAAAAGGAGAGTTGATCCAAATACAACCAAAACCAAACGTTTAGTGAAGAATCCTAGGGTGACATTGAATCCAGCTCGGCTTACTGGACCTCGGGGTATACATATCATCGCAGAACATTTTAAGGATTTCAAATTTAAAGGTAAATACCATAAAAAGGAGTCAGTCAATTAAGTTTCAATTAAAGTTTAGTTCTTCAAAAGCACAAAAATAATTGAAATGGACAATAACAATATAAAAATTAACATAGACAGTGTTAAAAAGCTTTTACAGGTTTTCAAATAATGTTTTTCTGTTCAGATTAAAAAGTGGACTGTTACAATCACACTAGGAGCTACTATATCTTTACGTTTTATATTTATCTTTGTTTAATTAATTATTTGACCACTTAAAATGAATCTGAAATATTGTATGGGTAAAATCCGAAGCAGATATAATATTGGATACAATATTTAGTGAACTAAATTTCTAAAAATTTTACTCCTTTAAATGCGTTATTATCTTATGTATGTATTGCTTTTTGTTATTGTCGTAAAACGCATATTCATTCATTCAATGCCACTGAATTATGGAATGACTGAAGTTTTTGTTGATTTCATACAATTATTTAATTTAATAAAAACTTTTTGTATTCATAATTCAATGTATGAATATGCATTTTGTGACAGTGTTTAATGACGCGCTTTATGATAATATGTTTTGAGAAATGAAATGTCTAAAGCTAAAAATATGTGTAATACAGTTTGTATGAAAAAAAAATTTCACATACACTTTAAAAACCTTTCTTTAAGGTAAAGGTCACGAGAAAGAAGATTTAGACTTAGTGCTTAAGAAGTTAGAGCACTGGGCATATAGATTGTACCCAAAGTTTGGATTTGAAGACTGTTTAAAAAAAATCGAAACACTTGGCAAAAAGAGGCCTGTCATGGTACGTGATTTTGAACACCATATATTTTGTTTATCTCAATGCATGACCACTGTTAATTGTTTAGTATGTTAAGATTAAAAAAAAATATAAATGCCACAAGACATCTTTTCTACACATCATATTCAAACTATTGAATACAACTTAAGGATGTGTTGTGGCATTAATGTGATAATGAACAAAACAAACAGGCAGATTAGTTTAAAATAACAATGCAAAATCGAAAGGCGGCGTACAATATCTCAGATAAAAATTGCAAATAATAATAGTGTGTTAATAATAATAGGCTAGAAATGGCGCCTTATGCCATCCATAAGCTGGCGTCCAAAAAACTTGGTGTTCTCAACAGAGCGAGGCAGTACTTAACGTCAGGGCAGAGGTTGCTGCTTGACAAGTCGCAAGTTCGACCCCATATGGGGCAATGCTGCTATCTCTGAGCAGGTGCACCCAGATACCAGCTTGGCCCTTTGTCTCGGTTCAACGACGGGCTGTAAGAATTGTCGACGATCGCAAACTCACTTGCCGTATCAAGACCTTAAGTCTGAGAAGAGACATTGCCTCCCTATGTGTGTTCTACCGCTTGTACAATGGGATTTGTTCTAAAGAATTGATCGAAATTATGCCCGCGGCTACTTTCTACCATCGCACCGTTCGCCATCGGCAGGGAATTCATTCTCACACTTTAGAACCGAAATGGTTGGGTTGTGCAATGAGCTCACTGCCAAGGTTTTCTCTAAGGACTACAAGACAGTATGGGCTTCTTCAAGAAAGAAGTTATTGGATTTTTGAACGTTCGGCAACGCGTCAGTGATAGCCCTGGTGTTACTAGCGTCCATAGACTACGGTAATCACTTACCATGAGGCGGTTCGTAAGCTTGTTTGCCACCTTAGAGTATAAAAAAAATTTATTATAGCTTGCTGTAGCAAACTTTATTAGTATAATTAAGTGGTTGACGTAATAATCACATGCTTGATAACCAAATTTAGGGCGGTCGGAGCCACTGGCAAAAACAAGATTTTTATAAACCATATCAGAAGCCAGGCATGAGTTGGCATATTTTTCGGGACGGGAAATGACTTAATATTTAAAATCGTACCTAATCAGATCGCCCGCATTTTCTACTGCTACTACTCTGCACAATCTTACAACAGTCATTCGTTCAACCTTTCACATGTAGAGGCAGTTCGTAAGTGTTTTGATGTTAAGTCGTGTTGGCGCGCCATTGCTTTGTACGGTCGCCACTATAGGATCGTCTAAAGGTGCGTACAGATTATTTGCAACACAACATGCAATGCAACATTTCCCGTACATTTTAATGTGTTCGCGAACGCACTAAAATCAACTGCGCCCATGCTACGTACATTCGCAGGGCGCGCGTTGGTTCGTGCCTAGTGTCGGCTTTTTTCGACGAACGCTTTGAGTGCGCGCAGTGTTATCCGGACGGCTAATTCGCGGCGGACCTGCCTACTGCCCGCGATATTTGAATCGACGATTGTAAAAATGAATGGAGATGACGACTAGGGTTTTTTTTATACACTGGTGTAATAATAGTACATTGTTCACCAAGGGGTGAAAGTGACTTCCTAATCCATTCTGTGGTTGAAACGTGATTGAGTAACAAACAACCAAACATTATATATCTCTGAGTGTGCGGACAGACCCTTCGAAATCTGTGGCACAAGGTTTTGCCCGTGACAAGGAGTTTCTTCTTAGGCGCTTGAGATATTGAAACGCGTATATGCACACAACAGACCGATTTTATTTTTTATTTAACTTATGCTTCTAACTTAATTCTAACACATATTTACAAATATTTCACTTTAAACATTATATATTAGTATCTGATGGATACTTCTTGATTGACTGAACACATACAAATTTTGTTCTATATTTATAATAAAAATAAAGAACCCCATCAGAGGAAGAGGTTGTTCCATAGAACCTTCTAGATTTAGTATTTAACTTACTGTACTTTCTGTGGTGACTGAAAATCTAGCCCTCACAAAAACTTAGTGAAAGAAAACATATAGTAGTCGATATATACATATATCGAAAGTGTAGGTATATCTACCTAGCTATAAATTGCTACTGACAGTTGGGGTCTCTATCGGCTATTGCCATCACAGTCACACGATTCATGGCTTGACTATAAAATAACGTTGTTTTACATTTTTAGGTTTTATAGGCAAACGGTAAGAGCTATAATGACAATTTAGGTGTCCTAAGATAGAGCTGTCGGAGGTTCTAATGACATATCGTGGTATGTTCCTCCGTCTACGGTTAGGCCGTAGTGAGAGAAGAGCTGGAATTCTAGCTCTCAGGGCTTTCTGTTGTGCTATATGTCAAAAAATAGACCTAAAATTCGGACATACCTTTCAGTATTTTTGGTGTCTGTCAGTATGTTAAATCATGAAAAAAATGTGTGATACAAGATTTCAGAATTTTCCTTGTGCTCCTGTACTTCAGGGCTTAAAGTTACCTGTATGAAACCTACTTATCTTGATAGATGCCTATGAGAGGTATCTAGTGATACATTTACCTTTATCCTATGTAACCCGGTTGCTGAGTTTTGAGCTATTGTATTTCATAAGTTTACATGTAATTTGCGCCCTAACCATACTACTTACCGTAACGGTATAGATACCTACGTGTAGGGGCAAAGGTGTGATTTTAAACTGTTATGCTTATTTTAGGCATAGCCTAAGGACTTAATAACCCTAGCCAGGTACAGTTTCAGACAGTCTTTCTCTTTTTTACCCATAGACCCATCCCTTTTGTATCTCTATCGCAGTCTATTATCAGAGGAGTAAGGGAGAAAGAATGTACAATACTCAACACGCTAACTATTTTCACCTGTAACTTAATAACCGTACATACGGTCTATATAGAACTTTACATAGTAGTTCTGTACATTTTTTGCACAACAAATGGCATACATATATTAAACTAAAATTCCCGCTTTTTTGGGGATAGTCGTGCGTACAAAGTCGAAAACATGTCGGTACTCACACAATATTATTTTTGTTATCAACAAATAGTAAAGAGGGGAAATGAAACAAACCTACTTTATTTTTACCTAACTTAATACAATTTGACACTTATTGTAATTACAAGTTTTTAAATCTAAACTAGTCCCTATCAGGAAAATAGTTTTTATTGCGTAAATATGTACTTAATATTAACTTATTATAACAAAACATTACATGACAAAAATTATGTATTATTATATAAGTGTTTGTGTTGCATTCTTGCAGCGGTGATAACAAAGCCCCCCCCCCCTCTGTTCTTGGTTGACCTCTGTAGTATGGAACCGCTGGGCAATTGTACGTCAACCACTCTGATGGCTCCGTTCTTATCAGGATGCACGGCTGCTATCCTACCTCTCGGCCATGCGTTCCTGGGGAGGTTTGCATTCCAAATAATGTCACAGTCTCCGATCTTTGGTGGTGTTCCCGGATTGCCCTGTGGTCGCCTTGTATGGAGCGTTGGTAGGTATTCTCGCATCCATCGCTCCCAAAAGATGTCAGCTAGTCCTTGCGCGCGCCGCCATTGTTGACGCGCGTTAAGGTTGCAGTCATCGAAGCTGCCAGGCTGAGGCGTGTGGCTGTTTGACCCCAACAAGATGTGGTTCGGGGTCAACGCCTCGGGTTCGTCAGGGGCGCTCGTAATGTGAGTGAGCGGGCGCGAATTGACGGTGTTCTCAGCTTCAGCCAGCAGCGTCGGCAGGATCTCATCACGGGGGTACCTTTCGTGCACGGTGGCATGAAGGGCTTCTTTCACGGAGCGTACCATGCGTTCCCATGCAAGAGGGGCTAGCGGGGGGGATGAAACGCCATTGCCTTTGTTTCCCAGCTCTATGCTTTGTCTGTTGTGTGCGTTCGGCCTGCTGTGTGCGTTCGGTCTGTTATGTACGTTCGGCCTGTTGTGTGCGTCTTGAAAGTTTCTCAGTACCTCTTTATTGTTCGATTTCCACTGCGTTAAAGTAAAGCCGGCTTGTTTGTGAACATAGTCGACTTCAGAGGTGATTTTTTTTGCTTTTTCGACGTTTTTAAAACTTTGTAGGTAGTCGTCGACATAATGGTTCACCTCAAATGCTTTAGCGGCCTCTGGAAATTGTTCCGCATACTCCCGCGCATTTCTGTTTTTCACATAGATGGCTGTGGTCGGCGAACAGCACGCACCAAATATAACTGAGGTCATTCGGTACTCAGTAGGTATGTTGTTTTGGTGCTCGTCGCCTTGGCTCTCGCCGTACCACAAAAATCGTAATGCATCTCTATCTTGCGGTCTTATTTTGACTTGCATGAACATCTCGGCTATATCGCTGGACACGGCTACTGGGTGCTGACGGAACTTCATTAGGACCCCCGGTAGTGATCGTAGGAGGTCGGGTCCGGACAGCAACATTTCGTTTAGGCTCTTGCCGTTTGTTCTGGCTGCGGCGTCGTGTACAAGACGTATTTTCTTTTTCTCCGTGTTGATGACGGGAAAGTGCGGCAAGTATAGGGTGCGATCTTTTGGTGCAGGCAACTCGGCGGGTTCTGCGTAACCTTTTTCTAAGAGGTTGTTGACACTCTGTGTGTACTTTTCGTTCAAACTTTCGTCCTTTTCTGGACGTTTTTTCAGGCCTTTCAGGCTTAAACGCATCTGCGTAATTATTTTCAATTTTTTTCATTTTCGTTTTTTTAATGGTGCCTGTAGCCTACCGTCGGGTAGGCGCTCAGTGTATTTTTCTAAATACTCGGTGGCACGCACATCGGGATCTTGCTTAATGGACTTTGGTTCGAAGCATAGCGATTCGAGTTTGAAAAATCTTTCATTTGTTCTTCGAAGTTCTCTTCGATGGTGGCGTATGCGCATACACTTTCGTTTTCTATGAATATCTTTCTCGATCTTCCGTGTAGCACCCACCCTAGCTTTGTTTTTGACGCGACGGGTTGGTTTGGGCGACCTCTCTTGACCTTTGTTGAGATAATGTATTCCCAGTTGTCTTGTCCAATCAAAAAAGTGGGAACGTGTAGCGAGTGAAGTATTTTATTTTGTATATGTAGTGTGTAATTAGCTTTAAATTACCCTTTTGCGTGTTATGTCAAAATCATTGTAAAATTCTATATCCATACATGCATGGAATGCCATACTCATTTACGCCAACAGTCTTTTAAATCTGATTTTTGAAAAGATGACAGATGGAAAAATATTGAAAAGGAGTCTTTTGGAGATTTTCTCAAAGATAGATGTTTAAAACCAAAATTTGCAATTTTTACCTAAAATAAATAGGAATTAATCTTTTTGGAGTGCATCAAGTTCTGAGAGAAGCAGGAACTAAGGAGATGTAAATTACAAGAGGAATTTACCGCACGAGCTTTAATAAGAGAAGGTTTGATTTTCTCGATAAAATATCTCAAGGTTGTGGGTTCTACCATAAACCCTCCCATCAGGTACCTAAGTGCATTTATTTGGATAGGTGATTATTGCTATATTGATTCTGCGGATTGGCTTTTTTTCGCCATATTGATTTTTAATTTCTCAATCTGAAAAGAATGGTAATGGCATAGATTGCTGAAAATTTGGTGAAAATTACATCATATTACGATTAATTGATATTTTCGACAATACAGTCGACCCGAAGGAAAAATTACGATACCATCGTCTAGATAGGAAAAAGACGGCAAAACAGATAAATTCGGAAACTGAATTTATTATGGAATTATAGACTTTCAAATTGTTTATTTGTGAATTAGTGATTGTATATAAAACTAAAAATAAATTGTATTAACGAACCTATCTTTTCATTTATCTTCCCCTGGGGAATTGAGTCTTAACAAACGGCGTGGTCATAGGTCAGCTGGTCGACGATGCCACTGAGGTGTTTGCAACTTTCGATGTCGGCTCGCTTTATCATTTGCGTCGTGATGTTCAAATATGGAACCGTTTTTGCAGAGCGTATCAACAGCTGATTTTCTTGGTCGCGGCCTCGGACAGTGAATGAGATAATCTTGCTATTTTTCGCTTCAATTTTCTGACCAGAAATGCCTCGAACTGTCATAGGTTTTATTGGACCGGTGGCTCCGATTTTCTCCGTCAACTCCTCCGTCAAAATTGTGACGCTAGAACCTTTGTCAAGTAGGCAGTAAGTGTTGACGTCTCCCTTGGGACCGGAGACAACAACAGGTGCTATTTTCAGCAGCACCTTTCCTTCAGCGGTTGCCTCGGCGACGTGCTCGATTGTCGGTTCTGGCGGCGGTGACGGCAAAGCGAGTTGGGCGGACTCTTCGGTGATGGTCGGCCGTTCTGTTCGCTCTTTTATCTCATGAAGCAGCCTATGGTGTGTAAACTTGCACCCTTTTACACCACATGGTCTCGCGCGGCAAGTATCTTTGCGATGTGAGCCGCTTATGCATCGAAAACAAAAGCGTATTTTCTTTACGATTTCCCACCGTTCAGACACGCTTTTCTTTGTAAAAGTGGAACATCTCGACAGTCTGTGGTCGTCTTTGCATAGTGGACACGTCGTAGGCCCTCTTTGTCTCGTTTCAGCTGTGGGAAAAACTTTTTCGGTAGGTCTCGCAAAGTTTTTTCGTTCCGTAGTACGCTCCTTTTCTGGCAGCGCGTAGCTTCCGCATTTGTTATTAGCTATGTTGAGAAAATCGGCCATTTTCTTGAGTTCTGGTACGTCGTCTGACTGTCCAGCTCTGTAGTCGAACCATTTTGATCTCAATATAGGAGTAAGTTTTTCACATACTACTCGCGCCATCTCTGTGTTGTAGAGGTACTAACGTTTGTTCAAAGCTTCTATCGTGGCGACACTGTTGCTTATTTTGCATGCAAAAATGCACAATTCACGTGGCGATTTGTTCAACTTATGTGCGGTTCTCATTTTGTCCATCTCAGACATAATAATTATCTCAGGTCTTCCAAATCTGCGTTTAAGCATTGACATTATAATTTCCGGTTCTGGGTCGACTAGTAGTAAACTGGACACTGTTTCTTTTGCCGCAAACTGTAGGCTTCTTCGTAGCCTAGGTACATTCTCCACTTTGGAGAAATATTTCGCTGTACTCTGGTAAGACGATCGCTAATTTAACCATTCGCTTGTGTTTCCCGTGAACGTTGGTAGTTCCTGAACGTACCGAGAGGCGGCGCTAGGTGTAGTTTTCTGTCGCACGGCTTGCGCTAATGCATTTGCCAGCATAGCTACATCGAAGGTCGAACTTCCTTCCATTTTCGATCAATTTCCGATTTTTTTTTTTTTTTTTTTTTTTTTGTGCGACGGTGGCGCCCCCTGGTGGGTATTTTCGGCGATTGCTAATAATGCAGGTGGCCCCTGCTGCTCTTCGATCCACTCTCTTACCCGTGATTCTCTCTCGACGCTCTCGCGGTCGTCGGAGTCTGACGACTCATCAGCCATTCTGGCCAGTCGTGCTCTTGTTAGATCTGCTTGGGCGTGTACTTCTTCTAGTTTTAGTCGTGCTAATTCTTCAATTAACTCTCTTTTTCGAGTTCTTCTTTCAGACTTCCTTGACCCGGCGATGCTCTTCGGCGGGTCAGGTACGGAGTTGGGCTGTTCTATGGCGGTGACGACGCTAATCTGTGCTTCTCTCGCGGCGTCGGTGGTGGACGCTGTCGTCGTCGTGGTTGGCCCTGACGACCAAGTATGCGTGGTCGTTTCTCCGGTCGTTCGTCCAAAATTCGGCTCGAACCTGACCAAATTGTGCGGACAGACCCTTCGAAATCTGTGGCACAAGGTTTTGCCCGTGACAAGGAGTTTCTTCTTAGGCGCTTGAGATATTGAAACGCGTATATGCACACAACAGACCGATTTTATTTTTTATCTTATGCTTCTAACTTAATTCTAACACATATTTACAAATATTTCACTTTAAACAATATAGATTAGTATCTGATATATACGGATACTTCTTGAAGCTTCTTGATTGACTGAACACAAATACAAATTTTGTTCTATATTTATAATAAAACTGAAAAACCCCATCAGAGGGAGTGGTTGTTCTATAGAACCTTCTAGATTTAGTACTTAACTTATTGTACTTACTGTGGTGACTGAAAATCTAGCCCTCACAAAAACTTAGTGAAAGAAAACATTTATTTATTTATTTACATCTTACAACTATCATTACAGGATTTTTCCTAATGCGATAGTGTAGCTACATTGATTTTTTACATTAATACCTATATTTAATTTTTTAGACATTTTTGTAACATATAACCAGTAATGAAGTTTTTGTGAAATCACTCAGAGCACAAAGAAACAAATTGATTTCTCTAGCTATTTGGTTAAGAGTTCCGAGAGCAAGAATGAGAGGTGCATCTTTCATTAAATTAGTTCGTGTCTTTGGTACTACGAGTAGGTCGGGCAGTCGCCGTCTCCACACGTACCTATCCGGAACGAAAAACCCTATGTGTCTCATTATTTCAGCGTTGTGGATTTTACCTCTTATTAGTTTCAAAATGTAAGAGACAATAGTGAGTTCCCTTCTTACCTTCAGCTCATTATACCCTGCCATGCCCAGAACAAAAAGAGTTGGATACATCAGTGGATACATAGGATACACTCCATACTTCCTCTTATATAAATATCTCACAAATTTATTTTGAACCTTTTCTAACATAAGTTTATATTTCGTTTCATGTGGAGCCCAAATTATTCCGTTGCATTCCAACTGACTTCTTACTAGAGCATTAAATAAGGTAACAATTGCTGTAATGTTCGTGAAGTCATGTGTCATACGGAGTATCATACCTAAATTTCTGTAAGACTTTTTACACACATTTATAATATGATCCCTAAACGTAAAGCCACCGTTAAAGTGGACCCCTAAATCTTTGACTTCAATAACCTTGACTATTGGCAGTCCATCAATATTATAGTGACCCATGATCGGGTTATGTTTGCGAGTAAACGTAATTGACAAGCATTTTGCAATATTTAATTGTAAGCAATTTTTTTGACACCAACTTTGTACTCTATCGATGTCTCTTTGTAATCGCTCACAGTCATTTGCACTTTTTATGTCAATGTACAGCTTTAGGTCGTCCGCGAATAGTAAGCATTTTGCGCTTTTAACTTTCTTTGGTAGGTCGTTTATCATTATAAGAAACTCCAAAGGCCCAAGGTTGCTGTCCTGGCTCACGCCCGACCAAGTAGAATACGGCTCTGACTTGTATCCCTCGTATTCCACATATTGGCTTCTGTCTGTCATATAACTGGCAAAAAACTGTAACAAGTGTGGTGTAAAGCCAAAACTTGCCAATTTTCTAAGTAAGATGTCATTGTCCACTGCGTCAAATGCTTTTTTTACATCGAAGTAGGCGGCATCCATCTGCCCCCCACTGTCTACTGTTGGCACTATATCCGCCATATAACTGAGTAAGTTACTGGTGGTGCTTCTACCTGGTCTAAAACCATGCTGCATTTCCGTAAGTTGCGAACTGATTTGATTAAAAATACTCTTATGTACGGCTGACTCTAACACTTTGGCCGCCGTTGACAATACTGCAACAGGCCTATAGTCATCAACGTTTGTTCCCAACTTATTTTTCGGTATTGGAACCACTCGAGATAATTTCCATCTCTCTGGAAATACAGCATGTCTTAGACAGTTGTTGTAGATGTACAGCAGTGGCTCTACCAGCACTGACCGGCAATCTTTAAACAGGTAGGGTGGAATGCCATCTGGTCCTGCTGATTTTGTCGGCTTCAGTCGTTGGAGGGCGCGAAGCACATCATCCCTACCCAATATGTCGATATGAACCCTAGCTGCTCCATTCTCACTACCCGTTTCCGCAATTGCATTATGGACATTAAGCTCGGGCCGCTTTTGACTGTACACTGAGCTAAAGTACATTGCTAACTCTTTGACGGATTGCTCACTACTTAGCACTTCACCGTTTTTTATAATTCTTTTTGGAGTTCTACCACCTCTTTTTGATTTGGTAAATTTCCAAAAAGACTGGATCTTTTAACAATTGCCTTTGGGCACTGTCTTGATACTGCCTGAATGCAATCCCTATCATTTCTTTTACTTTAGACCTACACTGTGCAAACTCTTTATAATCGACCGAGGACTTGGTGGCCTTATATTTTTTATGCAATGAAGCTTTTAATTTTATTTCTCGGACAATTTCCGTCGTGTACCAGTCAGGAGACGTACCTCGTAGTCGCATGAGTTTGCTTTTTTCGTGGCACACATTCATCAATTATTGAATACAAAATATCATAGAAGTAATTCAAACTAGGTTCCAAATCTAAATTATACATCGGAGTCCAATCAACATCTCCTATCCGTGAATATAATGATACAAAATCAGCTTTATTAAAGTTCCACTCTCCTGGCGTACTTTTTTTCGCGACAGGAAGGGGTGGCGGCGGAGACAGTGTTGGTGGTTGGTGCTCTTGATCGAGCTGAGACAAACAGACACCTCGAGTGGTGGGTGATACTCGTCCACCGCCACCAGCTGCGCCGCCGGCCCTGCCTCTCGCACGCTCACGCCACCATCACCCTCCGTCAATGTACTCAGAACTAGATCCAATTGCCGATTGTTGCAATTACCTACTTTGTTGCTCTGTGTGAACTCACAATACGTTTCAAAATATTCGTAATAATTTTTTATGTTAGTAGAACAAGAGTACAGGTTAAAGTCTCCTAACACTAACATTTTGTTAAACTCTTTACAATACTGTTCTAACATATTAAATAATGACATGTATTCATTATCATCACTGTTGGGTGGGATGTAAACTACGCACAACAAAAATAAAAATCTATTTCGTAGGTAAACCTTGCAACCAGTTCGAACGCACAGCTGTCAATTTTTACGTCACTCGGCGTAGAAACTCGTCGTAGCTCGAAGCGTGGTGTGGCCACGAATCATACTCCGCCCTGCTTACGGCCGTCCGCTCGATCACATCGTATTATTGTGTACCCTGGAGGAATCATTTCTGCGTCTTGAATCGATTCATTGCACCCAGTCTCTGTGATTGCGAACAAGTCTGCATTTGAACTACTCACACTTAAATAAAATTCCTGTAATTTCGTACGGAGCCCCCTAACGTTCTGGTAAAATATTTCTATATATTTAGGGTGTTTAACCTACTTTTGTTGAATGGTTGTGGGTCCTCCGAAACCACACCCATTCACAATACTCTATATATACGGCCCAATTTTCAGGTTGACACAGACAATCATACTTGCTTTCTGGGACCCCTATTATAAAAGATGCATAATCCCTTTCTGTTTTATGTTTAATCATATCTATTTTAACTGGCGTTTCCATCCCACATATGTTTTTTACATGTTTTTCTATCTTTACTATTGGTGTATCCTTCTGAAGACGCCATACATGTAGATATTTCAGTTCCCTGAATTTCTATTTTATCTGTATTGCACCCTCTTTTTATGTCCGTATTCGGATATCTACTTTTTTTCTTGCGTATAATCGTCCAATTTTCGTCCTTATTTATTCCTTTGTGGTCATTATTAACGTTGATAACAGGTGTTTCTATATTGGTATTGTTAGATTGTATATTTATCTCAGTCGCCACTATGCCCGTCGATTTCGTGGCCCCACTTGAATTTGTCTTATCGCTGTTAACGCAGTCGGTGACCGTTACCGGTTTATGTTGTTGAACTGCATTCGCGAATGATTTACTTGCCGCTTTGGATGTATTCGCCGGGCTTTTTTACTAATACCGGCTTCTAAGCTTCAATTTTTTCCTAGTAAAAGTTTAATTTTTCTTTCTAGCATATCCACTTTATTAGCCTTTTTTTCGATTTCCTTCATTATTTTTCTTAGATCTTGTAATTCCGTTTCTGTGGCAATGAACCTATTTGTAAGCAGTGCATATTCTTTTGATTGTTGCTCCCTTTCGATATCTCATTTCCGAGCAGAACTCGCGTAATTCCTCGCTTAATTTGTGTTCGCTATCCATCATAGATACTTCGTGGATACGATTTCCGCGTTCAGTGTTTATGTAATTAGTACTTGGTGTAAAAGTTTTATTTATAACTAAGTTGCTTGTACCTCGGACTGGTGTATCAGAGTTATCCGTCTTCGGAATTCTGCATTTGCATTCTGGACACTTCCATTGACTTTTGTACTTGTGGCTAAAAGCCTCAAATTTTTCCTTGGTTAAGGTAAGACATTTCAGATGATAAATCTTCTTACATTTTTTCTCAGAACACTCCATGTACAAAATATCATATAACACATCACCACAGGCGTCGCATTTCGTACCCATTTATTTAATTTAATTTATTTAGAATCAATTATTAAAATAAGCTACAGCACGCAAAACTTTTTTTTTTACATATAGTAGTCGATATAGACATATATCGAAAGTGTAGGTATATCTACCTAGCTATAAATCGCTACTGACAGTTGGGGTATCTATCGGCTATTACCATAACTTGACTATAAAATAACGTTGTTTTACATTTTTAGGTTTTATAGCCAAACGGTAAGAGCTATAATGACAATTTAGGTGTCCTAAGATATCGGAGGCGGTTCTAATGACATATAGTGGTATGTTCCACCGTCTACGGTTAGGCCGTAGTGAGAGAAGAGCTGGAATTCTAGCTCTCAGGGCTTTCTGCCTATACTAAATGACTACAGACGTTGTGCTATATGTCAAAAAATAGACCTAAAATTCGGACATACCTTTCAGTATTTTTGGTGTCTGTCAGTATGTTAAATCATGAAAAAAATGTGTGATACAAGTTCTCAGGATTTTCCTTGTGCTCCTGTACTTCAGGGCTTAAAGTAACCTGTATGAAACCTACTTACCTTGATTGATGCCTATGAGAGGTATCTAGTGATACATTTACCTTTATCCTATGAAACATGGAGAAAGAATGTACAATACTCAACACGCTAACTATTTTCACCTGTAACTTAATAACCGTACATACGGTCTGTATAGAACTTTACATAGTAGCTCTGTACATTTTTTGCACAACAAATGGCATATGTTTTACATACATATATTAAACTAAAATTCCCGCTTTTTTGGGGATAGTCGTGCGTACAAAGTCGAAAACATGTCGGTACTCACACAATATTATTTTTGATATCAACAAATAGTAAAAATGGAAAATGAAACAAACCTACTCTACTTTTACCTAACTTAATACAATTTTACACTTATTGTTATTACAAGTTTTTAAATCTAAACTAGTCCCTATCAGGAAAATAGTTTTTATTGCGTAAATATATACTTCACATTAACTTATTATTACTAAACATTACATGACAAAACTTATGTATTTTTATATAAGTGTTTGTGGATGCAATTGAATGCGGTGATAACACTGTGACTTTGATAAAAAAAAATATCTTCGCGCGCGGTGCGTGAGACAGCCGTGCGGTATTATAAGTTATGACTATGACTGGCGTGTGAAGCCAGAGGGCGTTGCATGGTTGGCAGCTCGCACTGTGCAGGCTGTCACAGACTTGGGCCTCTTGCGGTGAGTGTCAAGTGCGGTAATGCGTCATTTGGTGTTGGTAAGGGTCCCGCATACTACTCGGTACAAGAGTAAGGTATGGAAGGGCTCATAAGACGGGAAAGGCGATAGGATATTACGGAACAGTAAGTAATAAATAAGGCTTAGTCTGTGCTTGCTATACATTATTTTATTTATTTTTATGTGTTCAGTAAGTTATATATAATACATAGTAGACAGAATAAAATTGTGCTGTGCTTTACGGCAGCGAGAAATATAAAGTTGGCAAGGGGCACTCTTTACTCTTAATCAATTCCTTCAAAGTCAAGACTGAAGATTTATTTCTCTTCAGCTTACTTGAGGACGCAGTAAATATTAAGATACGAAGTATGTTATTTGATAGGTACTACTCTAGAGAGTCGCATGACATCGCGTCGCCGACTATGATTGATTCCTTAGGATGGTAGGCCGTTATACCAATCGCTGGTGCTGACGTTCTACCAATCGCTGGTGCTGACATTCTACCAATCGCTGGTGCTGACATTCTACCAATCGCTGGTGCTGTCGCCATGTTAAACTTGAACTTGAAGTAAATTTCCCAACAGGCATTATCCCTTTTCATCAGTTTTTTCTCCAACTCTCAAGAATAACTCGCACTTTATTTACGTACATGCATAAATACACAATAAATACCAAAAGCAATTGAAAAAAAAAACCAATATTTGTATGTGATATAAAAATAACTGGTAAAATAATTAAATGGTGATCACCATTCTTTGTAATGTTCTTCGCAATATCTCATCTTGCCAAAATGTGTAATACCAAAGTCTTTTACTAACTTCTTCAGATCCGGTAATGTCTTCGGAAATGTTTTACAGAATAGAGTTCCGACGCGGCTCGAGTCTGTCATATTGTGAGATACAACTATATGATCTTTATCTAACTCTGAAATTGCTGTATCAATTACATCGTCCTCCTTACAACAAGTGAAATATTGCAGTACTTTATCCAAGTCAGCTGGCACTACGGTTCTTGGTGAGACTATACGAGTATTTAGATCATATATATATAAGGTAGTCGATGTTAGTATCTTATTATCACAAATGCAGTGATGTTCACTAAAATATACTGGAGCAAGTTTTATTTCGATTTCATGGCATACGGGGTAATATATTGAATTAAATGAGGCGCAGGCATACCAGTCTCCGACGTATTTGCCACCTACTTTCTCCATCCGTACGAAAACACACAAAGTCACAATAATCAATAATAATTTATACATTTTCAAACTTGTTAGAATACGTACTAACAGTAGCAACAATCTTCCAGGCACTCGGACAAGTAGTGACAAGCCAGTGCCGCTGCGACCGTTTAAGTACCTACCAGTAAACAGATAACATTTCAACAATTTAACTTCTCATTAAATTTACATGTGACTGCTAGCTAATTAGAATTTCAAGGCTTCAATACGACCCCAAAAATACAGAAAAGTAATATAGGAGTTACGTGTGCTTGACGGAATTTCTGCCGTCGAAGGTCGGTCGTCAGGATCGTTATCGCCAATTCTTTCAATTTGGAACGTTGGGGATTCGCGAAACACAATTAAGGATTTTTCAATTCGCATTAATTTTATATAAATTTAATTACAATTGTTACGAACACGCACAGCGGCGACGGGCGTAGACTAGCTTCCTCGGTTGCTAAAACGAAGCTACGACAACGAAGCGCCGTAGAAATTAGACAACCGTACGGTAGCTAGCTACTAGACTAGGCCACTGACGTGTTTATAGTGGACTGTCCGGTGGAGGCATGTGCGACGGGTCGTAACTTTCCCTAAAACATGGTTGAGCGAAGCGATGGCTGATTCATGTGTCATACTTGTGAACGGGTGCCGCCTGTGGAGGCTGGTCTGCTCTTGCAAACTTCTTTGTATTCTTATTATATATATATGTACGTCTGCTATGTCATATTATATGTTATATGAATATATTTTTCTCGGGAGTTACTTTAAATCCCGTCACAGAATAATTGAAAACTTTTAACGTATCACATGGTGCCCTCCAATGTGCAATCTGAAAAACAATAGGCAATTGAAATATTACATAAATATTGATTGTTTTTTTTATAAATCAAACTATATACATTGTAAATCTTATTTATTTAATGTTTCAATACAAAACATGTATTTATTAGTTGATACATTATAATTTTATGTTTCGTTTGTGATTTTACAAAGATTACCTATTGGACGCACGCAATAAAACAGTATTGTAATTAGTTTGTAAAGCTAGTTGTAGTTAATTTACATGACGATTCGAAAGTGTTCTTAGTAACCCATTTGAATAAAAAGATTTTGATTTTATATATTGTGGCGACCGTATTGCGGGCCGGACAGGTGAAGCCGGGTGACGCACTTGTGAACCGCTGACCATGAAGATTTCTTGAGCGCAAAATGAAAAAGCCGAAGTGAAGCAGAGTATTCTTATGAAGAATTTATTTACACTTTTACACTAGCACTTATTTTACGCTTAATTTCTAGCAGAGTTTCTTCCTTTTTTCTAGCAGCGTTGCTTTCTTGAACCTTCACTCTACAATTGAGCACTAATTTTCTTGCAGAGTTTCTTTCTTGATTATTGGTACTTCCTTTCTTGATTTCTTGCTGCGAACTGCGACGAAGACTTCCCATATAGCGCCCAACGCTCAAGGGCTCCCCGCGGGGGAAGCCTCGGCTTGGGTTGTCGCTCTCGGGGGCGTCCCTTCGACCGGCGTGAGTCTCGAACCCGAAGGTGAGTCACCGCCAGGAGGGAAGTTCCCCGTAACGCGGGTCCGGTTGCGATTGAGTGGGGGTGAGAAGCGCCCCGGCACTCTTTGATACCTCGTGTATCCTTGTGGGCGCCGACGAACCCGGGGACGTCGGCGTCGTGTTTGGAGGGAGGCCCTATTCGGGGAGGTCGTAGAGACTAATCTCGCTATCCAGACAGCGAGATCGTCATCTGGGGCCGTTAGTACGTGACGAGGCCGCCTAACTATAGTTTTACGACCGTGCCCGGGTCGATCGGGGGGATGATACGTTGTGGATTGCACAATTAATCGATTCGGGTGATTTTGCGTACGCTCGAAAAAGCGGACTGCCAAGTCTTTGAAATATTGGGGAATCGTGGGGAGTTCGAAGTCTCTGTGTAGGTTCGCATTGCGAACGTACCAAGAGGCCCCAGAGGCCGCTCTGAGAAAGCGGTTTTGGAGGGTCTGAAGTTTGTGGCGATTGCGCTTGGATAACACAAAGACTACGCTAGCAAAGGCTAGTATGGGGCGGATGCAAGTTGTCTAAAGATTTAGCTTATTTCTAAGCGACATCTTACTGTACTTGCCTATCATGGGATAAAGACGACCGAGGACAAAAGCGGCTCGGTCTGACTATTTTGGTGTGAGCGTGGAAGTTCAAACGACTATCCATGGTCACACCGAGATATTTGGTCTTATTTTGCCAGGGAATGGCACGACCGAAGAGAGAGAGGGGAGGTGGCCGCGGAGGGCAGCCTACGGAAAAGAGGACGGCAGAGCTTTTGTCGGGATTCACCTCGATTCTCCATTTCCGAAACCATTCGCATAGGGCGGTGATAGCGGGTTGGAGTCTCTTAGTGATTCGCCTCACTTGCCTATCGGTGGTATAGACAGCGGTATCGTCCACAAAGAGGGCTAATTGGGTACCTATCGTTTTAGGGATGTCGTTAGTGTACAGAAGGTATAAGATGGGGGCGAACACGGACCCTTGCGGGACTCCTGCTTCTATGGGACGGGGTGAAGTGAGAGTGCCTTCAACTTTGTAGCGAAAGCTACGATTCGACAAATAGTCCCGTATGATGAGCACGAGACGATCTGGCAACTGAAAGTTGTACAGTTTAAAAATTAAACCGTTGTGCCAGACTTTGTCGAAAGCTTTCGCCACGTCGAAGACGACAGTGCCCGTGTGGCGGGTCTTACCTAACGCTGGTTGGAAGCCAGTGAGAATGTTCCGTTATGCGGAGGACTTGATGGACGCATGAGTGTTTGGCACGGAAGCCGAACTGCTCGTCTATTAAAATGCCTCTGGAGACTATAGCGTTCGTAGGTGAGCGAGGAGGAGGCGTTCATAGAGTTTACGACGACTGCCGGATCGGTCGAGTTTTAAATCATTTCGAACAAAGCGGTAGGCCATAAAATTACCGTTACGGTTGTAAACTATCGCTAGCCTATTCTCACAATGCTTGCTGTCTTCGTCTACAACTAGTTTGTATGGAGATACATGTTTTGTTGATTTAAAATATAAAAATGAATTTTCTCTACATAACAATTACTTCCTACATATAAATATTAATTTTTAGAACATTATACAAAAGGATTTATGTAAATAACTTAAAAACTGTGACAAAGTCAAAGAGCCAAAAATGCAAAGGGCGTCTCGCAAGCGTATTGCTAATATTTTCAAAATTCACGCAAGGCCTATTAGCTCCACGGCAAAGTGACCGGGAGTTTGTTGAACTAGATAAAGGGTTAAGAGCGTAATCTTTAACGTTGGACAATCCTACATATTAAATCTTAACCGAAATAAACTATAGATGCTTAGTCACAATATTATATACGATCCTAGAACACTATGCGCTAACATTAAGTTATTTCTACGTAATTCGTTATATATTTTACTATTTACTTATCATTTTTACTTTAAAATTGTACATAGTTGAGTGAGCCTTATCTTTATATACTTTATTTTACATTGAAATGTCATACTTTTAACCTGGGTTGTTGTGACTTTTTTTTTCGTCACTTACAACTTACTATTTATGTCTATTTATTTATCAGCTTACTTACAAAAAACCTTCCAAATTACTAACAAGTAGTAGTAGTAGTTGCTATATACGCTGTTTTAGCGTTACCTTTTGTGTCAAAATGAGACTTTATTTAATAAAAATCCTTATTCTAAATTATTTTCATTTTTGTCCTATGTGTGATAAATCTATTTAGGTATTTCGTGTGGTCCGTCGTTAACAACAATTGATTAATTACGATTATAATTTTAATAATTAATTAATTAGATCGGTTTGCGTGAACGATTGGGAGTTCGCGTAACCGTCTATTGTTTTTTTTGTGAGCACAATGAGCTCCGAATGAAAACTGCGTAAGTGCTGAATGTGAACTGCCGATTGCAGTTTTTTTTTTCTTAATGACTACTACAATTTGGCTGATACAGCCATTACTGCTCCACCGGGCTTTTGGGGCGAAGCTCTGAAGGAGTCTCAGCCCATAAAGCACCCAATGCTCAAGGGTTCCCCGCGGGGGGAGTCTCGGATTGGATTGTCGCTCTTGGAGTCGTGCCTTCGACCGGCGTGAGCCTCGAACCCGAAGGTGAGTCAGCGCAAGGAGGTGAGTTCCCCGATAAGTGGTCGCGGTTGCGAGTGAGTGGGGGCGAGAAGCGCCCCGGCACTCTTTGATACCTCGTTTATGAGGTGAGCGTGCGGACTGTAGGTCGTTAATACGTGCCGAGGCCGCCTGACAATGGTTTTACGACCATAGCGCGGTGGTCGGGAGAGCGATATTTTGTGGATTGCACAATTAGGATGCCGATTGTAGGTCTAAGTATATAAATACTATGCTGACGCAGTGGTGTAGGTACGTGACACGTCATGCATACTTTTGGAAGATTCTTTTGCCATTAAGTGACTCGTTTCATTATATTTGTGTCTGCATTTTTGCTATGGTTTGTGTCATTCGCAGTATCTGTTACATATGTCTGGCGTCATCGATAATATCCATAAGTCGCATCGCATTAAAGGCTTAATGTGTTTATGTATACCTCTTAATAAAGACCATACTAAACCATACAAATTTGCCATTTGTACGGCGTTTAAAGAATATTCCAATTATCTCCTTAAATACTGTGTTCACGTTTGTGTTGCCGTAACATACGTGTTATTTATAAATGTAAAATACAACCAATTTTAATTACCTGGTGTTTTGAATATGTGTAGGTAGCATTGCTTATGAAAAAAAATATTGAAAAAAAATTGGAAAACACATACAGGAGAAACGCGACCAGCTAAACATTAGATACAAGAACTTATACTGGCTGATGAGTCGAAACTCAGTCCTTTCTTTAGACAACAAGCTCCTCTACAACGCTGTTCTGAAATCCATTTGGACATATGGCATCCTACTCTAGGGAGTAGCCAGCAATAGCAACATAATGTGCCTCCAAAGGGCCCAAAATGCTATTCTTAGAAACATAGTTAATGCACCATGGTTCACACGTAACACAGAAATTCACGATTTCCTTAACAGTCCCACCGTCTAAGAGGAGATTAAAAAAAACAAGAAAAGCTATAAGAATCGGTTAGCCAGTCATCCAATACCACTAGCTGCAAAATTACTAAATAAAACGGATACACTCCACCGGTTTAAAAGAAGCAATGTGATATAAATAGGGAGTAGTGGCACTGGCTTCTGCACCTTTAACGTCAATTTGTCGCACGCATCCCAATTGGTAATAGTCATAAACCTTTATCTTTTATTCTATTTTTCTTCTTCTATTTATTCTTATGTGTAGTGCTATGAATGGGGTTCTTCAAGAAGGAAATTAGATTTTTGAAGGGTCAGCAACGCGCGAGTGATAGTGTTGCAAGCGTCCATAGGCTATGGTGACCGCTTACCACCAGGAGGACCGTAAGCTTGTTTGTCACCTAAGTGGTATTAAAAAAAAAAGTGAGAGGGCTAAATCCATAGAGTGGCATAAATGCTGTGCTGATACGCGCCACAACCAATCTGTGTAATCCACAGAAATAGTCGATTCTTTATCATTCCGATAAAGAATCGATTATTTCTGTGGTTTCGTTGTGTCGTTCAAACCATATAAAGAAAAAGCGCACGAAATTTTAACGAAGTGCACGGTAGGCCTAATAAATCCGATGATAGTTTTGACACTTCATTCTATGCATTTAATAGTCTAAAGCGGAAGAAAAAGCTGATTTTGGCGTTTTAATTTTAGGGTTCCGTAGTCAAAACTAAATATTATGTAGTTAATCTATCTATAGCTTCTGACAGAGTCGTAAAAAATGATTGGTTTGCCAGATAATATTAATATCGCATTTATTTTTATAGACTGAGAATGTGCAAAAAAATGACGTGTTTTATAGCACTTGTTCTGTGCACTGAACTTTTCCCCCTTTGTTGATACTTATCTTTTAAAAACACAGGTACATCTCCATAAAATCAGATCGGATCAGTTCATGGCAGAAGATACAGTTGTCCAGAAAGATTCGAGCGATGATGAGGCAACATCGGTCCCTCAACAAGAAGACGAGTTCGACAAACTACTGCAGCAACAGATAGCAATAGCCAGGGCTAGTCCTGCTCCAGGGTCTGTAAAGAAACTCGGTTTTGACACTCCAAAGCCAGATAACAGGTACTTTACTCGATTGTTATTGTGATAACGTATTTCAATTTTTTGGGAAAACCTTAATGTCTTGCCAGTGCATGGATTTGAATCATCACCGGCCCAATACTTATGAATATCTTTAAAACACGTATGTTGGTAAGTTACCGCTGCGCTCCTTAGGGCCATAACGTGAAGTTAGTATCTTATAAGTATAGTTTATGAACCTTCTTCAATAAACGGGACATATATCGTTAATAGAATTATTAAAATCGGACTAGCAGTTGCCGAGAATAGCATGTACAAACAAATACACTATCGAGCGGAAGCTTTACGCCAATAAATCCCTCATGTTATGTCATATCTGTAGAGATTCTGAAATTAACTGATCTCCAAAAGTTAATAAGTTAGGGATTTGGTCATAAATTTTATCAAATTAAAGGTATGTTAGATTAATTATTTTAATATTGTAACAATATTAAATTTTAATTTTATAGGTCGCCCATAATAATGCCTAAGGCAACCTCATCACCCTCAATCAGCGACGATCAGAAAGAACGAATGATGCGTAATAGAAGATTAGCTGAAGAAAGACGTCTATCTAAACTTAAACAAAACATGGATACTTCAAACGTTAATAACACGTCAGTTTTTAGTGAAATTACCGGTGTAGTTAGTATTAAAAATACAGATAAAAGTGAAGATAATATTAATGATCCAATAAATGTCATGACAAAGAAAAACTATGGATCCAACGTCATTGACAGTTCAGATGAGGAATCTGAATTGATCAATCATTCTGTAACTGTTGATATCAACACTAACGATGAACATACTCGAAATGAGGAATCTATTAATAGGAACAAAATAGTAAAGGAAAATAATAGATCTCGCACGATTGAAAGTGCTGATGAATCGGATTCAGAATCACATCTTGTAATAGACCTCGAAAAACATAATAACAAAGGCATTATTAGAAATAAAAATAAAATGGATACCAATAAAGGTAAAGATTTGTTTGACACAAATCAAACAGATAGCTCAGATGATGAATGTGATTTACAATCTCTGAATTATTCTGTAACTATTGATGTGCATAATGATAGTAATATTAAAAGGGTTCAAAATATTGTTGAATCTATGGATACCACAAACATTGTTACAGATTTAGAAAAGTCAGATAATAATGCCATTTTTGATACTGTAAGAAATGATGATGCACATATCCAAGAGAATATTCAAAGTTTATCTAAGAAACTAAATCTTGAAAATATAGTTAATGTTTCAGATTTAAAATATCAAGGGTGTGTTAAAAATAAAGAAGAAAATATTGACGAACAAAATAATGGAAAACCAACAACCTTTACTGATGAAAGTAAAGACGTAAAGGTAGATAATATTGAGAAAAGTAATGAAATCATTGATGTAGTTTTAAGAGAAAACGATAAAAAAAGTGCCATCATTCCCGATAAAGATAATATAAGTAAAGAAAAAGAAAATAAAACAGCCATAAATAAAACCATGGAAGATAAGCAAAGTAATTTTAAAGATAAGGAAAATGTTGATAATAATGTGACAAATAAAGATTTTGGGGACGATTTAATGGACATAGACTTTAATGACGAATTTTAATCGAAAAAATAGGTAAGCATATATATTTAAATAAAAAATGAACAAAGTCAACTCAAAACGTTTATTTTAAGAGTATGAGAACTAACTTATCACAGTAGATGAATGTTTTTTACTCCCGCCTTTTACATCCCAATACCTTCTACGAAAAAAAGTGGTTATATAATTTCCTAATTCAGACTCTGTTATACAACGCCTTCTTAATTTATGAAGCAAAAAATCATAAGTAAAAAGCAATGCATGACAAAAATATTAAAATACATTTCTGGGATTTTTTTTACCTAACCACAACAACAATCCAAAGTTATAAACAAATTAACAAAAATCAAACTTACATTTAGGTATATAAAAACATAATGAAAATTACGATGTAAATCTTAATTTTTTATAATTACCTATTACAATTTTAGAATTATTTATTTCATCTGAGATAAAACTTTTTCACTGGACACTACACGGATTTTCAACAGTAAGACTGGTGTATAGCTTTCATAAACTTTTTTTAATTAAGAAGTATCTTCTAAAAATTAAAAAAAGGATTAAATCGAAATACCACAAGTGAATACTAATTTCATTTTCACTACACTTTTTAACAGTAAGATTGGGGAATAGCTTTCAAACACTTTTTTAATTAGGAAGTATGAAAGCTTGTAGGTGCGATTAATGTTGACTGGGTGGAGGACTACATAACCACTCTTTTCAAGATTATTTTTACTATATCATATTTTTATAAAAAAAGCAATAAATGTGTTTGGATTTGTATCATGACTACCTTTAGGCATTTTCACATGAAACCCTTCCTCTAAAGAGGCAACATTGCAAATCAAATGTTTACCTAAAATTTTTGGACTAATAAACATAAAAATATTTTTATGCACTATTTCATAGAGAGCCAAAGACCACAGGTTTTCTCTAGCAAATGTATGCAAAAGTTCATACCAAGACAGTCTGTGGTCTTTACCTACGTGAAAAAGGCATAATTTATTTTAATATCATTTATTTATTTGTTAAGGTAAGGTATCATTTTACTATTTTCATGTGTGTACAATTTTCTAAGAGCACTATAATGAGAAGCCCTATAATCTACCTTAAAAAAACTACAAATAATTTAATACAATTAGTATTTGGTTTCACATCAGTACCGGAATTTGTTTTTAAAAGATTCAACAGTGTGTTCAAGGAATACCAAGTTTTTTATAAACTAGAAAATATATAGAATGTAAGAATAAAAACAAATACCAATCAACAAAATAAAACAAGAGCTTAATTAGCCCATTTTTTTCAAACTATATTATTTTTTTTTTTCAGAAAATAAATTGATCATTTTTAGAACGTTAATAAAGGCAAGACTTCTTTTACTATTACTTTATTTTTGAATACTCTTTGTAGTATCAGTGCCAAATTCGGTCTTTCAATTTTGATTTTATAAAACAAAAATGGAAAATTAAATTTGACTTAGAGCAGAATAAATTGTAGTCTTACATTTTATGGGCCACTGGATTATTCATGTTAATCTTCGTTATTAAGATACTTAATATATAAAACCACTTAAGAATCCAATAGATATGGCAAAAAATAACCTACAAAAATCTTTAAATAAAAACTAACAAATGTTACTCAATTCCCGCCTTTTATGACTAACCAAGAAAATCTTTGAAAATTATTTAATACAAAGAGAAAAGAAACAGGGCTCCCAAGACTGAAACTAACAACATTTTATTTAATTCAATGTGATTTTCCAAACTTTGAAATATCCGAATATCATAGACATATTCGTAAGGACTGGGTCAACGACATTGTGCAGTGAATCTACAGTGGGACCAATGTGCCCTAGCAGATAGGCGACAGACCTGTAGTCATAAGTTAAGATGATTTACCGATAGTCACACCGTTTAAGGGGTCTATTTTTGTTATACCCCATGGTTTCACTTAAGAAAGCATAAGTTTTACGCAGTTATAAAGATCACGATATCATAACAATATCTTATAAGTGGAATAACAGATGGCGCTAATTTTATAAAGGCTTTTTTATAAGAAAGGTGTCACTCCTGGGTTTCTGGACAGAGCTGAAATGGCCTTATTTGGGAATCTACTTTTCAAATTGTAATTCGAGCTTCGGAGGTAATTGAACTACTACTTTATTAGGCCATCAAGGTCTGGGGTTGTTTTTAAGGTTTTATAGTCAAACTATGGACTAACTAAGGACTCTTATAAACTCGCCATGTTCTAACTAATTCGGCAGTAATTAGTTAGAATTGTCCCAAAAGCCCAATTTCAATTTGTTAAATATTTTCAAAACAATAAAATTGATCACAAATATGCAGCACTATACTGCCAAAAAATGTCCCTTTGTTTATAATACTACACATAAAATCTGATATAATATCTATATGTACAATAATTTTCACTCAAATCCACTTATACTATTTTAGAATCCATTTAAATATCATGTATACATTGAATCAACCTATATTAGTTAGTCTCAGGTATCAACGAAGCAAAAAATGAAGTAAAAATCATCCAAGTTACAGCAAGCAATGATTGTTGATTTTCATTGTTATTAGTTGGTGGGGTCTGTTCGTTGGCAGATGGTCGGTCTGCATTTTCAGCTGGTCGATCTGAATTGTCAGCTGGTTGATCTGGGTTTTCTTGCCGACGGTTAGCGTTGTCTGCTGCCTGTGGAGGTTGATTTTGACGTGGCTGGTTTACTTGTAAATCTCTGAAGAAGCCAATCTGGTGTCTGAAACAATTAAATATGAAGTCAGGTTTTCCTTAGATTGATCAATGAAATGATGAAGGAGTAGACCAGTTTAAATTTTTTTCAATCACTAAATTGGCAAACAATTATACGGGTCGCCTGGATGTTGAGCGGTTAACGTAGGCTATGTACGTTTGTAACATACCTCGTCTGTTGCCAACCATTAAAAATCTGATCCCGTGATTTAAAAGAGCACTCCATACTGTAGTCCCTGAGGGTAATCTGATAAGGAGGAGCTTATTCCACCTCTGAAATTCTAGCAAAATTTGGTTTAAGGATCTTTTTTACCACCAAACAAAAAAAGGGACCAATATTAAAACTAAAATTTTAACTTTAGGCATTTTTCGTAAGTTTTTCGTACGTTATGCTGTCGGCGTATTTATGTAACAAAAAAATCAGTACGTGCATATTTTTTTTTTTAACGCCTGCCTTTGAATAGTGACATAAGCAATTTTTCTTTTTTTTTTGTGGCGTTGCATCACTTCCTAAATATAAATTACTCTTGCCATTTTAAAAAAGATTCTTTGGGAAAAATATACATATATAAAAATACACCAACCAGTTCCGTTAGCTTGTTTAACTTTTCTTAAAAAATAAACGTTGCTTGAGCTACATTAATTAGATAAGAGTACCATACCAAATGCCCCATTATGTTACTGGAAATCAACATAGTTTTCTAATCTTATAAAATCACGAAATTGACCATGGCATTCGATGAAACGGAAATTATACAGTTTCTTTCATATTTCGTAAATAACATCGTTGCGCTTAGCATGAAATTCAATTTTATGCTCACATTTTGTCATCAGCTTTAGGTTTAAGATTGAAATTAACTAATTTAAATTGTAATATATCATTAAGTAATAAAAGATAAGTTCCTTATTGCAGTAGAAACGTCGACTATTTAACTGATTTAATAAATCTTCTATGAAGACCTACATTACATTGAAGGACCAACAAAATAATAATTAGCCAACATTTTGGTTCTCCTACTTATATTATAAATGTGAAAGTTTGGATGTTTGTAACTCAATCAAGGCATACATATAGGTTTGCTCCTGGAATAGGACTTAGGCTACTTTTTATCCCCAAAAATTCAAGTTGCCGCGGAAATAACTATAACCGAGCTTAAACGAACTACAGCTATAGTAAACTTCATTAGTATAATTAAGGAGTTCCACGTCTATTACCGAATTAATATATATTATAGTAGCTTTTCTCCGCGGTTCCGCCCGCGCTAAATTTGGTTGTCGGCGGCGTGTACCTCATACGGCAACTTCTTGCTTTACACGAAGTAGGTAAGCATAGCAAGCTGAATTTATTTATCTTATTTATTTATTATTATTATTACTGTTAATCTTGTTGCTTACAGTTGTACCTATCGCAACAGGACATAATATATAGGTTTACATATTGGTTTTATAAATTAAATTTTATATTATACATAGGAAGTTAATACAAGTGCTAAATTATTATTAATGGGTTAGAATGTCAAATAAAAATGGTTATTTATTTATTAATATTCATCAGTTGTAAACATCGTCAAAGTTCGATAGTCGTGGCAGGAGCTAGGTATTCTAAATAGGTGCCAGCTGTAGCGGTGTTCTCAGAGCATGAGAACAGATCGAGCTCTGAATATATAGCTACAGAGCTTTAGTTTTTCATCGTCGATGTCGTTTATAATTATGTCTGCAATAACTAGCCCATGTCCTCCGTCTCTTCAACTATCCAAATGACAGTGAAGGAAGAATAAACTCACTTTCTCATACAAATTATTAGTATGGATTTTGTTACATGAACCTTTTTTAGCCCGCGAGAAAACGCTTCATATAAAATTCTACCAATTTTATGTCACTGTTGGTGGAAATTAGCGGATTAAGGATGAGAATAAGATAGGTGCCAGCACTTACCAAAGGCTTATAACTTCACTCACACCACATGTGCCGCTAACGAACGAACAGGTCTCTGGTTCAAAACTGAGTTGTAATTAAGTATCTTTCAAGTCAAGTCAATTAACACTGCTTAGGGTCGACCCACACACTTTACAAACAGTTTGGCACGGAAGGATGCTTTTATAATAATTAGAATAGATGAAGATCACCGGACCGTGTTTCAAGATGGCTGGCAGAATAGAATAGGAAGGGACTAGGAACAAAAAGCACCTACCTACATATTACTTTTATGAAACTTATAACATAGATTATTGTCCATACTGCCCCACCGAAGGCAGCTCTACAGTTGCCTTCTAACAAATATGTGAGTGTATACCTTAGATAAATGAAAAACAATTAAATTAATTTAAATATGACTATCTACTGCTACAATGACTAATTGCAATGACATGTAAGACCTAATGAGCTATTGTGGCAACATTACTAACTAAAACTTAATAAATAGGTAATAAACATAATTTAACAACAGGGCGCACTAGAGTTCCATTTTGTGTTTTAAGAGTAACAACCCGAACAGTTGAATCCTTACCAGGGTGTAATTCTAAGACTCTACCTAGTTTCCAACTTAATGGAGTAGTGTTTTCATCTTTGATAAGAACCAAATCATTTAATTTTACATTATTTTGAGGTGATGTCCATTTATTCCTTTGTTGTAAATTGTGTAAATACTCATGACTCCATTGTTTCCAAAAACCTTGTGACATTTTTTGTATTAACTGCCACCTATGTAAAGAGACATCTTGTAAATTGTTCTCAGGGAGAGATGTCAATGGACATCCAATTAAAAAATGGCCAGGTGTCAAAGGTTGAAGTTCATTAGGGTCTGAAAATAATGGACATAAAGGTCGAGAATTGAGTATGGCTTCAACTCTACAAAACAAGGTGGTAAGCTCTTCAAACGTCGAACGCTGCTCACCTACCACACGCAATACGTGGTGTTTAGCTGATTTCACAGCTGATTCAGCTAATCCATTAAAATGGGGAGCTGAAGCTGGACTAAAATGCCACTGAACCTTATGACTTAGCAAACTCAAATTAATTTTGTTAACATTTTCTGGGTTTGACATAAATTTATAAATTTCCTTTAAATGATTGCTAGCGCCCTGGAAATTTGTACCATTATCAGTGTGTATGTACAAAGTCCTCTGCGTGAGACGAACCTATGGAAAGCAGCGAGAAAAGCTTCCGCTGACAAGTCTGAGACAACTTCTAAGTGTGACGCTTTGGTAGAGAAACACACAAAGATACATAAATATGCCTTTAAGACCCTAGATTTCCTTAAATTACTCTCTTTAACATAAAATGGCCCTGCAAAATCTGCTGCTACAGAAGTAAAAGCTTTAGATGATTGAACCCTATCAGATGGCAAATCGCTCATAAGAGGCTCTGCTGATCGAGGTCGATTTTTAAAACATCTCAAGCATTTAAAAACTCTATGGCAAGCAACTTGTCTGCCTGATAAAACCCAAAAATGTTGACGAATCAAGGATAAAAGTGTATTGGGTCCTACATGACGATATCTTATATGATAATCATCTACTATTAAATTTGTAAAATGATGAGACCGAGGAAGTAAAATTGGATGTTTCGAATGAAATGGTAATGCAGAATTTTTTAATCTCCCACCCACACGAAGAATACCATTACCATCAATAAAAGGACATAATCGGTTTATACTAGTTTTACATAGTTTATTTTCAGAAATAAGTTGAATTTCCTTTGCAAATGAGATATGTTGTACAATTTTAACCCAAACCATTAATGCTGAATCCAATTCCTTAAACGTAATGGGACCTTTATGTTTATCATTTTTAAATTGACAGTTGTGCATAAATCTTAATATTAATGTTGTTATATTTAGCAATTTTGACAATGTACTATAACGCATTAGCAACGAGGGGTCCTTTTCAACCGTAACAAAACAATTTAAATTTTCTGGCTCTTCTTGTGACTCAATTGGCAACTCGACATTTCGCCGAGCCGGCCAAGAATCTGAAGTTTGCGCTAGCCAGGGAACATTCCACCATAGTGGGTGCCTGACCAATTAATCCGGGTATAAACCACGAGACGCGGCATCAGCTGGGTTCATGTGCGATGGTACATGGCGCCATACAGATGGATCAGTCAAACTGTGAATCTGCGACACTCTATTTCCTTCATACATACGAAGGGAGTGTGGAGATGTCCGTAACCATGACAGTACTATAGTAGAATCACACCAAATGTTAGTTGCTGAAAATGAGATTGTGGACAAGATTCCTTTTATATATTTAACCAATTTAGCAGCCAGAAATGCATCATTCAATTCCAACTTGGGAATTGTTAGCCGCTGTTTAATAGGAGCAACTTTGGATTTAGAAAGTAGTAGGAAGATAGTACTCCGACCAGAATTATCAGTGACACGCAAGTATACAACTGCAACGTAACCTTTCTCGCTAGCATCACTGAAAGCATGTAATTGAAAATCATACTCACAGTCCATAAAAATGTGTCGAGGAATTACTACCTCTTGTAAAGAAGAAAATGTTTTAGAAAATGATTTCCATTCATTTATGAGTTCCTGAGGTGGAGTTTCATCCCAGTCAACCTGTAGAAGCCATAATGATTGCATCATGGATTTTGCCTTGAATGTAACTGGAGATAACCAACCACAGGGATCATATAATCTTGAGATGTGAGAAAGTAATGTCCTTTTAGTATACAATTCCATATCAATATTAGCATTATAGAGAAAGCTATCCCTTTTAGAATTCCACTTCAGACCTAAAATTTTAATAACAGAGTCACCATCTAAATTCAATTCCAAAGGGACTTCACAATGGTCTTTGGAAATACCGACCAGAAGATCCTTTGAATTACTACACCATTTTCTAAGTTCAAACCCACCAGCTTTGAGCAGTTGTATGAGATCAAATTTTAATTTAATTGCCTTGGGTAATGAGGATGTACCCGTAACTACATCATCAACAAAGACATCCTGTAATACGACTCTACTAGCTTCTTTATAAATGTACTGATTATCTGCAATTTTACGTAGATATCGCATTGCCAAATATGGTGCGGATGTGACTCCATAAGTAACTGTATTTAGTTCAAATTCTTTGACTGAACTTTGACTATTATCCCTTTAAAGTATTCGTTGATATGGACGATGGTATTTATGGACCTCTATTTGCCTATACATTTGTTTGATGTCACATGTGAACAGTATGCTATGAATTCTAAACCGTGTAATAATATCTATAATGTCCTGCTGTAACTTTGGTCCTGAAAGTAAAATATCATTTAATGATATACCATTTGATGATGGCATGCTTGCATTAAAAACTACCCTAAGTTTAGTACTACTACTAAGCAACCGTAATACACCATGATGGGGAATATAATAAAATGCTGGACTCAATTCGGGATTAGGTACTAAAGACATGTAGCCTAACTCTTCGTATTCCTTTAAAAACAATGAGTACATTTCCTTAAGCAAAGGGTCTTTATTTAGGCGTCTTTCCAAACTATAAAATCTTTGCAAGGAGCGTTCCTTGCTTGATCCTAATGAAGATGCATTTTCCCTAAATGGTAATTGAACTGAGAATCTCCCTGTAGTATCCCGTTTATGTGTTGCTAGAAAATGTTCTTCACAGTATGTATCTTCAGCACTCATAATTCCCTCTTGCTGAGGTGCCTCTTCTAGTTCCCAAAATTTGACAAGACATTGATCTAATGAATGATCTAATATACCATGAAATGCAGAAATGTTGTTTGATGAAGACTGAGATGAATCAATAGATGTCCTTCCCATAAGAATAAACCCTAATTTTGTTTGAAGTGCTGCAGGTAAGTTATCCTGCAATTTGATAGGACCACTATCCATGAGAATGCTGTCATACAAATCAGCACCAAGAAGAAAATCAATCCTACTTGTTTTGTAGAAAAGAGGATCTGCCAAAATAAAACCTTGAAAATGATGCAAAATACCTTCCGGGATATATGTAGATGGAAGATACTTAGTAAGTTGCTGCATAATACAGGCTGATGTATTAAACACTGGCCCTTCAGAAAACCTTGGTTTGATGTCACAGGATATCCATCCATCCGTGCATTGATCATGTTGAACTCCTAAACCAGACACTGAAAATGAATCACCATTGATAGGTAATTTTAGCCTCTTAGCATATGAAGTTGTGACAAAACTACATTGAGATCCTGGATCTATTAAAGAGCGATCCTCTACCCATTCACCTTTCCCATTACGAATATTAATTAAAGCCGTAGCTAGTAAAACTGTTGTGTATGTATGATGATTTGACTAAAAGGTTGAGCTGTGAGCAATAACCTCAGCCATACCTTGACCTTGAGTGTTTGATGCTGATGATCCTTGAATATAAGGTGAATTGGTTATTAATTGTGTGTTCGACTTAATGTCAGTTGGTTTAGGTAGATGTAGTAATGTATGATGAAAACCTTTACAATATTTGCATACATTTTTTAATAAGCATTTTTTACTAGTGTGGGGTCTTAAACAATTATAACATAGTCGATTAGATGTGGCAAACTCTTTACGTTCATATGGCTGCATGTTAATAAATTTTTGACAACAATACAAAAAATATGCCTCCTTACTAAAACATATGCAACAATTAATGTTGGTTGCATAACCAAGCTTAGGAATTGGCTTATTATGTTCCTTTTGTGGTAATACATGAGTATTAGTATTTTGTAAAATTGCACATTCAAACGCTTTACACCGCGATTCAATAAAACTAATAAAATCTTCCACTACAGGTGTTTCAATGTCTTTGACATGCAATTCAAAATTGTTGCGCATCTGTAAGTCTAATTTTCGGAGTAAAATATGCAACAAAATGAAACTCCATTGCTTAACAGGCATATCTAACCCTTCTAAAGCATACAAATTTTCTCTTAGAGTATCTTAAAATTTACGCAATTGAGTAGTAGACTTTATTTGAAGTTGCGGTAAATTCATAATCATTTCTAAATGAGTATCTGCAATTAGTCTTTTATTGTCAAATCGTTTTAGTAATAAATCATATGCAACTGAGTAATTTGTCTCTGTTACAGGTAAATGCTTAATTAGATTATATGCATCACCAGTTAAAGAATTAAGTAAATGATGCATTTTTCTAATGTTTGGAATGCTTTTATTACTGTGAACTAAACTTTCATAAAGCGATTTGAAATTCGACCATTGTGTAGAATCATCCTGAAAAAATTGGTAGCTGTATTTTTGGTAAATCTGATGTATTGCTAATATGTTGCTCACAGTGATGGTTAGCTAATGCACCGCTATTAGACGATTGATCAGAAGTGATAGAACCAAAACAATCTTCGTAACATACCTTAATTGAGTAGTATTTGTCCATAAACTTTTCCATATTTAAATGATGATCATCCATATTAAAGTCTTTTGATTGTTTTGTCTCCATTTCAACAAACGTTTTTAAATAATTATCCTTGATGGTTTCTAAGTCTTGACACTTTATGCGAAACATGTTTAATGATTTGCTTTCCTTGTTTGTTTGGCATTGCATTGCAGCATTATAAATAGAGTCTAACCTTAGCACATACATATTATTTTCTACTACAAAACTCATTATGAAATACAGAAACTACAATTATTATGCTAAACTTCTAAAAAACTTTGAGGTTACCGCGAAACTTGTAAACAAACTTTTGTTTGACACTTAACCTAGAATGTTGCCACAATAAATTACAAATGAATGAATTAGCGAATGATTTTGTTGACTAATTGTAATTACTACTACAAATTTTAAAATGTTTCCCAAGTATAGTTAATTGACGAAATTACCTAATTACTATTAATTACATACATCAGGGTCGAAGGATCATGGAAATTAGCGGATTAAGGATGAGAATAAGATAGGTGCCAGCACTTACCAAAGGCTTATAACTTCACTCACACCACATGTGCCGCTAACGAACGAACAGGTCTCTGGTTCAAAACTGAGTTGTAATTAAGTATCTTTCAAGTCAAGTCAATTAACACTGCTTAGGGTCGACCCACACACTTTACAAACAGTTTGGCACGGAAGGATGCTTTTATAATAATTAGAATAGATGAAGATCACCGGACCGTGTTTCAAGATGGCTGGCAGAATAGAATAGGAAGGGACTAGGAACAAAAAGCACCTACCTACATATTACTTTTATGAAACTTATACCATAGATTATTATCCAGTTGGTAACTCGCGAGTAGTCGTATGGCGCGTTAACGACAATTGCTACTACTACTACACTGCAACTACTAATCATTTCAATTCTACAGATCGTTGGGCTGTGTGTATTGTGTTTTTAAAATGTAAACTTACATTTTAAATTTATTTAGAAAATGTATGAACGCTTTAGGGGATCTTTTTTTCTTTTTAGTGAATTTTTGATGTCCGATTTTTTTTATTTAATTTTAATTGACTAATAAAAAGCCGGCCAAGTGCGAGTCGGACTCGCGCACGTAGGATTCCGTACCATTATCTTTAAAAAAGGCGAAAAATCACTTTTGTCGTATGGGAGCCCCCTTAAATATTTGTTTTATTTTAATTATCTGTTTTTAAAGTGAACTTTTAAAATATATAATAAATATTGTGTATATTTCAAGCGTTTAACTGTTGACGTTATCAATATCGAGCAAAAAGATCACGTTTGTTGTTGTATTAAATATTTGTTTTACTCTGTTTTTTTAGTAATTGTTGTTATAGCGGCAACAGAAATACGTCATCTGTGAAAATTTCAATTGTCTCACGATTCATGAGATACAGCCCGGTGACCAACGGACGGACCCTTTGGGTACGGAACCCTAAAAAGGCGTACTGAATGTCGGTTAAAAAGAGATAGAGGAGGTAATAAAAAATACTTACAAATATCCAGCGGCTGCAATGAAAAGTACCAACAGTAATCTTGCAGGGCTCCCGTACAGGTAAACCAGGGAGAACAGTATAGCGAGTCGCGACGCTGCGTAAAGGTGGTCCAACCAGTCCCTCCCTAAGGCTTCGTCGTCGTCCGCCGGAGCCGGCGCGGGGGGAGGGACTTGAGGTGGCGGGGCTTCAGTCGTCGCGGGAACTGCAGCGTGGGTCTGCCACCTATAATGTAATTTAATGCCACCTATAATAAAATGCCATTTTATAATGACTTGCGGCTTCATATTTCGTTAACTACATCTAAGAACCTAACAATCCCAAATATAAAACATTATTCTGGAGCAATGATCTGCTAAAAAGCGGTATCTATATATAAGGTAATATACTTACATGTTAGCATATTGCTGCATATATTGAATATACGCCTGCTGCATCATCATCATATGATTAGCAAGAGATTCTGGATCATTAGGGACTGGCAAATATCCCTGACCAAAGTTATAGTTAGCAGGATACGGAGGAACTCTACCATAGTTATTGCCAAAGGAGCTCAAATAATTCTGTATCTCAACTGTGTGGTTTTGATCGTTTTGCCTCGTTTCCGCTCGTGGCATAGTTTCAGCCGGTCGTTCCGATGGTTCATTTTGACCAGTCACATTTCTTTGTCTTAAACCTTCCGTCATTTTGGGTGGTTCTGTTTTGGTTTCGAAGGTCCTATGTTTCGGTGTACAGACTAAATGCATAGTGTGCGCTATTTGACTTTCGTATGTCCGCAGTACATCTTTCAGAACTATGTTATCTTCTAATAGTTGTCCTGAGTATATAATTTTCTGCTCATCGGTGCTCTACAAAAAAAATATAACACTATAAAAACCCGCATTGACACAGTGATTGTATACGTTGGTCAGGTAGTCGAAGGCACTGGATTTGATTCCCAGTAGGGGCATGATAAAGTTACAATTTGAGCATAGTAAAAGTTTTTTTGTTACAATTTGAGCATAGTAAAAGTTTTTTTGTTGGAAAATATGGTGGTGCCATCTAGCGGCGAGCAGATACATTTTATGCATTCTAATGAAATAGGTTAGTGCTTGAAAGAAGCTTTAAAATGAGAACTGCTAAAAGTCTTTTGCACGTAAAATGAGTGAGCTGTAATGCAACTAAGAGGAGTTTTTTCTTTTAAATCAATGGGTTTCATAAGTGCCATTTCCACCAAAATTAAAATTAATCGTATTCCGTCTAGAATTAACTTTAATATAAAGAGTTTGATGGATTCTAGCAGGTTGGCTGCTTTAGGACACGTATTTTTCAAAAAAATCACGATTTTAAGAAAAAAAATATTTTCGAATTTAAATTAAAACCATCTTCTTTTCAAAATATATCAAAAATGATGAAAGATAAGTATAATGAGAAAAAATATAGGTCTTTTTCTGACAAAAAATTTGTTTTTTTTCTGTCACACAAAAATTGACGGATATATAATTGTTTAAAAAGCGCGCGGCAGCGCAATCACAGTCTCTCTCGAGCCCTTTGACCCTTCACCGTTTCAAAATAAAAGGTTTTTCACTATATATTGTTTGAAAAAAGTTGTAGCTCTTTTAATTACCTTTAAAATGGTTTTTTATAAGTTGTGATAGCATCGAAATTGAAGGAGTTAGAAGGAGGTCCAAAAACTAATCGTATTTTTTTCTTCTTAGTAAACTGAAAATTTCGGAGTGTGAATATTAGGAGCAAAGTGAAAGAACACAGTAATGGAGACCCAAAACTATTGTCTTATGTATATATATATTATATATTTAAATGTATTACTAATTCATCTGGAGCAGTTTTAGACAACTTGTAAGTTTATATTTTATTCAATAAATGGTGATTTCTAACTCTATAATTAAATTATTTTTAAATGTGTAATCGTATATATTTACTGTTTTAATTTAAGGGTAGTTTTAAGGGTTGAAAAGCTTGAGAATTTGATAATCATTTTCGAGAATGTGGAATAACATTTAAATCCTTTTCATTTCATCAAAAGAATTTTTTTTAAACAATTTTTATCAAGGGGTTGTTTTTAAGGGTCGAAAGGGGGTTAAAAAATCAATAATTAAGATATAATATTATAGAACATATAATATTATTTACTCTATACTTAAATCTTTTTATGTCATACCAAAGTTTTTTTTTTGTGATTTTTTCAATTTAGGGGTTGATGCAAGGGTTGTAAGGTTTTCAAGGGGTTGAAAATGATTTTATTATGGGGTAATTGTGTTAGAAAACACTTTACAATTTCACCCCTAAATATTAAACACGTTTTCTAGCGATAAAATGGCTCAATGTATTTTTTTTTATTAAGGGGTTGTTTACACCCCTTAAAATAATAGGCGGAGCTCAGATAATTTTCACTTTTGAAGTTAATGGTAAGATGAGCCTAATTCCAAAATTTCATGCAAATCGGTTCACAGTAAAAAAATTGGGAGGTAAGACCCTATTTTTCGCTACAATGACTGCACTATTGACCACGGTGAGGGTAGGCCGTGCCCAGCAGTGAGGACGTATGAAGGATGGTAAGGAAAACTTTATGTAGGACGAGAATACTATCAGTAAATGGTTGATATTTCGAGCAGTATTATTGGACATCACAATATCCTATTAAAACTTTCTCAAATAAAAATTTACTAGTTTTTTTAACAACGCCATCTATTGTCAAAAAGCTTTAGTGTTGCTGTGTCGGTAAAATAATAGTATTACTATTATGGGGCAGGGGGTATGTCATCTCTATCGCAGAACCAATAGCCGTTGCATAGATATCACGAATAGGTAAGCGCAGGGTGAGTCCCCCCCAACCAGGCGGACGGATGACCTAAAGAAAATAGATAGAAATGGCTGGATTAGGAAGGCGGAGGACCGAGTGTGGTGGAGTTCCTTGAGAAATCCTATGTCTAGCAGTGTACTGCTTTAGACCGATGACCTAACGAAGAAAGCCAGCAGTGGCTGGATGAGAGAGGCGGAGGACACATGAGTGTGGTGGCGTTCTTTAGGAAAGGTCTATAGATGTCTGGAGTGAACTTGGTATTTTTTTTTTTACATATACTTATGTATAAAATTTTATGTTAAAATTACTTAATTTGCCTTTTCGTGAGCAATGGCAGCGTCGCTAATCTAATTAACCTAATTTAAGTCTAGGTAGAAAAACTGAGCCTTGAACCCGTTAAATACATTAATAACGACCTTAGTCAAGAATGACTGACTGACAAGAAAAAGAGTAATGTAGGTACCTAACTAATCTCATCTATCACTAGATAAGTGTTTTTTTAATTTATCAGATATAGATTTTATTGTTTAAAAACACTACGTAAAATAAGCTTAATGTCACGTCACAGATATCTTTTTTTTATAATAAATAGGTAGTCACAGCAAGCGATCGTCTAGCTAGTGACTGTTACCTAGTCAGTGCAGCCGGATCACCGCAATTGTTTGAGACAGCGCAGCGGCAAGTGAGGTGTCTTCAACATCTGTGATTTCATTTATAAAATTGTGTCAAAAATTAACTCTTTTACAGGATAATAAAATAGATTAAGAGAAGCCGGCCCTAAAATGCTGATAGAACATCGTTGACAATCCCTAAACGTGTGGGTGGAGTCGTTGATGACCTTTAATCTATCAGATCCTAGTTGCGCCAGCCTGTTGTCTATTGACACGCACGCACAGCCGCAAGCAATTTTAAGAACACACTGTTAAGTATACCTATATTATCTGCTAAAAAGAAACATTACTCTAATTTGATTAAGGCTAAGTGCGTCCTTTTTTATATCCATTAAATCATATTGAATAATAGGTGGCTAGTGAACTAACGTGCGCAATGTACATTTATTGCCCGAGAACTAAGATCATAACTGACAGTCATACTGCTCTTATATCCTATAATCGATTTTTCTTACAAATATAACAGAAAGACATGTTACATGAAAGTCCAACTGCCACATTAGTTTCGCGTAGGCACATGAATTAATGTCTTCATCTCATCCCTCTGCTTACTGCAATTTGCATGGATTTATGTTTGTATTCATGTTAATGTTAGTCATATCAGCTCATATTGGTCCACTGCTGGACATAAGCCTCCTGTATGGCGCGCCATTTCTTTCGGTCCTCTGCCTTCTGCGTCCAGCCACCACCAGACACCTTATAAAGGTTGTAGGTCCATCGGGCTGGAGGGCGTCCCACGCTTTGCCTTCCCATACGCGGTCTCCACTCTAGGACACGTCTGCTCCATCGGCCATCGGTCCTCTGACAGACGTGGCCAGCCCACTGCCACTTCAGCTTGCTAATTTTGCGAGCTATGTCGGTAACTTTGGTTCTCTTCTGGATGTCCTCATTTCGGATTCGATCCCTTAGAGACACTCCAAGCATAGCTCGCTCCATTGCGCGCTGTGCGACCTTGAACTTGTGGACCAGCCCTGCTTAAAGTGTCCACGTTTCGGCGGCGTAAGTCATGACTGGTAGGACGCACTGGTTAAAGACTTTCGTCTTTAGACTTTGCGGCATAGGCGACGTGAAGACTTGACGAAGTTTACCAAATGCTGCCCACCCCAGCTGGATCCTCCTGTCGGCTTCCTTCTCAAAATTGTTCCGGCCCAGTTGGATTTTTTGTCCAAGGTACACATAATCCTGGACTACTTCGAGTAAGGTACCTGCGACGTATACTGGCCTTGGCACGACTTGTTGGTTGAACATGACTTTTGTCTTAACCAAATTCATGCCAAGGCCCACTCGTAGAGAGGATTCATCTAGGGTGTGCAACATTTCGCTCAGTTCTTCCAATGACTTAGGTGTGCGATGTATTCGCCGTTTATGTTTATGCCCCGCCCAGCCCAGTACAAGGTTTTGAAGACATCTTCTAGCGCATTGGTGAACAGTTATGGGGATATAACGTCCCCCTGTCTTACACCCTATCCAGCGGGATGGCACTTGTCGTATGGTCCTGGAACTGGACGGTCATCGTAGCAGCGTTGTAAAGACATCGCAGCACCTCAATATATCGCCAGTCTATACATCAATGCTGCAGAGAATTTATGTTGTTATCACTTATATTGAAAATAATGTATGGACTGATGATATTTTTAAGTGATGTATTTTTAATATTAATAAGCTCTTATTTCAAAATTTATACATAATTTGTAGCAGAATATGCAAGCTACCTAGCAAGTGGTACGTAACATGAATGTTTTGACATATCACAAACAACTGTATAAACGAATGCATTATTAAATTTTACTTGATGTTTGTTTGGTTTTTCAATTGATATTATTGCCAGTATGACATTTAATCATATTAATGTCACAGAGAAGATAGGTTTCAATGTGTATCTATACCATTTTATTCAAAAACTATTAACTGACTTTCACAATATAATAAAGGTTTTCTTTTATAACCTATTGGGGTATTATTGTTTTCTCAGCCATTTACGTCGCAACTGTGGTGGCACAGGCCTCTTGGAGGAAGGAGGGTTAGGGCACAGTCCACCATGTGGGCGCGCTCTAAGAACTTTGACCATGTAGTGTCAACAAATTTTGGAGGTCTTTGGTGTTCTAGCCACTTTATTGAGAGTTTTCAAGCCCAGGGCCCCTGAAGTGGCTTTAGAACTGCTGTCATAAAATACGGCCAGGACGGATAATTAAATGTAGCATTTAAAGCATGGACAAGTCCAGGAAAAATGTTGGTACATTGTCTCAACACTATCTATAATACTCAATTTCACATATGTATCTGATAGGCAAATGCAGCTGTGTCACAAGCTAGATAATAGAACCGTTTAAGGTATGAAAGCCTAAAAATGCTAATACAATATAAGGTAAACAGTTAAGTCAGGCTTGTACATTAGTTTAGCTCAAAAGTGTAAATATGTGTATTGAAGTAGAGAAAAGTAACATCATTACATAATCTAATACTGATACAACTTACTGTCTTTAAAACTAGTTTGTTAGTATAAAACTAGTAATGAATTTTTTGTACATTAGTTCAGCTCATAAGTGAAACATTTATAACATATTTTGAAAAGTAGAGAGTGGTAACATCATTACATAATATAACACTGATAAAATTTACTTTCTTTAAAACTAGTTTTAACAAATTTTTCGTCTGAAAAGTGGCTATAGTAGCCCCAATTATTAATTTAAATTTACAAATTGTCAAATGTACCTACACTCTTTACTACTCAGATGATACAAAATGTGGCTGTACTCCTTTACAATGAAGAACTTTGGCTTCCGTGAGAACTTAAGCAATGATACAATATTAGTATTACTTTTTAAACCATAGATAGATACTTAAATTTTGTTTTTTAACGGGCACGATTTTTTAGCTTTCGCGGTTGCATTTGCTTTTGTGCTATCTCTGTTTAGTTGAAACGCCTATTTGCTATCCTGCTGTCAGTGTGACACAATTACCAAATTTGCTAAATTTACAAGCTTAAAAACAGGCCCTACAGTGGGTCTGCCAATTTGCTGAAATTATTATTTCTTTACATTTTGAGAACTGGGGCAGTATTTCGGACTATTTTCAGTGTGATGTAGTAAAAAAAACCAATAGCCCAATTTGCTTGACATTTGAATTAATTCCTGTACATGTGGAATGGAACTGATTAGTTTCTCAGGAGTATTGAACCGCAGGCGCGTAGCCAGGATTTGTATTCAGGGGGGGATGAACAGTGCCAGCCTGAGGCTAGTTGCCAAGTAGAATAGACACGTTTTAAATTGCGGTTAAATGGGTTCAATTGCGACGTCTCACGGCGCAAACAAGGACACTGGGCTGTAACATTAACGCGAGCATAGCAAGCGCGAAATTTTAAGATTCTGATAAGTATAGGTGAATCAGTCAATGCTTAAGTGTGTGCACAATAATTCTCCCTTACGCATAATGTTGTAATGGTTATCATTCAATTGTAAAATTTAAAAAATTCAAGAGAATTTTACCTTACTGCTATCATAATGATTACTACGATGTTGTATGAAAACCTAGTAATTCTTGCAATAAAAGCCTTTATTACAGATTTAAAAAATGATTTTCTTAAATTCTTCTTTCAAAGCTCTGAAAGTCTGTTGGAAACTAGATTCATTGAGTCTAACATAAGCATGCCATGCCATCGCGCTAAAATAGGCGCCAAAAAACTTAATTTGTCGGACCGTTAAATGACAATTATCACAACTTAGCTTGCCGTTACTTGCTCATTGTTTTCAATACATCCTCTATTTGTCTTCAATGCATAATTTTTCACAGGTCTTCATAACACTGCTGAAAGTCGTCGAATCCTACCAGACTTATTTTGAAAAATAAACAAGCAAAAATACGTGTCCATTGTTTAAATTCGCACTTAACCCCCCTGACTCTCTCGCCCGACAACCAGGGTTGCCAGGTATTTGATATTGCACTCCCTTGTTTGGTGTTCGGTAAGACGAAAATACCGAAATAGTAGTGGTACTGTTTTTATTTTACACATTTGTAAGTTAAAATCAATCTTATTTATTTCCTGCTATGTAAAAAACTATCAGTTCCTTGTAGTTTTCCTGCATGCAAAGGTATTATTAATATTTTGATTCTAAGGTAAAAAAAAAATGGTGTAAAAATAATACAAAACAGTATTATTGTTTGAACCTAGTGTTTGATTCAATGTAGTTGAGGTCCGTCAAGGTAAGTAAATGTAGGTACTTTCACCATAGAAAATTAATTTTTCCCTTGTTTGGTATTAAGTTCATCTGGCAACCTTGCCGACAACGCGAGGCTTGCTTGCGGCACTTGTAGGTATCGGACGGAAACGTTCAGCGACACGAGCCGATCGCGACACCCGCCGAAGTAAACCAATAGGGGCGACCAACCCAACGCGAGTGTTTCGGCATAAGCAAAGTAGTAGTTTAATACACAGATCCTTGTCTGTCTGGGCCAATATTGGGGTGACGACGAAGGTGGCACGGCGGCAAGGTTCGAATGCGCCGAAAAAGTGCATTTGAATATTTGAAATTTCAAAGATATCAGGGGAGGATACGACACCCAAATCCCCCCCTCTGTATACGCGCATGTTGAACCGGTGATTCAATTAATCAATAAAAATTTTTCTTTATCTATTTTCTACAAAATTCCTTAGTTTTGATTAAGCTAGGTTCATACCTTGAGAAGTATTTAACATTCTGTTAATAATATCACATATCCTAAAATACTATTAACCCTATTTTATCAATATTAAGAGTAGGCCTATGAGGCATCATTGGAATTTACTTTTATTTGTATGTATTGGTAAAAAAAAAATTTAAATAAAATTTTTATTAAATGATATGATAAAAACATTGTCTGATTGAAAAGTCCTAATGAGTATATAATAGTGTATAACCTAAACTTTACTAAATAACCTTAGAAAAATGAATATTTAAAATATCAAAGTCTAGCTCTTAACAAACTTACTTCCTATAAGATATATCAGCAAAACAGTTTTGTTAGATATAACAGCAAAAACTAGTTTTTATAGAGAAGTTTTTACCAACAAGAGTTGGTAAAAAATACTAAAAAGTTTAATTGTTGCATTACCATACTAACAGTGGAAACCATTTTGTTAGCATACTATTAGAAAAACTATGTTTCAATTTACTAATGACTTGTTTGCCATTTTTATTGCTTTAATTTAATTCACCATGTATATGTCGCAGCCATCTGGTTAAAATCTGGTTTTTTATTGCAGTTTTATTACTAACAAAGAAAATTGTGGCAATTTAAAATCAATAAATATACATAGTCATAATTATGTATCACATTCTTGAATTTTAATTTTAAGATATTTTACACATTACCTACGTAATTAAAAAACTTCATAGTATGATCATTGTAAATGCAGAAAATATATTATACAATCACATTACGCAAACAAAATGTAGAAAACTAAAAATTCAACAAGTAATTTACATGCAAACATATGGATATGTGTGTGTTGATTTGATTAACACACTATGAACATGCTCTGTATAACTATACAATGCAAATTTAAAACAGCTGCCTGTGTTTTTATTGACAAGAAACATGTACCTATGTATTCTACAATTTTTAAGCAGGTTGAAGTTGACTAACAAGGTCAAACAATTATTATTCTTGTTTTTCTTCACATTTAACATTCTAGATTCCCATCAAATTCATTGTTTATTTTAGTTTTACTTTTATGCATAAGCATTTAAATAAATAGGTTTTCAGATTAAATAAAGTGCAAAACTTAATTATTTTTAAAACAGCTTAATTATTTCCATGTAACACCAAAATAAATGGATCTGTAACATGTAGGTTCTTAGTTTACAATCTTAATTTTTTGTAAGATTCTAGTAAACAAAGTTTTACTTGTGGCTACACTTACCCATGCACAAGAGAAGAGCTAACAAGCAAAAATAGGTATTTAAAAAAATAAACAACAATTCATTACTAAGTACATTGGTAGATGTATGATGATTACTGAAATAAATCTTATCTTAATGACTGTTATATCAACAAAGTCACAAGATAACATGTTCCTTATTTTCTGTGGTTTCTATAAATATATCACCAGGATAGGAAAATGAGAAACATTTAGTAGATATTGAACTTAATGTTGATACTCGTAGATTTCAATTGTGTAATAGTATCCTCCACAGAACCTTAGTTATTCCAAGGACATCAAAATGACGTTACATTTATTTTAACAAACTAAACTCACCGGTTTACTGGGATAGACTTCTGAGAGATGACCTTTTAACTGTCTTACGGTCCAAGTTGACTGGCACTCTATATTTTGATCGTCAATTTGTTGATTTGGAGCCTTAACAATGAGAGTGACGTTATCAGGTATCATTTTGTACCATTAATCAAATACACCCAAGATAAAGCTTATAAAACTCGTGATTCTATCACAATAAATAACAAAGAAAAAACGATTGATTCTATCAAAAAGTAGTTGATAACAATGAAAGCTTTGCTTATGCAATATCAATTAGTAAGTTAGTCCTCTTTCTTAGTTTTGTGATGATGAAATAAACTGATTTCGACGTAAATAAATACTTCTCGGGCTAGGCTAAATACTTGTCAATTTGTTGAACGAATGAAATATTTGTCGGATTCTCATTGGTCCAACAACGCAAGGAATTTTTTTTTTATTACTTTTTATAAAACTAATGGCAACGGTAAAGATCCATACTGCTACCTGTTACTACCATCAATTATTATGGTTCCTATGACTGGTTGATGACTTATGTAAGATGTATAAGTTCTTAAAATATAGGTGGGCTTTGTGACAGCTGTCATTGGAATCACGTCTATCAATCGTGCGTTCCAAATCACAACGAGGAAGTTATAAAAGTGGTTTTGGGACGCCCGGGGTAGAGTAATTTTCCAACTGTCAAGTTGAATTCTTTACACTGCCATAGAAAAGGTTGAAAATCACTCCTGTCAATCTGAAAATTAACTGTCAAACGCTCGTTCCGGAACGGGTGGATTTTTCAACTTTACCGGGCGATAATTACTCGGCGTGATTTGGAACATTGCCCAAGTCTATCAAAAGAGAGACATTCTTAAGCATAAAGTATAAGTTATCGATTTTAAAATAAAAATCAATCGAAAAAATAGTTACTTTATAAATTTAAATATTGGATTTACGCTTTATCATCTATGTGTATATGTATATGTATATAAACATGCATGTTGCCTTGTTTGTTTGTATTCGTCCCATAGCGTTGAGCCTTTGGTGAGTTTTTGTGCCCCCGGCCGCCGGGAAGATTTCTAAATAAGTTAATTGAGAGCGGAAAGGACAAACGGGGAAAAGAGGAATAGGGGAACAAGAGGTTATTTTATTTTTTACTTAAAAATAAATTGAAATAATAGCACCAATAATCGGTATTAATGATCAGTTATAAACATCTTCCTAACACTAGGCCTGTTACTTTGACAGCTGTCGCAGAACTCGAACTATATTTTACAAGGTGTAAAAGTCCCCAAACCGCTGGCGGTCCGAATTTTTTGAAATAATTTTTGAATTTTTTTTTCTGTCAAATTGCTGTCGCAATGACAACATAAGATAAGATAATATTTTATTTTATTGCGCTTCATCTTTAGAAAATGAAAAAACATTGATTAGTAAAGTTTCATTTTTTTTTTCTTTCTCTGAAATGACATTGCAGTTGGCTGTTGCAGCCATTACTGCTTCACCGGACTTTTTTGGGCGAGTCTCTGAAGGAGCCTCAGCCCGTATAGCGCCCAACGCTCAAGGGCTCCCCGCGGGGGGAGCCTCGGCTTGGGTTGTCGCTCTCGGCGCCCCCGACCGGCGTGAGTCTCGAACCCGAAGGTGTGTCACCGCCAGGAGGGGAGTTCCCCGTAACGCGGGTGCGGTTGCGATTGAGACTCTTTGATACCTCGTGTATCCGTTCGGGCGCCGACGAACCCAGGGACGTCGGCGTCGTGTTTGGAGGGAGGCCCTTTTGGGGGAGGTCGTTGAGACTAATCTCGCTATCCGGATAGCGAGATCGTCATCTGGGGTCGTTAGTACGTGCTGAGGCCGCCCAACTATAGTTTGCTATAGTGCCGAGGTCGATCGGGGGGATGGTACGTTGTGGATTGCACAATTAATCGATTCCGGTGATTTTGTGTACGCTCGAAAAAGCGGACTGCCAAATCTTTGAAATATTGGGGAATCGTCGGGAGTTCGAAATCTCTGTGTTGGTCCGCATTGCGGATGTACTAGGAAGCTCCGGAAGTCGCTCTGAGAACGCGGTTTTGGAGGGTCTAAAGTTTAAAGACTACGCTAGCATAAGCTAGTATGGGGCGGATGCAAGTTGTGTAAAGATACAGCTTATTTCTAAGCGACATCTTACTGTACTTGCCTATCATGGGATAAAGACGACCGAGGACAAAAGCGGCTCGGTCTCTAACTATTTTGGTGTGATCTTGGAAGTTCAAACGCCTATCTAGGGTCACACCGACGTATTTGGTATTGTTTTGCCAGGGAATGGCACGACCGAAGAGTGAGAGGGGAGATGGCCGCGGAGGGCGGCCAGAGGTAAAGAGAACGGCAGAGCTTTTGTCGGGATTCACCTCGATTCTCCATTTCCGAAACCATTCGCCTAGGGCGGTGATACCGGGCTGGAGTCTGACTTGCCTATCGGTGGTATACATAGCGGTATCGTCCGCAAAGAGGGCTAATTGGGTACCTATCGTTTTAGGGATGTCGTTAGTGTACAGAAGGTACAAGATAAGGGCGAGCGCGGAGCCTTGCGGGACTCCTGCTTCTATGGGACGGGGGGAAGAGAGAGTGCCTTCTACTTTGTAGCGAAAGCTACGATTCGACAAATAGTCTCGTATGATGAGCACGAGACGGTCTGGCAACTGAAAGTTGTACAGTTTATAAATTAAACCGTTGTGCCAGACTTTGTCGAACGCTTTCGCTACATCGAAGAAGACAGCGCCCGTGTGACGGGGCTTACCTAATACTGGTTGAAAGCCAGTGAGAATATGTTCCGTGATGCGGAGGACTTAATGGACGCATAAGTGTTTGGCACGGAAGCCGAACTGTTCGTCTATTAAAATGCCTCTGGAGACTATAGCGTTCCGTAGGCGAGCGAGGAGGAGACGTTCGTAGAGTTTACCAAGGGCCTTTAGTAAACTTATGGGGCGGTAGGAGGACGACTCAGTACGAGCTGTGCCTGGCTTGTGGATGCCTATAACAATTGCATCTTTCCATGCGTTGAAAATCGCTACTAGAAGACAGAGAAGGGGAAGAGTGAGGCGCTTTAGGATATCGTTAGAGACACCGTCCGCACCGGAGGCTTTACGGGGGCGTAGGTCTTTGATGACCTGTACGAATTCGTCGACAGTGACAAGGGGCAGGGGGTCTTGTGGAGGCAGAGAAGTTCTGCGCTCCACTTCGCCGTCTACCTCGCGCACGTGGTCTGGATCGAATGGCTGTGTGCTTAAGGCACATTGGGCTTGGAGGCTAGACGCTAGGCAATCCGCTTTTTGGTCGTCATTGAACGCGGGAACGTTGTTGGGACGAGTTAACGGAGGTAGAGAGTTGACAGTCCCGTTAAATATACTAAATGCGCCGCTTGGAAAAAAGGTACCCGTTTTTAGTTTTTTCTTTATATCTCGGCAATAATTGTTCAGAAACTGTAACTTATTAAATTTCCTATAAAAAAGCTAAGTAATTATTTCAGGCCAATAGGTTTAATACTCTTATGTTTTATATATGTAGTCAATGACAGAAAACATTCTATTGTTTATTAATCCATGTAATATGATGTTATGACTAGTTTCACATAATAAATAAATATCCTTGTATTAACAATGTAACTATTTAATTTTTCTAATGCAGAAAGCTCCTTTTGTATAGCTTCTTGCCATTCTTTACTGCAAATTGCTTCGTCATATGTAACAGGATCTCCAGTTAATAAAGCATAGGCTACATATATTTCATACTCAGCAAATCTTGCAGGCATTTTTCTTTGCCTTTTCTTTTCTGATCTGTCAGTTACTTCTGTCGCTTCTTCCGCCTCTTTACTTGTCTCTTCCGATTCTTCATTTGGAGGAATATACTGAGGTAATGTACTTGTCCCATCGATATCGATACTTCGTCCTAGAGTGATACCAAGAGTTTATATATGGATGTCACTGGAGAGCGCAGTATGAATATTTTTTTTGAGGCTCAATTTTTTTGACCTTTAAATCGCTTTGAATGTATTGAATGTGTGACCATAGATAGATACACAGTTAGAGACGATAGATATTTTACACGTTTTTTTAAAACTTTAGTAGGTACCTAGTTTTTCTATATTTTTATGGTTCTATACTATAAAAGGAAAAACAGAACCTTTCTGAGATCACTCTCATGTCCGTCCGTCCGTCTGTCATAGGGTAGGGAGAAGCAAATTTGATAAAATTTTTCAACTTTTGAAATCATTCGAAAAAAAATCATTTTGTGTTTGGAAGTTTCAAGTTTGATATGAAGATAATTCAAGTACCAATTTTTAATTATAATTATTGCTCGTATAATAGGTCCTTTAGATTTTAATAAGCATTTTTTATTTTTCTGACATTTATAAATAGAAACTACATCACAAATTATATATTAACATTTGAAGTATCATTATTGATTAAATATCAGATATTAGATAGATATAAACAGTAAATACAAACTGATCAAAACAAAAAATGAAATATTCAAATAAGAAAACTTAGGTCAAACCTGTGAATTTGATGTTATGACCTGCTTTCCTTACAATTCTGCAACCACGAACAATGCAGCACTTTTCTTATTTCCATATTATAATCTAAAATTCACACAGATATCTACAACAAAACTGGAAATCGAGGTAATTAAAACAAACATCTGTCATTTTCAAAGTCACAATGTTGAGTAAGTTGAGTCAGTGTGACAATGTAAAAAAATAATTACTGTACTCGAGTTTAGGGTAATATGTGCTCCTTATCAGCCTTATACGTCCCTACTGTTTGGGCACGGCCTTCTATCGCCGAGGGTGATTTAGGCCATAGTTGTGGACCACGCGGGCCCAGTGTGGATTGTGGACTGTGTATGTCTTATGTTTTTTGACATATGCAGGTTTTCCCACGATGTTTTCCTTCACCGCTAAGCCAGTGATGTAAATAATTAGTATACTTGTATGATGTATTTCAACTTACTGATTTACGGCTTTTTTTTAAATCATTCACTTCCACAGTTAAATTACATTTACAAATTTATTGCCTTAATAGTCAAGATCGCTTTTCCCTGAAAAAATACTTTAACATTCTATAAGTTTACAATTTTTTAATTTTTGCAAAATATGTTGAAGCAGTCCATTTAATATTTCTGGTAAAATATATTTTGACGTTCGTTTTCCATATACATTGTTATTTTTTCGTAAAATATCAGCTGAAAGGTAGCTTAGTTTTCGTAAGTGATCATGCCTTGTTCTTGCCACTAAGTTCTTTATTTTAGTTAATTCGTCTGTTAATATATTATTTTTTGTATATATATTTTTATTTAGTAGTTTTTTGCATGCTTGCTTGTGATTCGTCCAGAACCATTTTAAAGTTGGGCCCTAAATCCCTTTTTTTCCATTTTTTTCGAAGTTATAAGATGGTTTCATAAATTAAATAATATAATGCTTTATAAAAGTCAATAAATAAAGTAAACCATGTTTTTTCTCATTTAATCATTTATATCGTTTCCTATCATAACTAAGCACCTTTAAAAGTTGAGAGGTACTCCGGTTTTTCTGAAAACCGTACTGATTTTCATTGATAATATTGTTATCTAAATTATTTATTTATTTCGTTACCGAAATGGCTCTAAATTATTTATCAATACATGATAGTATGGCTATTGGCCTGTAGTTATTTATGCCGCTGAAACTCACATTTTTATAAATGGGTCTTATTATTTTTAATTTTAGTTTGTTTGGGAAAGTTGATTACTAAATATATGTGTTTATCATGTGCATGATGACAGATTGAGTAGCGTAGGAATTATCTGGAATGTTGGTTACCCATAAACCAATCAGTTAAGTCAAAAAGATAGAAAAAAATTAGCTTCAACTGTTTGTTCGTAGTGCACTCTCCAGTATATAAGCTTCTTGGAGTGATACATAGAAATCCATCCCCCTGACCGACCTCAGCAAGGTTGAAAAACTATCGTTAGGCGGCCTCGGCACGTACTAACGGCCCCAGACGACGATCTCGATATTCCGATAGCCAGATTAGTCTCAACGAAGTCCTCTAATAGGGCCTCACACGACGCCGACGACCTCGGGTTCATCGGCGAACGCTCGGACCTACCTCGTATACGAGGTATCAAAGAGTGCCGGGGCGCTTTTCGCCCCCACTCAACAGCAATCGCAACCGCAACCGCGTAACGGGGAACTCACCTTCGGGTTTGAGGCTCACGCTGGTCGAAGGGACGACCCCAAGTGCGACAACTCAAGCCCGGTGGAGCAGTAATGGCTGCAACAGCCAACTGCATAGTCAGTTAGAAAAAAAATACATAAAAAGAAATTCGTAACTTCGCACCATTTATTCGATTCACTGTTATAAGGGCGTGATTTTTAACTGTTTCGATTGCATTCGCTTTCATGTTATCTCTTACTGTTTTGTTGAAAAATCTATTTGCTATCCTGCTGTCAGTTGCGAGAAATTGCAAGCTACTAATACAGGCCCATAAATGAATCGATAATTTTTAATGTCTGATTCCTCGTCTCCATCCCTAGGTTGTATATTTCCTTTTTTGAAATATTGCAAATACATATTTATTTATTCGATTCGTATGTATTCGTTTTACAAATTTATTATTGCAAAACGTTTAGGTACCACCACTTCTACTTAAATAATTACAATTGAAACATGGGTGTGACTGTGTAAGTATATTATTTTAGGTTGCCGGCTAAAATAACTGGGATAGTATCTTAAGGGGAAGAAAATCAATATTTTTAAATTCTTTTGTCTTCAGCGCCCCCTTTTTATACCCCAACTAAGAACTGGCTTATAGCCTACTTACTTTTGGACCGCCTTGCTGTAAATTCCTACCCACTGGAAGTTGTCCCTTACCATACTACTCGGATACAAATACTACTCTCAGTCCAAAACCTTAGTTTCTGCATAAAGAGCCTTGTTTAGGTTGCAGGCTATTCTTGGAACTAATATAATTGATAAAGAATTTGACTGCCCAAAGTTGTTCATGACTATTGCCTTATTTACATTTTTTTGTTACAATCCAATTGTACTTGCTGAACACCCCCAAAGGCGAAATGTCTGGACTTGACTATGCTGATTGTTAAGTTCAAGATTTTGTATTCTTAATCAGCCTCATACGTCCCTACTGCTGGGGCATTGCCTATCCTTAACAAGGGTGATTTGGGCCATCACACAGGGCCACCACACGCAGGCTCAGTGCGGATTGTGGACTTCAAATACATATGCAGGTTTCCTTACAATGTTTTCCTTCACCCAAAAGCCAGTGGTGTGAATAATCAATGTACTTGAGAAATTAAGAAAAAGACTCAGTGGTACACGCGGGGTCCCGAACCCCCTTGGCCACCACTGACTTCAATTGTATATTAGGTGGTATTTAGATTAAATAGTACTCAAAGCGGTCTTGAGACCTGAGTCACACCTAGGGCACATAAAACAAAAATGACGTTATTCATGACTACTAACACTACAAAAAGAATAATGTGTGCTTATGCACTAATGTGTATGTACTCTAAACAAATGATACAAGATTGTAATAAAGAGAATGTAGGGTTTATACTAGAGAGTGATGGAGAGTTACTTTACTGTATGAACTGCAAGAAAAAAGAAGTTCATACCTTTATCACCAACATTTCTAAAAAATCACTTTCAATTCCTTGGTGCCTCTCAACAAAACTTAAGATCTTTTACAAATCTGCTCCTAAAGATTCCTTCACATTCCATGCAGTTCTACAATGACTATTTTACAGTAAAATCTATAACCCAAGCCCAAAGCTTACACTGCTTTAAACACTACATTTTACCATTAATGCTATTTTGTTTAAGTATATTTTATGTATGTCTATGTACTAGGTATATAATGTAAGTATATGTGTATATTTTGATATAGTATTAATAAGTAGTAACATGTATTATGTTTTATTATGATTTACTCAACATATTTAAGCCCTTGTATGTATTTATGCATATATATATTACCAAACATACTTTTTGATGAACTATTCCCAGTTGCACCGCACCTACTACAAATTTTTTATTGTATTCGTCTTCATCTACCCAAAGGTTGTCTGAAAGAAATCGCTTAGTAGCGATAAGATCATCTACATTGTAGTACCATAGATGAACTCTTCTATAAATTGTGTATTTGATGAACTTTTATTCCCAGTTGCACTCTAAATTTTGTGTAATAAAGAATTTATAATACTACATTATTAAATTCATTTTTTTTTATTATTTTAAGGGTTTACTCAATGTGAGTTACCTCAAATAGCATTAATATCTGCATAACAACTTAAATTGTCTACACTATAAAAGCACACTCTCTGCAAGTCTGCTGCTACAGTTAATTTTCTACAACCCAGACTTGAGAATTTATTGGAAAGCCTCAAGTAGTTTATAGATGATCATACAGAGCTGTCAAAATCTTCATAGAGATACTAAAACTATTTATGAATACTCATATGAAGCTCATGAATACTAATAGAGCTATTAAAAAATATTTATAGAAAAATCTGAACTATTTATCGATACTCATATAGAGTTGTCAAAATCTTCATAAAGAATCTTAAACTATTAAAAACTTGTTAAAATCTTACTGAACCTTAAAATATTTACAGATACAGATATTCTAAAACTTTCTGATGTCTGTTTGGTCTCAGGTTACAACAGTATCCAGTGCCAGAGAACAAGACTGGCACATATGTGATAGAGTTGTTAACAAAGCGTATGTTAGCCCTTGGAGCTTCACATCAAGGACAATTTCTAGTCGATTGCGAGAGTTACCTCTCTCATCCACAGTTGGGTAATTATGATATTATCTTTTAATTATCAATAACAAGCAAAAAGTCTAAAGCCTGCTGCTTACGCTGTGTTGTTGAGCTATAAAGTATATGACCATTGGGCTAAATTCAATATTTTAAAAAGGGCTATTATTTACTTTATAATTTTACGAATAAGGCGCATTATGTTTTGTATTGAAATCAATTATTCAACTGCCTGTAGAAGTCCCCACACTTTCCTAAAGAATGTCACCAAACTCAATCCTCTGCCTCTATCATCCAGCTGTCAATTTTTTTGTATAATAGTAATCATAATATAATTTTATTGTGATTTGGCTATAAACATGTAGTTTCTTATAAAAGTCAAAATTTAATTAATGTTTTATAAGTTTCATAAAAGGCCATTCCAAGTAGCAAAACAAGCTGTATTTGAGTTCATTTTTATTCTAGAAGCTGTATATGTAAGTTCTAAAAAGGGCCCCTATTTTATACAGCATTTTGCGTAAGTGGGGCTGTATAACAGCTGTAGCAGCAGTGGAGAAGCTGTTAATTTGCTGTACTAGGGCTGTTAATTGGTGTACAAGGAAACCATTGCACTACAAAGATTACCCTATGAGTATTTTGTACATATAAGTGTTCGGAATAGATTTTGAAGAGAATTATAAAAGAATAAAAATTTTATGGCAATAAAATATCATATGCAGAAGTCGACATATAATTATAATATTAGAAATGAATTATTGGACTTGGTACAGAGAGTTCCAATTGGTGAATTCAAAGTGCAAATTTTAATTTATCATGAAACTATGTATGTTCTCCATTAATTCACGCGCCACCAAAATAATCAGTCAACATAAAGAAATAACTATAATTAATAAGGTGTTTGTTTTTAAGATTTAAGGAATTAAAAACTATATTTAAATTTATATATTATAGCTTAGAGCCTATCTTATTGTTTGGGAAAGAATGATGACTCTCCCGTTTCGTTCAGGTTAGCTACCATTCATCGCGCGTTCACTCGTGAGGCAACTCGCGCACACGATTGTCTCGTTAGTCCATTGGATTTTAAATTCTCGATACAAAATTACCAGCTGGAATCGGCCATTTGTCGCGCAGTTCGCGTCGTTGGATAAGAACATTTTTGGAACATTGTTTTTTTGAACTGAGTGGAGTTGTGTTCGATGTTAAGGACAATTTTGTTATCGTCATCAAGTGCAGTTGAGGAGGAGGTCATCGAGGAAGCGCGTTACGAGTAACAAACACGCAGTAAACTTACATATTACTCATTCATACATACATCTAAAATTCACACAGTACTTACATCGTAAATCGTTTACTCGCGACCAGCCTAGAACAAACCGTGAGTACGTAACCCTAATTTTTCTTCGCGGCCTAGTTAACGCCCAATTCTGGCCCATTTCTAATTAACAAGCTACTGACGACCAACTGACGCGAGCACTGAATGAACGCGCGATGAATGGTAGCTAACCCGAACGAAACGGGTGAGTCATTATTCTTTCCTGAACAATTCTAATACTTACTAATATTATGAATGTTAAAATGTGTGTCTATCTGTATTTCTGAAACATTTTAATCCCAGGACCATTTAATTAATTTTGTTGGAGATATATGGAATATTAAAAAAAGACAATATATGTGTTGTCTAATTCCACACCAGCTAGTTGCTAATTTAAAAATATTTTGCAGTATTTATATTACATATTTAAAATTATTGTTCCGTTATTTGATTGTATGAAATTTCTCAACATACTTGTGATCTATTTAAATGTTTAAAAGTTACCAAAAATCTTTTTCAATTACAGGTCAAACCAAAACAGTCCACATCCTTCATAACTCTGAACAGCCTGCGTCGGTCTTCTCAATACTAGAAAGTGGTACGAAAAATATTCATGTGATAGCAGACGGACTCTTTGACCTATTTATGATGAAGCTGTCTCAGCACTATACATCTAAGAAACAGACCAAGATAGAGAGCAAAGGTCCAAGGTTTGAGCTTGGAGACTTTTGTGTTAAGATTGGTTCAGTTACTATGAATCAGAGCTTTAAAGGTATTTTGATTGAGGTAATAATCTCTCCTTTTCTTTTCGGAGTTAAGGACAGTATAATATAGATGGTCTTTAAAGGGCTGGGAAGACATGAGTAATGCATTTGGTGTTAAAGCATCCATAGGGTGTTAAAGCATCTATAGGCTACAGTAACCGCTCAGCTGCAGAAGGATTGTGTGTTGTATGCTTGTTTGTTGCTGCAGGGGCACAGGTCTCTTTTAAATATTTTAAGAAAGTTTTGAGGTATGGAAGGCTTTTCTGCTAAGAGCCACTTTGGTTACAAACGGTTTCTACAAAGAAGAAATTAGGCATATCTAGTAGGGTGGAGTGCGGTTGTATGAAAAATTTTTTTTTTTCAAATTTCTTTTCGAGCCTGTGCGGAATGGATGCTCGAAGGCCTACTTAATAATAATATTAAATATGGACTAGGGTTATAGTTTTAGAAATACTGCCCCCGAGCCATTAAAAATTTCAGTAACTATGAAAAAAGAAGATTTTTACTTGTCACTTTTTAATCATACAACATATAAATTATCAACTTCAATTGATTTAAAACAATAATCAAGGACAAATTCAACATGATAATATCCTAAAATTATAAGATGTACTAAATAACGCGCCAAAATATTATACTTGAGCGAGCCCATTTTCGTAGATTTCCTCAGCCAAAAGGAGCAACCCCGCGCGAGTCAAATACCACTATTTTTGTCTCACATGAATCTTCTTGACCTAGAATTAGTGACAAACTGATTGCATTCGGGAGTGCACATATTGTTTTAGTCAATAATCGCTTTCTTGTGCGCGATCAAAGCTCACTATGAGTTTACGTAGCAAGGTTAAAACCTGTCCTATATTTGGTGTGGGAAAACCGCTACCAAATAGCATGTTACCAACAAAAGAAGATGTGATGAAGCATTTTATTACAGTCTCTGCAACATTGGGTAGTCGTTTAAAAAACTCTGTGAATGACATCAGTAAAATCATCGTTACCGACGTGGAAAATGTGTCGAAGAAGGCTTCATTACCCACGATAGGTCATAGAGCGATCATTAAATTATTTAAGAAATACAGGGCTATACTGAAGCCGTACAAAGGTAGGTGTAATACGGAAAACTGCATTAATAAATTAGATGAATTCACACGGGGGAGCCAGCCGCTATTTGATATTGCTACTTGCAAGTATAGTTCATTTGAATGTTGTGCTTGTGAACCAAAACGCAAAGTACCACTTCAAGAAAGGGAATTCCTAAATGATCAAAGGGGTGACAGGAAAATGATGATTGGTTTGGTAGATTTAAAGACTACAAATAAAACGATGAGCAACAATTTAAGAAGTTTAAAACGAAAACTGTATGAAGAAAAAGTAAAATACTCCACCAACTAATCGCAGACATCAGTATCTGAAATTGAAACTCAAAGTTTGACTCGCAAAAAATCAAACACTGTTTCCAGCTTTGAGGCTTACCCTTGCCGTGTACCATTACAAACCTACTAAAGGAGTACACAACTGAAGCCAGAACCTTAGATCGCTTTGGAATATCAGATAGTGCAGGAGCTGCCATCGTCTCAGCTACCTTACAAGATATTGGACTAGTCACACAAAAAAACATTTCAAATGTTGTTGATCGCAGAAAAATTCGTCGAGCGCGTACAAAGGCAAGAACCGCTACGCTTGCTGCTAATAATGAACTTACAACATGGGCGTAGCCAGCTTTTGGATTAGGGGGGGACAGGCTTGGCTAGGGTGGGAGGCAGACCTGATAGAAAATATCATTTTTATATAGTAAACATGTTCATTTTGAGCCAATTCCTTCAGGTTATGGGCACCCCTGCCTGTACCTCGCTACGCTCATGACTTACAAACTGTTCGCCACAAACTATTTGCGTCTCATTTGACGGACGCAAGGACAAGACCCTTTTTTATGAAGACATGTATCGGAAAATCACGACAGAAGAACACATCTGTGTTCTCATAGAACCTGGATCGAAATGCTTAGGCCACATTCCAACCCAGTCAGGTGATGCTAAAACAATCGCACATAAGATGTTTGCCTTTTTCATAGCAAAAGATCTTGCTTAAAAAAAATCATGGCAATCAGCTGTGATGGAACTGCTGTGAATACCAGCTATAAATCAGGTATTATTCGGTTACTTGAAGGCAAGCTACAACATCCACTTCAATGGCTCGTATGTCAACTTCATGCCAACGAACTCACTTTGAGGTATCTTTTTGAGCATCTAGATGGAATGGAATGGAATCTTGTGGTTTTAGCTAAGTTTGTGATCAAGGTGTACGCGCCGATGTGGTTTCAGATAAAGACCCAACATTACTGTATTAATGGAGCGCAACACGTATTTGAGACCATTAAGTTGTCTTGTTATCTGCCTGAAAACTTGAAGAAGGTAGTGGATCCAGTTATTCAACGGAATGGCTATTTTGGCCACTGTGAAAACATAATGATAGCAATGCTATACGATGAAAGACGGCACATAAAAAAAGAACTCGTTCTGAGACGTATTCTGAAGATTCGGGAGAGGTCGGCGTTCACACCCAGAAGGGTGTTTCAAGTGCCATCGTTTAATTTCGAAGCAAATGACTACACGGACTTGATCGACTGGAAAGTGATTTCGGAACCACCACTCACCATGGAAATACCAACTGCCGTCATTTCCAAAGCTATTTTGGACCTCAATAGCTTAAATTCTACGATATTTTTGGACTTCCAAGCGCATACCTTGCCACACGCAAGCTACAGAAAGATGCATTATGTTGATAACGGAATCATGCTCTGCTGTCTGTGGCCCAAAACGACGTGAAGGATATATAAGAAATAAATTGGAGTCATGCCGAATAATGCCAATATTCGAGACCAAGAAACATTACAAATTTGGGTAAAATTTCGTCATCTTCCAATTTAATTTTTGCTCTTTGTTACCGATTATTTTATGTAATTTTGTTTTTATTTAGTTTTGAGTGTATGAGAATATATATTACAATAATAACAAAGTCATTTTTATTTGATGAAATTACTTTTATTCGACGAACTAAAATAAATTTTTGTAATTTTTTCCAAATTTCAAGTCCCTTGGGGCAGTATTTCTACTCATAATACATTGATTCTGTTATATTGACTTAATATCGTATTAACATAGAGCATCCATCCCGTAGTGGCCCAAAACGAAATAGGAAAAGAAAAATCTAGTGCTGGTGCTAGGTAGCTTCGTACGCGCACCGCACCTTAAGTTATTATTAATGATAATATCAATATAAATAAATACTTTCATAGCAAATATGCAGTCAAAGGATTAACTTCGAGCCAAGACTCTAACCTGCAACCCTTACATTCCATGTAAGTGCTCTACCATTGAGCTACCGAGGCACAAGTCTGATTGATGAAAATCCCAACTCCTAGCTCAATGGAGCGCTTACACAGAATGTAAGTGTTGCAGGTTCGAGTCCTAGCTCAAGGTTAATCTTTTGCCTGCATCTTTGCTATGAAATTACTTATTTATATTGATGATATAGCTATAGATATGGCACGTATAATATATTCTCTTCTAGACTCTAACCTTCAGGGAGTCACAAACGAAGAGAGATTATTTCTATGTATGTATATTTATTTGTATATCTTACTTCTTTGAAGATTTTTTGTGTTTGTAAATTTAATTCACTAGGACTTATAATAATAATTCTAGGGGTAGGTGCTGACCACAGTTTTAGGAAAAATGTTTGTGAATATTAAGAATGTTAAACAGGAAACCACGACTAAAAGACCTTCAAAAAATGTTTTTATTACAATTTCAGGTAGAATATCGTCCATGCGTAATGGCTAATGCAGTTTGGGGTCTGCTTAGAGAATTTCTTCAAGGCTTACTCGGTCCTACAGTCCCAGTACAACCACCACAACACTTACTAAGCAGGATGAACGAAATTTACACCCCCATCGACTCAGTATACCAGTACCTAGAACACTTTAGTGCGTACAGGAAAGGAACTGGATTGAGAAGTGCATAGTAAATTTAGTTATATAAGTTATTGGTAAGTTAAATAATTTGATGTATAGTTTTTATAAGCGTTTTAATTCTCATGTAAATAATTAAATATTGTAAAGATTATTTGTACACAATACTAAACATACTGCAAAAAATACCATTTTGTTTTAATTGGGTTGTTTTTTTTCAAATCTGCAAAATCAACAAAAAGTACTTATACGTAAAAAATACTCAAAGTATGTAATTTGCATAATATCATGAAGTATCATACATTAAAAACTACGGTTATTTTTTAATCATAAAATGTCTTCAATACTTTTTGTCATGGAATGTAATAATACATTCAAAACATGTACAGTACCACTCAATATGTAGTACACTTTGAGCTTGAGAAAAAGATAATCGAATAGTTTCGGCTTCGTAGAGCGTGGTCTCTGTCGCACGAAATACTGTGAGTTCGAGCTGCTAAAACACTAGAGGTTTTTTTATAAATGAAATAGGTCTTTATACCTTTCTGTAATTTTTTTTTCATATTTATATACATTATATATTATGTCCATTCTTTTTTTAAAAGAGATCTATATCTCGATAACAAATAATTCAAATATGTTATTAATTTTTTTTGTATTGACTGGTACTGTGTGTTCATATTTAAAATATTACTTTAATTATTTATTGTCATTTAAAATGACAGTAAAAACTACAAAGAGAGCTAGTTTAGCTATATTATACCAGTGTGTATACAATACTGTTGTCATAAAACTTTATTTTTCTATTTCTTTATAATTTATTTTTGTTCTACAATTTACTGTTTCAAAATTTTACTATAAATAAATAACAAAAAACAAAAGTTTTACTCAAAATATAGATATTATTTATTAAATAATATCCATATTTTCCTAAAAATACTCTAAATGTAACATAACTGCTATCTAATGTCTTAAAATTCAATGGTTTGTAGTATTGCCTAAGACTATGTGATAAATTTGTAGAACAAAACGATAGTTTAAACATTCTTACAGTCTGCCATCGAAGACGTCTAGACAGAGCAATCGGGAGGAGCGGTATGCGGTGAGACGGGGAGCAGGGCGCTCCCGTCTAGTCCATGTCCGTGCCACGACCTCACGAATGTCTAGAAGTTTTCGATTTATCTTTAACATCTAATGCGAAGGCCGACTGTAAGAATGATAAGACTGTGCTGCTGCTTAATTGAATAATCGGATTTCTTATACACATATTTTAGTATAAATGTATTGAATAAACTAGTATTAAAAATTGCTGAGCTAAAATGTGATACATTCCAGTGTGTATTATTAGGACACTGAACCTTTAATTAGGTATTTATATCTGAATGTTTTTCTTATCCTTAATAAATTCTTTGTATTACATCTGACAAAACCAAATATAATCGAAAGTACAAAAGGTAATAATAGAAACGGTATTATAATAACTTAACGGTTTTTAAATTTACTATGTTTTTTTTCTACAGTTATATGTACCCGTTGTCTACACAGTGTACGATGTTGCCAGCCGCTCTCAGACGACCTTCTTTAGTTTTGTACGGCCCAATTTGCCATATGTCGTCTATATTTCTTTTCTGGTCACCCTGAAAAATTAAAGATATCGTTTTGGTTAATCTCCTTGTTGTTTTACATACTAGAAAGCCAGTTTTTGAGACAGAGCTATGATAAGAAGTGCGGTGCGGTCTCCTCTAGTACGTAGTAGTACATTGTAGCTCAATGGGATTTAATACGACAGAATCCTACTACTATTATAAATGAGAAAGTTTGTATGTCTGGATGTTTGTAACTCAATCACGCTTCAACCACTGGACGGATGGGGATGAAACTTGGCATACATATAGGTTAGGTCCTGGAATAGCATATAGGCTTTTTATCCAGAAAAATTCAAAAATTCCCGCGGGAATAACTATACAAGAGTTGAACAAACAATAGGTGCAGCTATAGCTTGCTATAGCAAACTTCATTAGTATACCTAATTAAGGAGTTCCTCGCCGATAACCGAATTTAGGGCGGGCGGAGCCGCTGGCAAAGTCTAGTAAATAATAGTTCTTACTGTAACCAAGGCGCAGTGTTGAGAAAATTTAATTGCAATTAACAATTAAATATTTTTTATACTAGACTAATTTATTGATTGCGAGAACCACAATAATTAACATTTATTTCGTTGTAAATTGTGACTGTAGCATATAAACACATTTTTATTAATTATTTATACCACAAATGACAAATTATTTTGGTTGATTGTAAGATATAGAGCGATTATTTGTTATTAATAGATCATACCTCCATTTCCATGTTAACAGCGTCTTCTGGTGCCAAAACAATAAACGGCATCGATTCAAAACTAAACGCCAGCCCGAAATAAGAATACTTCTTTATTTCACTCATAAAGAGCTCCCGAGAATATACTTTGTCCGGATCACTCCCCATGCCCTTTATTTGTGTTGACAATACTTCGTAGTAATACTTCATTAAGTCATCGTAATGTTTTACTCTTAAATCCTGCGTCGTGCACGCGTAAATCATAAAAACCACATCTAAAACAGGCGTCGCACATCTCGATAGTTGAAAATCGATTAACTTTGCATCGATTGGTCGATTATTTTCATATTTGTATATAAGAAATTGTTTGTCCAACAATCACCGTGGGATATGACTCCAGTTTCTAAAGTGTTTACAGCTTTGATCATGTCCTTATAGCGTTCGGGAACGGCGAATTCTTTAACTTTTTCTATATAAATAGAATCCGGGTATTCTTTTTCGACGGCATCGATTGCTATGCCACATATTCTATGCCAGAATCGTTCGTACCAATCCCATAATCGTTCATGATAGTACGTTTCGAAAACCTCTGTTCGTATTTTGTCGAATTCTGCCGGTTGCTGATCTTTCATAGCGAAAGATATTGCATGGTATTGAGCTAAAGGTCTTAAAGTTGCCCTACAGTGGTCTAAATCTATACCTTCTTGTCTTACTGCACTGCCAAAGCTTTCTAAACTTGCGTCTTCCAAACATATAAAGTCATTTGTACCATCGCTGTAACTAAGAAACAACTTTACATAGCCAACAAAAGGATCTTTTAAATCCTTTTCGGATTGGAATTTGAGTAATGCTGGCAAAACTTTTTCGTAGAAATTTGATTTCGTTTTTGAAGAATTCGTTGCTTCGGTAGGTCAAGCGTCGAGAGAGATTGTGTGGAATATTTTTAAGTATAACTTGGACGTGTTTTGATGATTCCTGTTCGTTTATGCCGTAGATTTTAATTCTAATCAATTCGCTGAGATAAGAATCGCCTTTTCCTGTTTCGCCGACGTACTGTAAATGTTAAGAGAATAGATTTAAATATTTTTTGTGCTATATTTGTATTCCAGGTATATTAGCAAAAACTTAAATTGAGGTTATGATCTGAAATCTATACTCCACAATATGAGTATTCAATTATTAACCCAGTGCAGGACTAAAACCTCATTCTAACAAAAACCTTGGTCTATCACTGCTGTATGCTAGACTAAATTTCTTTGTGAAGAGATATTTTCCTTTGCCGTCTGTGACGAAATCTGTAATGTCTTGAGAAAATTAAATTTTAGAAATACGGACCTAGGATTAAACCAAGAAGAAAAAAGGCGATTGAGTTCCTTTATCCCAACTATGTATATGAAAATATAATTACCTCCCAATGTGTGAAGTTCACGGTTTCCCCGAACCACTCGGTCAGTCCCGCGCTGAGTCTGTCGTTGGTGAGTGCGGCGGACACGTGGGTTAGGGTACGGAAGTCTTCTGCCATGGCGCTAACAGCTTTCCTGGTGATGTATGAGAGAACTTTAGTAATCAATGGATATAGCAGAGCACTGATGGCGACACGTCACGACTCACGACCAACAGACGGGTTTTATTTAAGCTTATATTTATATAGTACCTACGACCTTCACATGAAGAAGAAAACATAAGCAATACAAACACTTACCTATGGCAATCGCACTTGAGAAATTAAATACTTTTTACTGCATAGGTATGTTCCTATCAAAACAAGTAATTTTTAGGGTTTCATTCCATAACAGTAAAAAGGATCTTTTACTACCGTGAGATTTTGGCAACTGTTCATCTGTATTTCACGCATGGCTGTTTTTATCAGCAACTGAAAGATAGGTTGTAGAACTTGCTTGCCTGATTCTATATAAAACTGATTTAATAATTGGAAAATGTGGTCAAAGCAAAATTCAAATTTTTTAAAGTGGGGTTTTCCCTCAGCTGTTGTACGCCCAACTGCAGGGCACAAGCCTTTCATTGGAAAAGGAAGCTTAGGTCATAGTCCGACAAGTGCGAATTGGTGGACGCTTGTCGAGCTACTGGTCCATGAGACCTCTGACTTGACTTAACATCTTTTGCCATATGAAAACACGGCCAGGACCGACGATTTAACGTGCCCTCCTTCTAAGCACGGGGGAGCATAGAAAAAAATGCCACTAAAAAGGTCACCTAGCCAGGTATTGACCACGCCCGACGTTGATTAATAGTTGTAGTAGTGGTAGTAGTAGTATTAGTATCGTAGATTTCAATAGACTAATGCAACTTGGCCCCGAGCTGCTCTCTTTTTATTTAATTTTTTTTTTATCACAATTGGCGAGTTATGGCCAAAAATTCATATGACCAATAACGCTTGGGTTGCGGAATGAGCCCCCTGCCAATGTTTTCTCTAAGGACTACAGTATGGGATTCTTTAAGAAAGAAGTAATAAGATATTTGAAGGAAATATTTTTTTTCAAAAATAACATTAGATATTGATACTACATATTAGCAATTTTGTGTTTTGTCATTAAATGTTCTTTCCTCTGTACTAATAAAAAAAAGTTGGACTTTTTAGTTGAAATTTAACAAGTTTGAAGAAGATTTTTTGTAAAATCTTTATTTTTTAATTTTTTGTGGTAATTGTAGCTTGTGTGTATTTAAGCCTTCTAAACGCGCTGATCAGCTGAGACTGCGTCGTTTGAAGGATACTAGTGACGAAAGGAATCATCGTTTTTTTTTTAAAAAAAGACTAAAATGCAATGAATATTTCGAACTAGAGAACTTAAACGAAACCTTATCGACTAGGCTTGATAAAAGAGGTACGTATAGTGCAACAAATTGTTCTGACCCGGTGGTCAGGAATCAAAACTAAAGTCGCCAAATTGAAATGTTGATAACTTTCAACGATACTAGCGATCAAACCAAGGTCAGAGAAGCAGAAGAGTTTATTGCAATATACCTACATTTTTGCCATAAACAAACAGAAAGGGGTTTGAACCCCCTAAATTATCCCATCTTATATACGTCGATGCCGTATCTACGTCTACCCTTGTCTTATAAAACTAAATGGACACCCAAATTTCTACTGACGACATACCGTTCGGATAAGGTACGGAACTATAAAAATTAAAAACCGTCGAAGTTTTTTTTCTTCCAAGTCGGATTGTTAAAACAACCGGACTACTGCTACAAGAGGAAAACTTCCAATGGCGAAATGCATAAAATGTAAAAATAATCTATCTAAGAAGATAAGAAAAGTAATCGCATCGCATCACGGACCATGTCTCACCAGCTCACGCCAAGGCGCTGTTGAAGTTCGGCCAACGCCTGTCACAGCAAAGGTTACACTTTAAAGGCCCCAGAGTACATAAATATACTGAAATTGATTTAACTCATCGTTTTTTCTTAAAATCGATACAACGCCATCTGTTATTTACTGATCGACACTCCTATAAATCGGTACCTTTGTATAGGTATGTAGTATTTATCTACATACATAATGATTATGTTCCTACTTCAGCTGCTACACTAGGTATTTTTAACAACACAATAATCAATTAAATATTAACACTAATTCCAAATTTACATGTCCAACATAATAAACATATTCACCAAAAACACCGATAAAATCAACATAACATTGGTTTGTTTACCAATTTTTTTTTTTTTCACGAAAGCAGTATTGCCATATTTCAGTTTGAAAATACAACTCACCAATAAGACAATTAGTATAAGGTATCAAACAACATATAAAAAATTATAGTGAATTAAAAAAAAGTAATATTTACTTTGTAATAAGTTATAAATTCGTTTATTTTAAAAGCTTTTACTAAACATGACTCATGGTTTGTGCGGTGTCCTTCTACATAAAATCTTTGAAGTCAGTTTTGGCCAACATCGTGCTGCAATCTTGCAGGCACTTTTAGTTAAGTTCAGAATACAATATAAAAAACGATGTGATGATTATTACTTTTATTGACGCACAGCAATTATGTATCGATAGCTTAGCTTATAACTAAACAAAAAAAATATTTTACACGGCACGGTTTCAAGTCATTGAAATTGTAAGTTCGATGGTGTTAATAAACTATGCTTAAAGGAATCGATTTTAATGAAAATATATTTCAATATGGATAAAAGTACATATGTACTCGTATATTACTCGTACAGTTAAGGGTCAACGAATTCCTAAGAAAATTTATGTTATTATTTATATAAATAACGATTCAGTTGCCATATGTATGACGGAGCGTCACTTGAGAACGGCTTCACTGATTTAGCCGATTTATTTTCGTAGCTTAGTATACAGGAAAAAAAACTAGGACTAGCTTACTAAGGGTTAGCTATTTATCCGATTGTTCTGAAATGTTAGTAAGTTGTTGTGCCAGGGAAGATTTCTGAATGCCTTCAAACATTTGACAACAGGTGAAGAAGCCAGTCCAGTTCGAGTCAGAGAAACCATTCATCCGATTGTAAAATAAATTTGGTAAGTTGTTGTGCACAAGAAAGGTTTCTGGGTTTGTAACGTTTGTTTTTTATGATAAGATTTAATTATAATTTACATTTTATTGTTTGGTTCATTACACTAATTTTAATACCTACACCAATATAATTGCAGCATTAATATATTTGTAACACCTCCCAATCATACAGTATTTGACAAATTTTAATTTTCCACTAAGCTAACTTTTGTGGGTAAAGGCTGGCAATAAATATCGTCTTAGCCTATTTGGACCCACAAATCTTATAAGATAATTAATATGTACTTACTTATTTTTTATAATTTCTTTTTTTTTCCTGCTTTTTTTGTTTATCCTAAGTTGTGTAAATAGTCCAAATAAATCAATCAATCAATGTTTTATTTAGAGAATATTTGAGATTAATTCAGAGAGCATATAATTTGCTGCGATCATAGTGCTATTGATTTTAAGAGGTCTCGTTTTTTTAGAACCTCGATTGTCAGTGGTGTTATTATATTTATATGTCTTATGCATTTGTACTAAGAGTGTGGTACCCTGGAAAATCAAGGCTCGTCCACTATAATAATTAAAACGTAAACTATAATTTAATGGTTTATTATTTTGCTCCTCTCGTTCACAGTGGTGCCTCTGCCGCAGAAACTTACGAGACGCGTACACTAGAAATAAGGTCGTCTAAAATGATACAATTTCAGACATGCTCGTATCTAACTCTGCGGGACGATTCCGTTAAAAGATTGCTAACCTTTTTTGAAAGAAATAAGATATACATTGCGGTTTCGCGACAATCGATGAGTTCTTAATCCGCAAAGATATAGCGTAACACATATACAAAAAAAACATACATACGAATTGAGAACCTCCTCCTTTTTTTGGAAATCGGTAGTGTAGAGTCAATGCTCCTGAGTGAATAAAACAATATTCGGTAACATAATACCCAAAATACCTTAGGACGCGACAGGTGGTAATTCACGTGCGTGAGGTGAAGCTAACCCCTTCCAACTATACTAATATTAAAAATTGCGAAAGTTTGGATGTTTGTTACTCAATCACGCCATAACCGCAAAACGGATCTGAATGAAAAATGGCACATTCCTAGAACACTTATTTAAAATTTTATTACATTTGAATGGTTAGTGTCAGAAATAAGTGGGAAATTCGTTTGTATAAAGCACGCTGCGAGGCTACGCGAATGGTATCCTCTTAAAGTTTACATTTTTTATATACCTAGAATTTACCATTTTGTAGTCACCTTTTTTGTCCTTTTACTAAAAATTACAGCTAATGCACTAGATAACAATAAATCCTAATGATTGTACTGAATAATGAAATGCGAGACAAGCTTTAAAATTCCAAAACTGTTTGAACAACGTCACCTCAGGACTTTCCAACTTAATAAAAAAAAAACTACAATTATAATTACTAAATAAAATTACAGACTTACTTAGTGTTTTAAAAACAGCAGGCTTTGAAATTTAGTACACCTGTAAAACACTAAAAATTTTAAAATAATTTAATAAATAGGTACGATGCTCGCCTACTGTTTACATCAAATCATTAAAACACGTGTTCACAAGCTTCACTCCAATAGTAAAGTAAAAAGAAAACAGCGACGACGGGAGAACGAAAAGGTTAGCAACCCAATACAAAACTTCCACATCACTCCTCATTCATTCATTCCCTCTTTTATCGGTAAAGAACGAATTGTGTGCCTGATTACACAGAAAATAAATTTAATTTTAAAAAAAGCTGCCTGTCGTTTAATCTCAGTTTCTTTTATATTATACCGTAGTCTTTGATTGAACTAACGCCCCGTAGTTATTTAATTGCACATACCGACAGAGCGACGCGACGCGGGGAGAGGGACACGTAAAATCTTATTCAGGCGAAGTTAAGGGCCGTGTAAAGACCCCTTTGTTACATATTGTAATTTATTAAAATCTTTAAAACTAGCGACCAGGTCCGGTTTCACACGGGTGCAATAGGAAATATACTACTTTACGTAATTCAATTCCGTAATGTGCGCTGCCGTTCCAATTTGATATGGTATTAAGAACATTTTTCTTATCATTTCCCTAATTTTCACAGACTTCTATAGTTAAGCTCGAGCCGCAATGGCCAAAAGTTCATTTTTGAACATTTGTATATTTTTTGTATGTCCCGTAGGTCTGATTAACTAAAATGTAGATTGAGATGTATAGAAGCGTAAAAAAATCGTATTGAGTATAGGTACCTCTCCCTCCTAGTTAATTATGACCACTGCATAGTTTTTAGCCAATTTCACCACCTTCCGGGGGCTTTGTTAGTTCTTAGACTTATTTCCTGACTTTAGTAAAATTTCACCTATGTTGACTACTATTCTCTGATTATGCTTCGTGTGGGGTGTAGCCGTTAGGTAGTACAATAGATTAATTTGCATAACTTTTTTTTGCTTTAGTTTTTTAGTCCGTTAAAATCATATTCTTAATATAACCGTAAGTTTTAATAAAAAATGCACAGTTGTTTGAACACTGTTTGAAAGTAAAAGCAGAATTCGGAACGCAGCTTAAGTAATTAATAACCCGCAGTTGCAAAGTAAATGATATGACTTATTGAAGGTGACTTGGTTTTGGCGGCAATAAGAATAATTAGATTAACTAAACGTAACCGAAGTAAATACTAATCTGTGAACTTTATTTGTAATTGTATTTATTCACAAACAATTTAGGGTTCGGATGAGAAAAAGAGGTAACCTCTCTATATCATGTCTCTCTGCGGTTTTGTTACGGGGTCTTCAAAAAAAATTCAATTTTACAAAGATTACCTATTGGACGCACGCAATAAAACAGTATTGTTATTAGTTTGTAAAGCTAGTTGTAGTTAATAAACTTGACGATTCGAAAGTGTTCTTAGTAACCCGTTTGAATAAAAATATTTTGATTTTGATTATAAAATTAAACTAGCTAGAAAGTTAATAAATCTATAAATATAAAACTCAACGTCTCTCTGTATGACAGTCAATTTATGTTCTTTTCACGCGAGAACTACTCATCCGATTTGGGTGTTTTTTTAATTCATAGCTATGTTATCTGGCCAGGTTATAGGATATATGTATGTATTTTGTTACATAAAGTACCGTATAAAATAGGCCGTGATGAAATGGTAAATTAAGCCGGTAAAAGACGCTTTTGTGGCGCTTGAATGTCTTACACTAAGTAAATCATAGGAGATAATTATATTAAATAAATATACCTAACTACGTGGGAACTTTTACCTAAATTGTATCGGTATTTTTCTTAAAACTTTTGGCGTCCAAACGCACGCCCACGAGCGCTGCAAAAGTCCATATAAAATTAGGAATGGGCTGTATCGTACCCATGCTTGCATTTGACCGGTTTTTATTAAGAAAACCCCCGTCATAACACATTCTGTGAAAAAAAAAACGATTTAAAAAGGTTGAAAGATATCGGCTTATGCTAAGAGTAGGGTCGTGGTAAAAGCAGAATTTGGAACGTAACCTTTAGCGTTCAATGACACGTAGAATGCGGAACTGAATGAAATGACCGATGGTGACGTGGTTTTGGTGGCAATTCAAGTAATCTGATCATTATTGAATCCGATACACTAATTACTTTCATAGATAACCTAAATAATCTGTGGCATTTATTTACATACATACATTTTACGAAAATATGGTAAGAAATATAGTGAATCGCTCTACCTCAAGCACGGATCTTTGAGGATGTCTTGTTATTGGTTTTGCTGCAAGACTATTGCTAGTAAAAAAAAACCAGTCAAGTGCAAGTCGGACTCGCGCACCGAGGGTTCATGTAATTAACAAACAAAAACAAAAAGTATTTCGCTAGGCGGTCACCCATCCAATTACTGACCAAGCTGGACAAACAAATGTGTAACTGTTTCGCTAGATAGCGCTGTAACGGTGATTTATGATGGTAAATGGCTCGGCCCACCCACACTTTATCGGTTTTTATTTTTTGTTGTTACACATTAGAGCTTACACACACTTGACACACACTATGATCTTCTATGTGTTATTTACATTTTTAATGAATTTACAAAGTTGATTAATTTTCCTCCAAAACACAATTGACACACACAAAGACACATGTAACAAGGTTTAATCATAGACACTAATAAAAATACAATCCATGAATTAAAGGTCCATATGCGGTCAAAAAAAGACAGCTGTATTTCACCCAAAGCCATCTCTTAAATTGTGATTGCTCCAATTTTTTTTTTTTTTTTTTTTTTTAATACTACTATGGTGGCAAACAAGCCTACGGTCCGCCTGATGGTAAGCGGTCACCGTAGCCTATGGACGCTTGCAACACCAGGGGCATCACTCGCGCGTTGCCGACCCTTCAGAAATCTCAATACAATTGTAAATTGTTGGCACAAAAGTCACAGCTATAGATTTGATGCTCTATTCTACGGACTGCTGGTGCTCTAAGTTCAATCCCACCTATTTTGAAGAAAAGTTTTAAAAATGAAAAATACAAAAAGGTAGCTAGGTAGGTAGGTAAAATCGTTTTTGTCGGATGTTGGATCAGGGAGTTTGCCTGCTGTATGTTACGCTAGTGCACGATTTTATAAAGGTGTAGTTTCTGCCTTATGAGTACACAATCCTAAAAAAAATTAAGTATTGCCAGATGTAGATCCTGCGATATTTGCCACGCAAAAATATATTGAAGGTACATGTTGTACAATATACCTTTATATGAGCTCCTTGTAAAGGTTAATGAAATGTCGTTATGTATTTGATCGTCATCCTTTCTACACAAATCTAAATAGATTAGATCGATTTTTTAGAGGAAGAGTTGAGGTAGGTTATTATATCATGTATTTTTAAACCATTACATAGCTAAAACTTATTATATACTGAACGATAGAGCAACTAGACTATTAAGTTTGTACCCTGTATCGCCAAGCGCCACACCCGAATTTGAACGTGAATATTGGTGACACTTAGTATTAGAACTTATTCAGTAATAAAAAAATAATTTACTGTTACATTGTTTATAAATTTATATATAATACCTGTTTTACACAAGTACCAACTATTTATGTACGTATTAATGGAATTTGTATGATATTTTTACTTATCCGACTACATTTTTAAGTTGATCGACTATAACTCATTAAATTGTAAAGCCTACATAGCTATGATAGTTTTTCTTCTAACTTCGTTGTTTAAGTATGCTACTAAACTCAAACACATAATTTTTTTCACACACCCTAGAACAGCTATTTAGCTGGAAGTGGGGTAGGATCTCTAACAAAAAAATCATCCCACCCTCACGCACCCTCAAAAATTCATCCCCACTTTACGTGTAGGAGGAAGTAGGTACCCTTAAAAAATATTTTTTAAATTTAATTTTACCTTTTTGTCGGCCTAGTTAATATGTGTATCCATGCCACATTACAGTTTTCTTGTACTTATGGTCTCTAAATAAAGCCGCGGATTGACAAACGGACAGACGGACGGACATGGCGAAACTATAAGGGTTATTTGTTCACTACGGAACCCCTCAAAATTAAATAAAAAACCAAAGTACCAATTTTTTCTTTATTGCTATTTTTGGCTTATTTCAAAAGCAAATTTATTTTACCACTACGCACTTTATTTTTATACTAAATAAACCTTTTGATTTATCACAATCTTTATATCTGCATAAATGTTAAAGATTATTTACGCCTTGCCGTTTGTGAAACTCCTTCTGCTGATATAACGTTATATAATTTGCTATATTTTCAAATAAAAGAGAAACCAAATATTAAAGAAATTACAAAACATATTGAATTTAACACGGTAAGGTAAACAAAGAAATTATTACTAAGCTTAAATTTAGCTTATTCTCGCCATTGAAGTTGTGTCCCCGGAGATTACCTGAGTTCTTAAAACTCTAGGTAAAGTTGTGATTCTGGATGTAAGAGATATTTACCTGAGTTTTCAAAAACTCTGAGTAAAATTGTAAGTTCCGATAGTCTTTTCACTTTGTTCATTTAACGTACACTTCCGCACTTCTTACAAACTAATTTTCTTTTACTACATATGTGTAATGGGAGTTGTGTGTGTGTAAAGTTATGTCTATAGAATATATAAATATAGTACATTTTATATAGAATATATAGAATAAAATATAAAAAAAAATTAAAATAATAGTCTTTATATCTCTATTTCATGTAAATTTCGAATACCTTAACAACCTTCAATAAATTTTCTGAAATATTTGAGCGTTTTTAAAACAAAGTGTACCACGACTGAATTTATGGTAACATTTGAAATATGGCATATTTGATAGGATAGGATACATAGTAGTTAGTGAAATAATATTTTTTTACTTGCGCATAATCTATAATTACGAGAAACCATCAAATAAGACTGGCAGTTTGAAGAAAAATGTCAATTTTGCGACTGTCCTAAGAGCTAAATTATCTTATAACTTTAAAGAAAGATGCCAATATTTTTAATAGAGTAACAAAGATTATTATAACATTTAATTAAAAATAGGACAATAGTCACTAAATCAATAAATTGGGAAATATTGCTAGTTTTAAATTCGGTTTTGTCACAAAGGACGCCAAAGTAACAGTTACTTTTGGGATATCATAATAAATATGTAGCTAAGCTACAAAATATTTATTGTTTTATGGAGCTATAAAACCATGTTTGAATAATTCCTTCAAATACCTTGTACCCCTTCATATTAAAAATTAGTATAAACTAAGAATTTCTACGTCACAAAAAGGGGGAAGTCGCAAAACAGACAGACTATTTTTTCTAAGGCTGGGATTACATAAGAGCATACCAAAGCCAAAAAATTACTTAAGTGGTTAAAATAAAATTAAGATTATAGGAATTTTCATTGTTTATTAATGAACAAAGCAATTTTTATGACAAATATCAACAGTACAGTTACTTTAAACTTATAGCTACAAATGATTTGAAAAATATAGAGGATGCATTTATATATTGAATACTTTACCTTATAAAAAATCACAAATTGAACTTAGTTTAGTAACAACTATTGACTGTTCTTAAAAAGTATTTTCAAAGCCTTTGTTTTAGGCATCTCTTATGTCGTTTAATTAACAAAATTGACCAGTATAAGACGTACTTTGCACTTAGGTAAGTTTTGATTATTATCATAACAAAAGCCACTACAATACACTTATAGTAAAATCCAACATTGGTCAGAGTTACATTAGTACTACTTATTACTTATCACAGCCATAGTTTTTGGCACTTATATTTTTACTTTTACAGTTTCAAAACCTTTCATGTACGCTTCGTAATATTAAATATTTTACTTAAATCATAATAAAGTTATAACAAAAAAACACAATTAGAGATCAAGGTGACATAGCCTGTTTAAAGTCGCATTTTAATACCAAAAAAATGATCTTTCATCTGAAAGTTATTTTAGTCCTAATACTAAGAATGATCTTAACAATAAATTAGTTAGATCTGGAAGCTGCAAACCTGAAAATAATATAGCTAAGGTTGAGACACCTATTAAAAACCACAGACCTCAAATTCATTTATCAAAAAACTTCTCATCGAAAATTGAGTCAACTTCTATTAGTGAAACATTTGAAATAGCTACAACTAAAGGAATTGAGTCTGTTCTTTACCCAAGGATTTAAAAGACTGCCTAGTGGAACCAATCATTTGCGGGCATGCCGTTGACATGATTAATAACAGTGAGCGTCCAGTAATAAGATTACAACAACAAGAACATTTACCACTAAATAAGAACATGTTCATAAATGAACTGTTTCACCAAGATGGTGACAACAAAGCTCAAATAACAGCAAAATGTAAACCTACAGCTGAACTTGACAACTATTTCACTGGGAACAATGTGCTAGTTACTAAACGTTGCAAACCTGAAATTGACACACTCAAAAGCTGCAAAAATCACGTAAAGATATTAGAAGTTAAGTCGTTCTTTCCAAAACCAAATAAGAAAACTTATAATCCTGTGACCGAAACTAAAATTCAGGCAAAAATAAGTTTTGAATGTCAAAACTGTTGTAGTTTAATCTCGGAATCAGAAGGACGTGTATGGTTTGCAAAAAATGGTACTGCATGAAATGCGTTAGTTGCGTCAAACGGCAGATATTCTCTGAATATGTGAATATCTACATATGTGATTCATGTATAATGACAAGTTAAAAGGTAGATTAGTTTTCCTATTTGTGTCCCTAAATATTTATCTACTGTTTTAAGCAGATACTAGCCTCCGTTGTTCCTAATATTTCACCAATTTTATTGAAGTTTTAATACCTTATTATTAATTTTACATTCAATTTCTTTTTTTCAGATTGAATTACATTCAAAATTTATAAAACGAAACCATAACATTAAAGCGCTACAACATTATTATTTTTCATGATATTGATAAAATACTATCGATATATGATTTTGAGCAGTTTTATAACGATGATGCTAAGTGGCCGTGGCCAGCAACTCACTATGTCATTGCTAAATTTTGCTATGGATGTCTACAGGAGCTGAATAGGAATGATCCACGAAGACCAAAGCATTTCATATTAACCAAGAGTAGAAATGACATTTTTGACTTATTAAATGCCTCATACTTTTGGTGCAGTGATTGCAATTTATCTATTTACGATCATTTTCCTGCAGACGAATGCGAAATTTGTTGGAATGGTTGATTGTTTTTTATAATTTTTTAATTAGTAGGTTTGTAGGTATACTTAGTAGAATGATTTTGTTTGAGTTTTTATTTGAATAATAATTACATCTTACCACCACTGCGTAAGACCGATGGTGACTTGGCCCACAGTGCAAAAGAGAAAGCCGATCTATTGGGTAGTCTCTTTGCCTCTAACTCGAATGTGAACGACGAAGGCGCTGTACCACCTTCTTTACCGTGGTGCGGTTATACCATGCCGGAAATCTCTGTAACACAGCGCGAGGTCCAGCGGGCGTTGCTTTCCCTAGACGTTCATAAGTCGAGTGGGCCAGACGGCATACCAGCAGTGGTGCTTAAGCAGTGTGCTCCTGAGTTATGTCCTGTACTCACGCGCCTCTTCATGCTTTCCTACCACGGCAATTTCCGTCTTCATGGAAGACTGCGAATGTGCACCCGGTGCCCAAAAAGGGCGATAGATCAGATCTATCGAATTACAGGCCTATCGCTATAACCTCTCTCCTCTCCAAGGTGATGGAGCGTGTGATCAACACACAGCTTTTGAGATACCTAGAAAAACACGATCTGATCAGTGACCGTCAATATGGCTTTCGCCACGGTCGCTCAACTGGTGACCTTGTAGTGTATCTCACACACCGATGGGCACTAGCCATTGAGAGTCAGGGGGAGGCATTGGCATGTAGCCTAGACATAGCGAAGGCGTTCGATCGGGTCTGGCACCGCGGTCTTCTATCGAAGTTGCCATCTTACGGAGTGCCCGAGGGTTTGTGCAAATGGGTGGCTAGCTTTTTGTCCGGCAGAAGCATACGAGCCGTAGTTGACGGTAGTTGCTCTGATAGCATGGACATTAATGCTGGTGTCCCGCAAGGCTCTGTGCTGTCTCCTACGCTGTTTCTACTGCACATCAATGATATGTTGGACATCAACAACATACATTGCTATGCAGATGACAGTACTGGAGACGCTTATTACACGGGCCGTGCAAGCATCCCACGTTCCGTTGTGGAGGAAAAGCGTGAAGAACTTGTGTCTCAAATCGAGATCGGTCTGTCCAAGGTCTCTGACTGGGGGCGGGAAAACTTGGTCCGATTCAACCCTTCAAAGACACAAGTCTGCGCGTTCACCGCTAAGAAAACCCCATTCACTGTAGTCCCACAATTCCAGAACACTCCCCTCTCCATCTCCAAGAGCATTGGGATCCTTGGCGTTTACATCTCCAGCGATGTTCAGTTCCGAGATCATTTGCTAGACAAGATAAAGCTGGCGTCCAAAAAACTTGGTGTACTCAACAGAGCGAAGCAGTACTTCACGTCGGGGCAAAGGTTGCTACTTTAGTCGAAAGTCCGGCCCCATATGGAGTACTGCTGCCATCTCTGGGCGGGTGCACCCGGATACCAGCTTGGCCCTTTTGACTCGGTTCAACGACGGGCTGTGAGAATTGTCGACGATCCCAAACTTACTTGCGGTATCGAGCCCTTAAGTCTGAGGAGAGACTTTGCCTCCCTGTGTGTGTTCTACCGCTTGTACAATGGATTGTGTTCTGAGGAATTGTTCGAAATGATGCCCACGGCTACTTTCTACCATCGCACCGCTCGCCATCGACAGGGAATTTATTCTCACACTTTGGAACCAAAATGGTCGCGTACAGTGCGGTTTCAGAGAAACAAATTCTGAGGTAGCAGTTGCCTTTGAACAGTTTTTTAAGAATATTCCATTCAAAACAACTGAACATCTAAACTCAAGTCCAATCTTAGCAGAAAAATTATTAAAAACTAGTGTTCCTGAATGTAACGTTCCCTTTGTATTTAAAAACATTAGTTCTACGGATATCATTAATACATTTAAAACATTAGAAATTATAAACACCACAGACCTTTGGGACTTTCTGTAAAAACTATAAATTCAATTATTCATGTTATAGCACAACCCTTAGCCATTATTTTTAATAGTTGTGTTGATAGTGGTGTGTTTCCTGATGAGATGAAACTTAGCAAAGTTATACCTCTTTTTAAATCAGGTAGTTCAACAGATCCTAATAATTTTCGGCCTATTTCAATACTACCTATACTCAGTAAAGTTTTTGAAAAAATCATACGTTGTCAAATGTTCAGCCATTTCTGTATTAATGAGCTACTTAGTAGTAAACAGTTTGGCTTTATGAAAGGCCGTTCCACAACCGACGCAGGTGTGGCACTATTAAAAAATATATATAACGCCTGGGAGGATTCGCATGACGCCCTTGGAGTCTTTTGTGATTTATCTAAGGCATTTGACTGTGTTCATCATGAAAATCTCATCAGGAAGCTACATCACTATGGTATTAGAGACAAAGCTCTCGACCTTTTGACATCCTATATGAGTAGGAGAGTACAGAAAATAGATGTCAACGGTGAAAGATCTCCGGGATCAGCAGTCACTATGGGAGTCCCTCAGGGCTCAATTTTAGGTCCTTTTCTATTTCTTATTTATATTAATGATCTCCCATATAATGTAAAAAACCATGACATTGTCTTATTTGCTGATGACACCTCTTTGCTTTTTAAAGTTAAGAGACGACAGACATATTATAATGAATTAAGTAATGCCCTTTCTAAAATTGTAAATTGGTTTAACGCTAATAATTTGTTACTTAATGAAAAAAAAACCAAATGTGTTAAATTTACATTACCAAATGTTAGTCAGAGACAGACATGTATTAATATTAATGGCGAGCAATTAGAACTTGTTAATTCAACAGTCTTTCTTGGCATAACGCTGGACTCCAAACTTCAATGGGGTCCTCATATTCATAACCTAGCCAAAAAACTTAGCTCTACTGTGTATGCGATCAAGAAAATAAGACAATTGACCGATGTCGACACTGCAAAAATAGTATATTTTAGCTATTTCCATAGTTTAATGACATATGGTATCCTATTGTGGGGTAGCGCTGCTGATGTAAATACAATATTTTTGTTACAAAAAAGGGCAATTCGTGCTATTTATAAATTAGGATCTAGGATATCTCTGAGGGATAGGTTTAGGGAAGTAAAAATTTTAACTTTAGTGTCGCAGTACATATATGAAAATCTTTTATATGTACATAAAAATATCAATAGTTTCAGCAAGAAAAGTGACGTTCACAAAGTAAATACTAGAAGTAGAAATAAGCTGTTGGTGCATGATATACGTCTACACAAAATAAGTAACTCTTTTATGGGGCAATGTATACACTTTAACAACAAAGTTCCCAATAAAATTCAAAATCTATCAATAAGTAAATTAAATCTTTTATCAAGCAGGTACTTTGTATAAAGGCATACTACAATATTTCAGACTATGTAAATGATAAAAATCCTTGGGACTGATGATGCTCAATTACAGGATGCATAGGTAAACCAAATTAAAATGGAAATAACATAAAATTGTACAGCTAAAATTTTTTTATTTAAAACATTAATTGTATTTTAATTTATTTGTATTATTGATAGTGTTTTTAAAAGAGTAACTATCGAGTTTCTTGCCGGATTCTTCTCGGTAGAAATCAACAACATTGTGAACCGGCGGGAAGGTGGGAGGGTTCAAAAAATAATATTTTATAACTTTGACGATTTGTATTTTGTAAAATCCTTATTTGAATAAACCATTTTGACTTTTGACTTTGACTTCCTCCCGCGAACCCTTGGGTTGTGGAATGAGCTCCCTGCCAAGGTTTTTTCTAAGGACTACAGTATGGGGTTCTTCAAATAAAGAAGTTATTAGATTTCTGAAGGGTCGGCAACGCGCGAGTGATGCCCCTGGTGTTGCAAGCGTCCATAGGCTACGGTGACCGCTTACCATCAGGCGGACCGTAGGCTTGTTTGCCACCTTAGTGGTATAAAAAAAAAAAAAAAAAGTAACGACGGTTACCTTAAGTGCAGATTTTTAATATTTTTTTTTTTGTTAATCAAGAATTACTATTATAGTGAGGGTACCTCGAGTGCATCTTTTTAATATTTTTGATGATACGGGTACAATAGGTATTAAAATGCGACTTTAAACAGGCTATGTCACCTTGATCTATAATTGTGTTTTTTTGTTATAACTTTATTATGATTTAAGTAAAATATTTAATATTACGAAGCGTACATGAAAGGTTTGTAAACTGTAATAGTAAAAAAATAAGTGCCAAAAACTATGGCTGTGATAAGTAATAAGTAGTACTAATGTAACTCTGACCAATGTTGGTTTTTACTATAAGTGTATTGTAGTGGCTTTTGTTATGATAATAATCAAAACTTACCTAAGTGCAAAGTACGTCTTATACTGGTCAATTTTGTTAATTAAACGACATAAGAGATGCCTAAAACAAAGGTTTTAAAAATACTTTTTAAGAACAGTCAATAGTTGTTACTAAACTAAGTTCAATTTGTGATTTTTTATAAGGTAAAGCTTTCAATATATAAATGCATCCTCTATATTTTTCAAATCTTTCTAGCTATAAGTTTAAAGTAACTGTACTGTTGATATTTGTCATAAAAATTGATTTATTCATTAATAAACAATAAAAATTCCTATAATCTAAATTTTATTTTAACCACTTAAGTAATTTTTTAACTTTGGTTTGCTCTTATGTAATCCCAGCCTTAGAAAAAATAGTCTGTCTGTTTTGCGACTTCCCCCTTTTTGTGACGTAGAAATTCTTAGTTTATACTAATTTTTAATATGAAGGGGTACAAGGTATTTGAAGGAATTATTCAAACATGGTTTTATAGCTCCATAAAACAATAAATATTTTGTAGCTTAGCTACATATTTATTATGATATCCCAAAAGTAACTGTTACTTTGGCGTCCTTTGTGACAAAACCGAATTTAAAACTAGCAATATTTCCCAATTTATTGATTTAGTGACTATTGTCCTATTTTTAATTAAATGTTATAATAATCTTCGTTACTCTATTAAAAATATTGGCATCTTTCTTTAAAGTTATAAGATAATTTAGCTCTTAGGACAGTCACAAAATTGTCATTTTTCTTCAAACTGCCAGTCTTATTTGATGGTTTCTCGTAATTATAGATTATGCGCAAGTAAAAAAATATTATTTCACAACACACATCTCCCATTACACATATGTAGTAAAAGAAAATTAGTTTGTAAGAAGTGCGGAAGTGTACGTTAAATGAACAAAGTGAAAAGACTATCGGAACTTACAATTTTACTCACAGTTTTTGAAAACTCAGGTAAATATCTCTTACATCCAGAATCACAACTTTACCTAGAGTTTTAAGAACTCAGGTAATCTCCGGGGACACAACTTCAATGGCGAGAATAAGTTAAATTTAAGCTTAGTAATAATTTCTTTGTTTACCTTACCGTGTTAAATTCAATATGTTTTGTAATTTCTTCAATTTTTGTTTTCTCGTTTATTTGAAAATATAGCAAATTATATAACGTAATATCAGCAGGAGGAGTTTTACAAACGGCAAGGCGTAAATAATCTTTAACATTTATAAATTGTGAAATGCCTTGCCTCTAGCATGTGCCGAATGTGTTTACTAGCTTTATAAAGAGCGAGGAGCTCACGATCATACGGCGAATACTTAAGCTGCGAGGGGCTCAATTTCCTCGAGAAAAATGCGAGAGGTTGCCACTCATTGTCTTTAAATTGCTGTAGCACCGCTCCCATGGCAGTGCCAGATGCGTCGGTGAGTAGAGCAAGTTTGGCAGTGCAGTCTGGATGCGCCAGTAGGGCAGCGTTGCAGAGACTCTGCTTGCAGTTGTTGAACGGTTGAAGAGCTTTACCGAACAAATTCACGGGGTGTGACCCTTTCACAGAATCAACAAGTAGAGCATTTAAAGGAGCCTGGATAAAAAATAAAAATCCTACGATAATAATTTATCATGCCTAAAAAATGCCGGAGTTCTTTGACTGTGGACGGGAGAGGAAAGTCTTTGATGGATTGAACCTTCGTGACAAGAGGCTTTGTTCCCTCCACGGAAATGCTATAACCCAAGAAAGTTACTTCCGGAACTCCGAAAACACACTTGTTTGTGTTCAGCAGCATGCCGTATTTAGCCATACGGTCAAAGGCAATGCGCAAATGCCGCTCATGTTCCATCTCATTTTTCGAAAAAACCAAAAAGTCGTCGAGATAACAGTACACAAAGTCTAGTCCTCGTGTCATTTCATCCACGAAACGCTGGAAAGTTTGTCCAGTATTTCGTAAGCCAAACGTCATGAAAGAGAACTCAATGTTACTGCATGCAATAACTTCCTTCCATCATCCTATCCTATCCTTAAAATATATAAATGCCTGGAAAATAAAAATAGACAATTTACCTACATTCGATGACGATGATTTGCGGAGAAGTGAAGAAATAAAAATAATACCAAGATGGCGATTATCATTGAACAGAAAAACGTATTGGGTGTAATGTAATTTAATTCATATCCAATTGCGAGCTCGCTAGTGACAAACGCAAAGTTTTATATTATAATCTTATTATGTGATTATCGTTAAATTAATCATATCGACATCTCCAAAGTGTCGTTACTATAGCTGTTTTGCAAATATCGTCTTTATTAACAGGCACTTGGTTATAGGCTTTAACTAAATCCAACGTCGTGAAGATTCTACAACCAGAAATGGAGGGAGCAAAGTCATGAATGTGCTTAATGGGGTACATGTCCAGAATGGTCCGTGCGTTTAACTGTCCTCACAAGGACGCCAGCCGCTATCTTTTTTAGGGGCTAGATGAAGAGGAGAAGCCCAAGTACTATCAGAAGGCCTAGCAGTACCGTTAAGGATCATAGCGTTGAGCTCCGGCCTCGCTTTTTTCAACTTGTCAGGCGCTAGGCGCCGCGGGGAGCATGAAACCGGCGGACCGGGTGTGGTGCGGATGTGGTGTACCGTGTTGTGTTTTGGTGTGTGTAGAAGAAGAACATCATGCACCCTAACAGCTATTTCCGCCAAAGCTGCTAAAGAAACTGATGGCGACTGAGCAGCAACAGCAGGTTGAAGGTTGCTAGGGAGGCGGCTGATCCATAATGTGCAAAGAAAATTATCCGGCATGTTGGCCCCCGCCAAGTGCTGAAGATGTCTTAGAAACTGAGAAGGTCTGCGCTCACCCATCTTCTGATGCGATAACAACTTTTGTACCTTTTTCTCAGTGGAAACGGACAGGCGCTTAATCAGTTCCTCCTTAAGTTTGAAGTATTTATCTCTCGCAGGTGGGGCCGTAATGATGTCTTCGACTTCACTTGTAAATCTGGGGTCTAGTTGGACTATTACATAATTGTACTTCGTCTCGTCTTGCGTTATGCCCGATACAGAAAACTGTCCTTCGACCTGAGCGAACCAGATACTGGAGTTTTCAGGCCAGAATGGTGGCAGGCGCACGCTGACGCGATACACCTCAGGCTTTTCAACGCAGCCTTGGGGCGGATTTTCAGTAGAGCTTTGATCGTCCGAAGCCATTTCAGCGGGTGCTATTGCTCCATAGAGGGGTCACCAATGTATTATTATGGTAATACTAACTCACCCAGAAGAAAACATAGAAGTCTATTTACACAATTTATTCACACAGTTTTAACCACTATATACACAAACTATTGTAGTACACTATTAACCCTATGTAGAGTAAGATTTATATACATTTTGCACACTAATTCACACTTATTTTATATTTTATAAAATAATTATAAGAACAGAAAATATCCAAGTTTACAAATCAGAGAGAAAAACAATTGAAAATCCGGCGCGGCCTACTCGATTTTTCTTCTTTACGCATGCGCGCGAAGGAGAGAATCCGGCGCGGCCTACTCGATTTTGTTCTTCACGCATGCGCCTGCCTGCCTGCTCTATAAAAAAGTATTTACAATGCGGGCCGTTGCCCACATCCGACGTGATGTGGGCAATGTACTACACTAGTAGTTTATAAAGTTATGTATCCTCTAGCGCGTACCCCATACATTTTCAGGGGCAAGACCTTTTGCAACACTTTTTACACCTGAAAGGGACTTCTATGATATAGGATCTGGATGATCATAAAAGCAGTGCCTAAACACATCTTGGACCTTGGACCTTGATGTATCGCCAGGCTATACGAAATTACTGTAGGATATCTAGCAGGACATAGGTTTTTATTCAGTTGAAGGCTTCGTCGTTGTTATAATACACCATAAACAGTGGCTGATTATAAACACTTGAGTTTCTAAGGTAATAGTTACAAAAACCTTTCAAAACGTTACCAGTTCTGGCCGCTAAAACTTGCCAAGATTCGCAGCGAGATGACTCGTAACAACTCTAGAGAACAGCTTATACACGTGGTTAAGCGCGATATCAGTCGGTAGTTCTATAGAAAATTTTGTCTCCCTTTTTGTAGAACAATAATACCACGCTCCCGCACCACGCCTCTAGTGTTGTGCCGTTATATATGGCGACATGAAAAAGCTGCGCTAACTCCTAACAAGGCTTACACAAACTTTTAGCAGCACAGGTAATGCCGTCACCGTCCGGCTTGCTAATCCAAAGTCACTCTTTATCTATCTGACTTTTAGGCTTTTAGTTTACTAAATTTTAAGCTCAGCGCTGCGTATCCTCGAAGGTTTCATCAAATCATTAGTAAGCTACGTATTATCCAGTTCAGAGAATCAGCATTTGAGGAGGATCTCAACCTTGATGGTATCTCGATTCTTCTTCTCATGAGTTCGAAGGTCTCGATAGGTTAGGCTTTCGGTTTCTGTACTGTGGTGGATTGAATTTGCCACCCATTTCGTTTACCGTCAATATCAAATTGTTGGTCATCCTGTTAACGTCGCGTGTGATCCCTGACCGCAGACAATTGAGACTGTTTATGGATGTCTTTCTTTTTTTGCCTTTGACGCCTTTGCAACTGTACAGAAAAATGGACCCCTCTTTCTTTTAAAAAGGAGTTCATTTAGACCTTTATGACTCCCAAAAAAGAGTAGTCGCAAAAACCTGTCTTGCGCCCGCATTTTTTTAAAAAGGGGTTTTTCCTTATAACTTCTCATTTTGAGATAGAGTCTATCGCCACCAGCAATGTTTGTACCGAACATTTTTTTGCAACTGTATTTTTTTTTAAGAAAAAAGGGGGAATGAAATCTTTCACTCCCGCCCACCAAATCAAAACTATTTAGCCGACCATTGATATCCTTAATTCTGACTCCTTTTTATTTTTACATGCCATGAGTAAATCAATTAAACATATCTCGACTTCGAGATTATCTCTATCAGCACGAGAATCAGGCCCCAGTTCAGTTAAGATGAAATGCATGTATTATGTAAACACTGATTATTTAGTAAACAAGCTATTTAAACAGGGACAAGCCTGAAACCGATTAACGTGCTACGGGTTTTATTTATTTATTAAATGGACTGTATAATAAAAAAATAGAGTAAACTAGCGTCCCGCCCTGGCTTCGCACTGGTGTAACTTTCTAATGAAGAAAATTGATAAAATCAAGACAATATTTATTATATATTTTAATTCAGTGTACATGCTATATTGTATTTATTATTTAAAACTTTTTGAGACTAAATAAACGAAATTATTATTATTATAAAAAAAAATATTAAGTATGTTTATTTTATAAACTTTAATATTTATCTATTCACATGTGCATAAGTATATTACATAAATGAGGAATATGAATATTATCAAAATTGGGTTGAGTCACAATTTTGTCGTGAAATAAATCAAGTGATCAAAATTTGTCCACGATTTGTAGTTTCAAATGGTATTTTTTACTGTCACTGTAAAAATTTAAATGTCATTATCATTTTTATTAAGGTTATTATAAAATGTCCTTATATAGGAATATACCTAAAATGTTTACAGCTGTCTTCTCATTTCACAAAAAAATTCACGTGCGAAAGGGCTACATATATATTATGTCCAGGGAGTTGACGAATATTTTCCCTACGTCAGGAACGAATACGACGATTGAGGAACGAATCAATTGATATTAATAAGCGTACCTGGAGGACCAAGCCTTGCTCTTTGTTTTTTAATAACTCCATCAAATGCTGCTTTACAACGCTATCTATTGTAAAAAAGATTTAGTGTTGCTGTGTCGGTAAAAGCAATAGCATTACTACTCGCCAATAGATGTCAGGAAGAGCATATTTTTCAGTTTATCATTGCCTAAAAACACGGATAAAACGACGTTTTCTAAAAATGAAACCTACCTAGATCGATTTATCGCCCCCGAAACCCCCGCATACTAAATTTCATGATAATCGTTGGAGTATATATATATATATATATATTATGTATGTATTTATGAGTAGCTTTATAAGATGCTAAGCTATATATATTATACATAGCTTAGCATACTACTTTAAATCCAATTTCGTTATATTTGTAGGCATTCTAACAGTCTCCAACAGTTTTACTCGAAAGTAGCTCTAATACTTTGTTAAATATTACCAACCCTTCGTCATAAATGGTTTGATTATATTGAACGTCATCTGACATTGACTCTTGCCGAATCAGTATATCTTTAGCTTTATTTTCCTCGACATTTATTCTAGAGAAATACAGAATTGGTCACTTGACAGATTTTTTTTCGAATTTTAATACGTATGTACGTGATTGGTCTCAATTCTACATAAACTTTAGGATCCGGGTTTTCGGCAATTAGGGTTTTTACGAATAATTCACGGCAAATGTTATAAATTATACCGCATTACATAGTAATATATGGTCATGCCAAGTATTTTAAAATTTATTTGTATTTTCTGCAGGGTATTGTATTTATTTGTAACTGTATTAAGGTAACAGGTAGGTGCTATTCACAATTTAAAAGTATTTTTGAAAACATACTTCAGTAAACTATCTTTAATTAATCGATTTATTCGATTGAACAGTTATTTACTGGTTTCTAAAACAAAATCGCACTGGTGCTTCAATATATATGCAAAACCAAATAACAGAGTAACTGACGGTTTTTTATTTTGTAATTTAACACTGAACCCTAGCAGTATACTCTTCCGTTAGTTATCTTAGGCGCTAAACATAGTCATGCAATGTTGTGAAGATGTTGTTTGTTGTAAGAATTATGAATAAAATAATTTGGTGGTTACTTTGTTTAAGTGTAGCGGCAACAGGTAATTTATTTTCTAGTCTATCAATAAAATTGTTTTATTATCAGGATGGTAAGTAAGTATATACAGTGCCACAAACTTTTCTGGCCTTCTGACCTTGGGTGTTTGGTCGCTAGTGTCGTTGTAAGTTTAATATGGCGACTGTAGTCCTGATCTTTGACCACCGGGTCAGAAAAGTTTGTTGCACAATAAGTAGCTATAAGTACTATTACATTATAGCCGTGTTTTATTATTAGCTAACTTTGCCCGCGGCTCCTCCTGCGCTAAATTCTGTTGTCGGAATCTGACGCTTCCTATACCTACAGCGATTCCTTGATTCATAGTAAAATGAAATTCGCTAAAGCAAGCCATAGCTGACAGATTGCAATCAGGTAAGGTAGCCTATATTGAACCGTTTCGCGATTTTTTTGACATCATTGAAAAAATAAAGGAAATTTGAAGAATATTTTCTATAATTAACAAAGCGTGTTTATTTGGCTCTTTATTTTGTAACTTTGAATAACTAAATATACCGTATCCTTATTCAAATGGACCGTTTTAAAAAAGTTTTGATTGGTATAATTTTGGATTTAATTTAGGGATGGTATGCTCATTAATTGTATCACGTGGATCCTAATTTGTACCTTACATTCAAATCAGTGTTTTGTTTTTCATAGCGACTATATCATCGCGATTTCATATTTCATTTGAAATATTTATTACCGTACCATTATCTATAAAAATGGCAAAAACATCACGTTTTTTGATTGGGAGCCCCCCTTAAATATTTGTTTTATTTTAATTTAATTATTTATTTTTAAAGTGAATATATAACTAAATATTCTGTGAACATTTCAAGCGTCGACCTGTTGCCGTTATCAATATCGAGCAAAACGGACGGACGGACGGATGGACAGCGAAGTCTTAGTAATAGGGTTCCGCTTATTACCCTTTGGGTACGGAACCCTAACAAAATATCTTTAGACAAAATCATTCCGAAGATGTAGCCTTTGAAAGTTTTCGATTTTGGATACTGACCGACTGACACACATTTATATTGTAATCATCGAGCCCTTCTCGTACTAGGTTATTAAAAAAACAATGGACATGGACAAATATAAAATGAGACGTGGCTTGGTAGAAATTTTTAGATATCAACAAATTCATAGGCAGATTATTTAGGAGGGAATTGAGACTTGGCCCTTTTTAATGTAAGTTTTTTTTTTAAGATTGAATTAATCAATTTAATTACATACGAGCTAATTTGATTACAGAGAGCTTTAATAATACTGCTAAATGTGGTAAAGACAAATCTCCAGATGTGTTGGTGTATGAAGGTCTAGCGAAGATACAGCACTTCCCATGGCTGGGGCGGTTAATCTACCCTTTAGGTGAGTAGAAGCTTTACTTTATACATTAACAAATTTAGGGATTTTTGGCGCAAGCCCAACTCACACTTAGCCATTTCTTATTATTTATTGTTTTACGTTAGAGTCTGATCTGCAATCAGTCCAAGTTTGAAGATTGTATGTATTACCGTTTTAATAAAAATGTTTCTTACATATAAGAACCCTTTATGACAGGAAACAGATTCTCTACTAGTTTTAGCCTTAGGAAGATGTACCAGTGATACAAGAAACCCTAGAAGTTTCTCGACACCCAGGCATACTGCTCTGGTCGTCTTCAAGCATTCGAATAGCGGACCCTAAAAAGTAAATTTGCAACTGACACCTATTGTCACGAAATACTTTTCGTACTGAGAGCTGTGTTACTAGTCGATATTATAGAAATATTATAATTATTGTTTTTGCAATATTTAACTAGAAATAGCTTCTCTGAGTGGAGAAGGGGCAGAACTTTCATTCGCCAGTTTGATCGACTGTAATACCTAGGCCTTCTCGAGGTTCAGAAGCCCAATAGTCTAGTTTGCTAGCAAATCTGACAACCTCTTGACTACTGGGAGGGCGTCTGGAGCCGGGTTGGTGCGTTTACCGTAGAAACGGACCATTCCCTACTGACTGCTTACTGTGCGCTCTTGCGTACTGCACGCTACTTGCGTTACGTAACCTTTAGCACGCAACAGCAGCTAAATAGGCCACGGGCGAGGCTTCTGGGAGTGTGCTGGCTTTACTCCAGATCCTCTGTCCAGCCTGCACTGCTCACCGTTATCTCGGGACGAGCTACAGTTACAACACCGAGTCTCATAGCAATCGCACCTGATCACAGACGAGGCGGGTCGTAGGTGTTCCTCGATACTCGATCGATAACTACCATTATACACCACATATCCTCCCGTAGGCTCCAGTAACTTGTCTCAGAATCTCACTTGGGTAGTCGTGATCCTTTTTCTACTACTACTACTTTCCTCTGATGTCCGATGGCTGCTTGATTCAGCAGCAAACTTGAGAGAGGACAAGGTACAAGACTACCATAATTCGGGCCTTAGGCTGAAAAACAGTACCGCTGTATTTCTGTCCCTAAATATATGAAAACTTTTTTTAAAACCTCCCATCGCATTCTCTTAAGCAGGCTTACGGTTTCGATCTTTCTTGTTAGCTTGGTAGGGAAATATTGCATTATATTTCCTTTGTTTAAGGGATAGGAATCACCTTAAGTGATTAGGTAATATTAATCAATAAATACCTTGTTGAGTAAAATTGAAGAGTATATTATAACTGAACCTTATCCTTGCGAATCCGTGTTTCTTTTCTTCCGAACCCTCTCTTTACCTAGCCGGGGCAAAGGTAACCTTAGAGGAATCTCCTATATATATCTCTAAGTGTTTAACCTTCAAATTTTTACTTTTTGGTTTTTACCATTTGATAGGATATTTACCGTAATAACCTTCTAAGAAGGCAGACGGACAACAAAGTGATCCTATATGGGTTCCTTTTCAAAATCAAAATTTGCAAAATCAAAGATAAGTTTGAATGTCGAAGATATCCAAAAACTTTCTTAAGCTTGCTCTACGTTCTCGGTGCCATGTTTCTTTGCCCATTAATATTTTCTTAAATTTAAACTTTTGAAATTTAGCCCTTTTCAGTTATAACATACTTACAAAAATCAGTGCACATCACATAATAATTTATAAGCGCGTTGAGTGTAATGATGAAACCATGGGTAAAATACAGCTGTCTTTTTTGAACAAATAAGGAGCTGTCCATGAAGATTGTGTCCGCCAGATTTTTATCAGTGTATGTGATTATAGCGTGTTAATATGTGCTTCTTCTACAAATGTCATTTGAATCAAAATTAATCGAGGAGCTTTTTTGTTTTTTTTTTCTAAAGTCATAATCAAACTAAAATTGTTGTAACTTCCGAATTAATGGCAAAATAATTTTTTTATTAACATATTTTTTCAGACTTTTAAAAATACTGATATAGTAGTCAATAATTACAATTATTATACAGTAGTTATCGTTCTAGTTCAAACTGGCCATTGTTTACGGTTCAAAAAATAGGGCAGACTTAAAGGTCGGGCAGACAGAAAGACAGACAGCGTGCAGTGGCTTATTAAGGGGATGATAGACGCCAGTTGATTAAAGCAAGTATAAAAAAAACTAAAACCATCTTCATCCTGCTCTTATAACGTAGTCACGTAGAGTTTTTGGCGGTTTTTTCTTGTTTATAATTTATTTAAAAAAAACTAGCCTTTATATAGAAATTCTATCCGATTTTTCTTATAAAATGAAACAATACCGGTTGGACAGTCAACTTTAGTGTAATCGATACTACTATAAATAGTAACTACATACTCGTACCTACCCACTTAATTTCATTTTATTGTCTGTGCAGTATTGCTGCAAACTAAAATTGCTACATTAACTATTCATTGATGTTATCTATTTGTGTTGTATTTTAAATTTCTCATATGAGTGAATTTATTAATTTAACAGTTATAACAACTTAATAAGTATATACGTAAAAATGCTTCTAGTAATTTTCCCTGCTGGATTTCCATACAAAATTATTTTGCCATAATCTTGGAAAAGCTTTACAGTTATAAGCAGTCAAAGACCAGGGACAAAATAATATACCCATTTTGCCAATTCCTGACGAACTATAAAGTAAGAAAGGAAGGAAGGCTAACAACTCAAGATTCCATCTTGAACATTCCTTAAAGGTGGGTTTAGATCAAACGAGCGAATGCTTATACTATCCCCGCTCCATCATATTCTCTTATGCCCGGATTAATAGTCGTTGCTAAGTAATGTCCTCAGTAATACTTCTGAAAGTCTTACTTGGAGAATTCTATACAAGACTTACTATGTTTTTGTTCCATATTTACCGGATTATCAAAAACAGGAAGGAATTGAAGAAAACTAATTTCGGTGGTTATCATTAATGGGTAACGTTTTTTTTTTGCCTAAAATTCTATACTTTTATGTTTCCCGTCAATTCACCTTTATCGACAACGCTGTATGGCTTGTACCATTTACCTGCGTTCTTCAAATGCCATAAAGAGCAAAAAACCGGTCGAGTGTGAGTTTTAACGCGGCGACGGGGACGGTATTTAATAGGCACCTCTCTGATTTGCCTATGGTACCCTTACATAAATCGACGTAAGAAGCTAGGAAAAAATAATTCATGGATATTTGGGTATTTGAATCCATGTTTTATTATGATTGCTTTGACTGTCCTGGGTAAAGGATTTTCGTTACTGAGGCTTACCTAAGAATAAGAGCATGCTTAGCAACGTGTGTGTGTGTCTAAGCAGTGTTTATTATTACATTACGCAAACTAAGCCTCTGTCTTAGTAATACGTAATACTTTGTCTAAGCAACGACTATTATAACGGGCCTCAGTTATGTTCGTTGTTGCATTTAATTACATAAGCTTATTAAGTCTCTGTCTTAGAATGCTACTTTGTCTAATTCACGACTATTGATACGGCCCTCAGGGTAAATATAGACACAGCATTCTTTCATTGCTCTGTGTTCGCGAGCATTCTATGAAATGTTCGAATGCTCGTTAGCATAATGTTTACGACGCACAAAAGTATGAACAGTTGCCTAGAGCGTTCATTCGTGATTAGATGGAGTAAGACCATACGAGATTGCTCATTCTGCATCCACTCAATTAGATTCTAAATATATATATATATATATATATATATATAGTTAAAGCTGTCGTCTACGTTTGTAGGGATTCAAGGTCTATTGTTGATACTTTGTGCCCTAGTATTATTTTGATGTAATTGTAATACAGAATAATCATTTACACCAAAACCACACAAAAGAACGCTCTTGCTCTAAACCTCTATGTTCTTCTCCATAGCTCTATGATCTTTTAGTCTACATCGACCTATAGTAGTAGATATAAAACACTCCTACGCTACTACTGATGATCAATTCTCCTCTGTAATTGGCGAATTGCTCGTTACATTACTCGCGGTTGCTCCTGGTGAGTAAATACCTTAAGACCCGGTACCCTGACTAGAAATTTCAGGATTTACCCGCCCACCGCATATGACAGTTTGAAACACAGCTATCTAATATCATGTGCACTTGAGCGAGACAAAATACCACAGCGGTTTTCAGTATAAGTGAACGTGACCGTCAAATCAGTTTTTAGGTAGGTATTTACTCGAAAACTAACTCGATTTTTTAGATTTCAGTAGTAACAGCCATAGCATATTTAGTTAGCTAGCCATTAATATGAATTTTAATGTTATACGTTTAAGAATAGCAGTTACAAAAAAAAAAAAATTTAGAGGTCTTTTCCAGATTTTTATTATCGAGGCAAATTAATGCTATCGTGTTTTTGGTAGAACAAGACATTAGGTATATGTTCTTCTATATAGGGTTAAACTTTTAACCTAAAATACTTACTACAAGTATTGATTTTTTCCATTTCGAAAAGTTTCAATTGGCGTTGGACAGCCTCTTAAGTGGATAATTATGTTTATTTCAACCAGGTCCTTCTATGCTAAAGAGCACCGTAGTCCTAGTGACGCGGCAACTAGTACTTGGATCAGCCAAAGACATTGACGAGATGCCCAAAGATGACTTTAGGTAATTTATTTGTATCTATCTTGTACTGAAAACAGTAGATACGCGCTTAATTATCTACCGCTGAATAACCTTTAAAATACACCCCCGACTCATCCCCCAAAGGCCAAAGGTGGTGAGATGATGTTTTGCCAGTTGTACTTAGTACCACTGCCCAGGCACTTGAACACTTCGTCCATAGCTCTACAAAACCTAATATAATCTATACGGTAGTCTCTGTCTTGAACTACGAAAACACCACCTTCCATCTTCTGATGCGCTAAGTTCATGCCGAACATTTTCATACGTATTTCTACTTTTTGTTGAAAATTAAGGAAGATGCGATAAAAAAAATTTAATCTTCCTTTTAGAGAGTGTAATAGAGAATAAAGATTCTTGTAAATCCTTTTACTCCTTTTTTATACTTATATTTTTCTGAGTAAACTTGTTTCTTAATTGAGACGTAACTACTGGGTAACTGGGTCCTTCGAAGTTTATCCTTTAAAGCAAAAAGCTAGTAGAAAGAAACATACAAATTGTTTTATGTATCTAAAAATGAAATACTAATGAGAATTTAATATTTGTTCCTTTTACAGAGGAATAGCAAAAGTAATTCTTGGACATAATTGTCAGGGACCTAAAATAGGAATCCTGGAGTATTCTTACCATCCTGAATATAAAGAAGACTCTTACAGCTCTTTGGCTCTGATTCAACTCGACTCTTCTGTCATTGATGAAGGTAAACCTGAACTTTAATATTTCCCCTTCTTCTACTTTTCCCGGCTCAGTGCCATCTGCGCTCGTCGTTGAAGAATGACTACATCTGTCGGTCGACAATTAGTAGTTCAAAATAGTAACCTATATGATTCCCTACTAGTTGTTTTTAAAAAACTACTAATACCTGAGTAAAAAATAAAGCAGACAAACTGACTTGACTCATGTTTTCTTTGCCTTGTCAAACGCTTAACAGGATTTAATTCTTTTTAGAAATATTTTTGGACGTTACACACAGCGCACACAGCTCCTAAACTGACCAAAGTCAGATGATTATACATAAAAAACACTCAGTGCGGGAATCGAACCCACGCCTCTCGATTCAGCAGTTGGGTCATTACCTAGTGAGCCACGGAACCGACATTGATTATTCGAAAATACATGCAAAATACACGTTTATGTAAGATTTAATGCTTTATTATAAACTTTTCAGATATAATGCCAGTGTGCGCTCCCGCTCTGCCTCGACTAGATCCAGAGATATATGCCTTCACTGTGTCTGATGGTAAATATGTATGTCTGTTTGTATGGGAGTTCTGTTGTTTTAATGGCTATTTATTTATTTGTCTGACTAACATGCAATCGCTACGCCCCAAACAGCTAATACCCTCGAACCTTATTTGGAACAGTTTCTAGCTATTCGGACTCTGTAATTCGAGACACAATTGTGGAAGTCTGACTTATCTCTCCAAAACGTATCTTGCATACAATTTTCTCTCGAATTCCAGAGTCCGAATAGCTCGAGAATGTTCCCAATGAGGTCCCTGAAAACTTGAAACTTGTCAGTTAATTTACATAGTACGACTGAATTTACGAAACCTATTAATAAATAAATACTTACATACAAAACCAAATATATCATACTAACTCTTGCAAGCGGCTTTGCTCGCCCTAAATGTGGTTATCGACGTAGGATAATAAAGATAATAAAATAATTAATCCTAAAACAAAAAAAGAAAGCTATAGTTGTAGTAGCTATAGTTCGTTCAAGTGGAATGCTGTTATAGTTTCTGCGGACACTTTTCGGGATAAAGACTATCTATCTATTTCTGTGCCAAAATTCATCCAGATCCGTTTAGCCGTTCTGGCGTGATTGCGTATCAAACATCCATCTATACAAACTTTTGCATTTATAATATTAGTATAGATAGTTCGCAGGATGTAATAACTGACATGGCTAGATACAATTTAATAATTAATGACAGAAATAAAGATTATTAATAACAATACCGAATAATAATGGATCAAATAAGGAACCCTAAGGCACACCACTTGGTATCCTTATAATTTTAGTGATTTAAGTGTGCTTTTTTCAGCAAAGTCGACCTTGTCGCGCTGCTAATATAGCCACCACCAAAGTTGTATGAAATAAAAATTGCTGGTGAGATTTAACCACCACCAATTTCTTAAAATTCCATTATTGTCGAGTTTTGTGTCAAGAATAGTAAAAGACAAAAGCGCGGTGCAGTAAATATTTTAGCAATTTTCTATTGCAAATTGAATAGTGATAATGTTCTCTGTTCTCTCTTGATGCGTCGAATCCACCAATTCAATATGTTTAACACCACACCACCACTGGACATTCAAGTGGTAGGTAGCCAAATTATAGGTATTTGTTGATAATTTATTGCCGCAAAAGTCAAAGGGAAAATACCAACTTGCCTATAAAAAGTTTGCACAATGGAAAATCGATAGAAAGTAAAAGTCGTTAACGCAAAACGTTTTTCGAAAGCGACCTTTCAAAGAAAACAAAGTTTTCGTCTCTCTACAACTATGCTGGTTTTGTTTAAATTACTCGGATTATTTGAGTAAAGCACTATTAAACCCTTGGTTTGTAATGACTGCGCTGCTGGCCAAGCTATGATGGTGTCGAGCTTAGCTTAGTTACACTCTCGGCCTTCACAGCGCAGTCATCATTGCAGCCCTTGCTGCCCGGGCTATAAAGGCCTTATTCCAGCCTGTCCATCAAGAGCTGCTTTGCTGACCGCGCTGGAATGGCCTATACCTGCACTACGCAGCGCTTTCGCCCATCACCAACGCCGCGCGCCGCCAGCAACGGAGTCATTACATACCGCGGCAGAAATGCACTATAATGAAAAAACGATATAAGTAACTATATATTACAGATTGCAGCAGTAATATCAAAATATACAAAATGATGTACGTAAGCGATGAAGATTGTAAAGTTTTCTACAGAAGATCTGAGGTAAATAGTTTTACTAAAATTAAATTGCATAGTAAATTTAAAAACCATCTGTCACTAATCATTTATTTAAATTGTTACAATAGGTAAACGAAGTTGGATGCATTTAATAGTGTTATTTGTAAGTTTCTAAAGTACTTGTAGCCATTAATACAATCCTATTTGTATTATTGTTTTATACAACTGGATTGTTAGAACATATATTCATAGATAGGTTGTTGCATTTTTTCATGCAATATGTCATGAATAGAAGTAGGCCAAGTGTACATTAAAGTGAAATGTTTACATGTTTCTAAACAAGTGTGCCAAATTATATAGGTATATCTATGCCAAACATACATTTTCCTCGTATTTTTTATAAACTAGAAATTGCTGATATTTTTAATTTTTCGTTCGTTGAACAAGTTTCATCAAAATCGATTTATTCGTTTTTAAGATATGGACTATTATGACTGTAACAATCACTTTATAGAAACGTGTCTGTTTGACAGTTTGTTTGCAAGCATTGTTTAAAAGATTTACGTTTCATGCAAATCGTATAATCCGCCGTTTCATAATATGCCTAGGCAGATCGTAAAGTATGGAAACGAAAGGAACAGAAATCGCACTGTATAAGTCATGTATGTTAGGTTAGGTTCAGTTTCTCTTTTTTAAACGTAGATGCGGAGCGAGCGGAGCGTTCCAGCCAAGCGTCATATAAGTTATAATAATCTGTTCAGTTATATGATAATTTCTGTTCCATACTTTACGATCTGCCTAGGCATATTATGAAACGGCGGATTATACGATTTGCCTGCGACATCCTAATCAAATCAAATCAAATATATATACATATAAAACATGTACAAGAAGTTCCCGATTGCACAGGAGTTAAAATTTTTATTATTTTTATAAATAGTTTTTTTCGAAAAAAATCAAATAAAAATAATAAGAACGATTTTTGCATGGAATAATGTATACCCATGTATTTAAGGCATATACACGAAATTCCCATATGCCTAAGAGTTCAAATTATTACGATTTAGATTTTCACAAGTTTTTCCGAAAAATTGAAAGTACACGTATCGCAAGGAATACGTGCACAAACGTAAATTCAAAATAAGAACACGGGATAACACGCATGTACAAGACTAAAAACAAAAAAATTTATAGTTTAAAACTGAAAAGTTATGAAAATTTTAAAATACTGAAATTCAGGAAAATTGAAAAAATTAAAAATTATAACTAGTATACGTATCAATAGTAATACGTGCACAAACGTGAATTTAAAATAAGTACACGGGATAACAAAGACTTTTTCAAAATTTAAAACTGATTTCAGTTTTTTTTTTTTTTTAAATTTATAACTAGTACACGTATTGCCCGAAATACGTATACGTAGGTCACTACGATTTATTTTTAACGTTTTCACAAAGACTCCTGTGAATTTAAACGTTTTACAAAAATTTACGTAATTTGAAACCGAAAATGACCCCAAAAATACGACACACAGAGTTATAAAACATACACGAAACAATAGGTAAGCACTCAAAAATAAAGACTTAGTGTCAATAATTTCACTTTACTTACGGTTCATACACTTTTTACACTTCTTTAAAATTAACAATTTTTTCACAAAAATAAAAATTCATTTTTAATTACTTATAACTTCGGAACTTTATGGATTATCTAAGGATCTACACAGGTTGTGATCCGGATACTGAAGGCTCAAATAAACTGTTGCGGACAGAGCTAGTGGACTGTAGGTTTATCGAAATGTGGGCTCTGAAAAAGTCCACTGTAAAATTGAAAAATGAAACAAAATTGGATTCTGCTTGCAACAGCTTATAATTGCCTTAAACGCAATTTACACTTATATCGACAACACATTTAACATTACTCAAAATTTTAAATTACAAACACTTTCTTTAAAATCGTGATTTTAATTTACGCTTCACTGATTTTACTTAACTTACGAATTTTCTTGATTTATAAAAATGTTACTTCTTTCTTGAAGTAAACTTGAGTTATAAAAGTGTTGGTTCTTTCTTGACATATATATATAACTTGTTCTTTCTTCAGTTGGTTTCTTCACTGCTTATTTTCCTGGAACTGTTGAACTTTCACTGCGCTTTGCGGGTATCTTCTCTTTTCTTTTCACTGCATACTGTATGAAAATTGCGTCTCCTTTTATACTTTTTGGTCTAGAAGGAAATGTCCAAATCATTTATTTTAGACCAATCAGAGAACGTTGTTTTTATTTTGGAAACCCAATAACCAGTTCTAACCGGTATTTTCTGGATTTTTACCTCGAACTTTCTATTTATATGCTGGGCCGAGCCAGTATTTTAATGTTTTTAATGGTGTTTTTGTTCCGAGCCATTCTTCCACTTTCGTCTTTGCTCTGATTGGCTGCTCATTTTCATATAAATATGAGGCTCCAAAATCTGTTTTCGAACTTTTAGTACAAATTTTGACTTTTTACATTTTTTATTTTACTACTACGTCAGTTGTGTTTTGCATAGTATAAAAAATCAATTGGCATACATTTATATCTAGAAATGAATGTGTGAGAACCAAAAAACACATGTGGTTCACTTTACAGTTTTGCTAAAAAATCGAAAAGTCACGTTCTGACAGTAGCTCCACAGCAGCTCGTGTTCTACGTGTTTGCGCCTACGATTAAAGCGCCTGAAGTTAGACGGTTGCCGCTTTTTCAGCGGCTTTTTCAGACGATTTTGGTAAGCGCTTTTATTCTCATTTTTGCTCGGCAATTCACTTGCTGCGGATCGTTAGGTCGTCAGTTCCTCAAGGGCGGCCCCTCCGGGGCCCCCCCCCACTGCTGCCTGTCGACGTAGAGGTATGTCTTTGTGTAGTTTTTATAACTTTTAATAATGCCGCCCCCCGTAGCAGCTCCCCCACCGGTACGCAGAGGTGGCGTACGCAAACGCGGCGTATGGCTACGCTCCCAGCCCTCAGCCGCCGTTGTGGCGCGAAACTTATTCACCGGCGAAATATCAGCCGCGGACCGGCCCTTTTCGGTCGCGTTCCCACCCTCTCGGCCCCCGTCTAGGACCTCTATGGCCTCGGCCATATCCCAATCGTCGATATACTCGGCTTCAGACACCGGCGATGAAATGTTTAGGGATGAAGATCTCCCCACCCTTCCAACAATGCTCTCTCCAATTGAGGACACCCCGCCCCGGCCGAACCCGATCGCGAAATTGTCATCGCCCATTCAAGGCAGTAATATCAGCCAGACCAGTAAGGTAACGCCCCCAATGCCAATATCGCGGAATTTGAACCCGCCCTCAATCCCTCTGCCGCAGAGAGACCCTAGGGTACGTGGCAGAGACGTTAGGCCTAGACCCTTTTCTCTAAGCCCAGCGAATGACCCCGCCGAGCGTGCCAGACTTGAGGCAAGAGAGGTCATTGCTGATCGGCAAAAGGCTCTCGCTTTTGCCGATCAGCACCCAAGATCCCACTCCACCCGAAGGGATGGTAATCTCAGAACCCCCCCCCCCCCCCCCCGGCGGTTGCACCCCCGACGTCAGCGCCGCCCAGCGGACGCTCTTACGCGCAAGCAATAGGCTCCCAACCCGCTCTAGCTCAGTCGTCGCAACCTGTCGCTCAGCCAGCATGTGCCAGTGCCAATGCCACTGAGAATAATAAAAAAGACAAAAATAGTCACCCCCCCATAGTAGTCGAGTCCCTTCCGCAATGGTCAACGCACCTTAAAAAGCTGCATTCCATATTAGGCCACGCACCCAACGCCCGGCCGTTCGGCAAAGGGGTACGATTTTTCCCAAAATCGCCAGAGGAATATCGTACGGTAGTGGCCTATATAGACGAGCTGTCTAAGCTGGATAGTGCCGTTTCATGGTACTGTTACAGCTTGGACAGCGACCGCCCGCAAAAAATAGCCATTAAGGGGCTCCCTCAAGACACCTCGCTTGACGAGATAGCTGAGGACCTCGCCTTTGTCAGTTTCCCTGTGTCGCACGTTAGGCAAATCCCAGCAGTTAGGGGTCGACCTAACTGCATTTATTACGCCCAATTGCAGCACAGGCACACTCACGCCGAGCTACAAGAGCTGTATGCAATCAATGAGTTGCTCAGCATGCCTGGCATATCTATAGAAGCCTGGCGCTCACGCCCAGGCCCCGCGCAATGCCATAGATGCCAGGCATTCGGCCATGCCTCATCAAATTGTCACCGGCCGATAAAATGTGTGCGCTGCGGCGGCGATCATCCTGCGTCAGACTGCGATCGGCAAAAGGTCGCAGTAAAATGTGCCAATTGCAGGCAAGCGCACACAGCCAACAGCCGCTCTTGTCCAGTCCTCAGGCGTGAAGCGAGGCGTAAAGGGGTGACTATTGCTCCGCCACTACCGCGCAAAAACGCTCAGCGGGCCACAAATTTGCTCCCACCATCGCCCACCCCCCTGCAACAACTACAGCCGCAGGAATATGAACTATCTGCCGGCGCAAATTTAATGCCCCCTGCCAACCCCCCCACCGATAGATCCCAAGCTCTCGGGAGAAAAAAGAGGCCACGTCGGAAAAAATCCGCCCCCCAACCCGCAACAACAGTTCCGGCTAACATTCCGACAGCACCGGACACTCAATTCGCCCCATACATTTTTATGCCCCCCCCCCCAATTTGCGGACCCCCCACAACCTCCTAAGCCATTGTCAGCGCAAACAGTCACAAAAATGCAGCCGCAAGCGGCCGCTAAACAACAGACGCAACCTACCACGTCAAACCGCCCTAGTGGCATCATTCACACACAGGGCCCACCCCGCATGCAAGCTGGTGCACTAAATGTTGCCAGAGCCGCAATAGCGGCGCTAAACGCGGCCATAGAGGCCATAGCTGCCGGCCAAAATCCCCTGCCAGCCCTTTTTAACGGCCTGGCACAACTCACCACAATTCTTACGTGGGAATTTAATGGGGCCTCATCGGGGCCTTAAATTAAGAATTGTGTATTGGAACCCTGGGGGCATAATCGGCAAGACAGCCGCCCTCAGAACGTTAGTCCAGGAACACGATGTTCACATTGTGTTACTGGGCGAAACGAAACTCCGAGGTGAGAATGAGCTCCGCATTCCAAATTTCTTCACCTATAGACGAGACGAAATTTCTCCCGCTAATATGGCCTTCAGGGGCACGGCTGTATTAATTAGACGTGACCTTATTCACGAACTACTACCCCTTCCGCTTTTTACATACATTCGGTCTATAGGTGTAAAACTAAAGGTCGGCAATGCGGAGCTTAAAGTCTTCGCCGCATATAAGCCACCAGCAACCCCCTTCGATCCAAGTGACATCGACAATATTTTTTGCGATGCCACCCCCACACTTATTTTAGGTGACCTTAATGCCAAACACCAACACTGGGGTTCACGAATTTCATCCAAATCGGGTCGTGAACTAAAAGCAGATGCTGAGAGTAAAAACTATTTAGTCATCGGTCCAGGATCACCAACACACTACCCCTCTACTGACAATCACGCACCGGACGTACTGGACATCGCCTTAGCGCATAAGATCGGCTGGTCAATGTCGTTAGAGGTCCTCCACGACACTGACACTCAGCATCTGCCAATCTTATTGGTCCTTGGAGTGTCCGCAACTGGTAAACCCGCAGAACCACAGACTGGGCCTTATTTCACCGAGCCATGCTGAGCTACCAACTCCCGGCTGGTGGCATTTCTACTCCCTTAGAAGTCGAAGAGGCAGTTAGTACTTTCACAACTGCCATTGCACAGGCTCTAAGGGAGTCCACCAGTGTCTCAGCCACAGCTTCTGGTAAGCAACTCTTACCGGCGCACCTCCGCGCAAAAATTAAGGAAAAAAGGGCCCTTCGCAAACACTGGTGCCAAACACGTTGCCCAGTTGCTAAGAGGGACATCAACAAGCTTAGCGCCGAACTGCGGGCAGAAATCGCCAATTACAGGCAGCATTCGTGGGACCAAGTGATTTTTAAAGCCAGTGAGGATGACACGGCACTGTATCGCTTGGCCCGACAAATCACTAAAACCCCCGCCCCAATTTGCCCTCTTATCGATACCGCTGGCATTCGCCGTTACCACGCAGCGGAACGCGCGGAACTTTTTGCGGACCACTTTGAGGGCCAATTTAAGCCGAACCCCATTATCGACCATGACCACACGTTAGGAGTTACAGAACGCGTAGAGCAGTTTCTCGCGGCCCCAGCCCCACCACTCAGAGGTGATTATTTTATCTCGCCTAAAGAGGTTAGGAAGGAGGCCTCTAAGCTTAACAAGCGCAAATCACCCGGTCCCGACGAGATTCCAAACACAGCGATTATTATGCTGCCTAGGAAGGGTCTGGTGGCACTCACCCGTATCTTTAATGGGATACTGCGTACTGGACATTTCCCATCTTCGTGGAAGATCGGCAAAATTATTGTTCTCCCGAAACCAGGGAAAGATCGTCATCGCCCAGAACATTACCGACCGATTACACTGCTGTCCAATTTAGCCAAGTTGTTGGAACGCCTACTATTACTTAGGATATCCCCGCATATCCAGCTTAGGCCTGAACAGTTTGGTTTTAGAGACAGCCACAGTACCACTCTTCAGCTTGTACGAGTGCTCCATCACATGGCCTTCGAGCTAAACAAGGGCAGGCGCACAGTCGGAGTCTTTCTCGATATGGAGAAGGCTTTCGATCGAGTTTGGCACGAAGGCTTAATACACAAGCTGTTAGAGACGGACATCCCTCCGATGCTCGGGCGAGTAATAGCCTCGTTTCTGGACAAACGAAGCTTCTATGTCTCGGTCGAGAACAACCAGTCAGCATGTAAACCCATTAGAGCAGGGGTACCTCAAGGCAGCTGCCTATCGCCACTGCTATACGCGTTATACACCAACGACATCCCCACTCTCAGTGACTCCGGTCTAGCTGAAGGTGTTGAAGACGTCATCCTAGCCCTTTACGCGGACGACAGCGCCTATATGTCCTCCTCCCGCAAAGCAAGCTTAGCAGCCAAAAAAATGCAGCGACTATTGGACACTTTGCCTGGCTGGCTGGACAAGTGGAGAATAGCTGTTAATGCCAGCAAGACATCGGCATTATTGACCGGCCTGCAAAAGTTTCTCCCACCGAAACTTGTGTTTCGAGGTCAAGTTATTGAGTGGCAACCCAGCGTAAAGTACCTAGGTTGTATTATAGACCGCCCCTTGCGCATGCGCAAAATGCTAGACCATGTGTCAGCAGGCGCGGTCGCGTCACGGGCGTGCCTTAGACCGGTGCTTTCCTCTGACTTGCCACTCAGAACCAAAGTTCGCCTGTACAAGTTGTACATACGGTCGAGACTGACCTATGCAGCCCCTGCTTGGTACGGTCTTCTATCTTCTACCAGCAAATGTAAGCTCCAGGCAGTCCAAAATAAGTCGCTGAGATTTATCACCGGCGCGGGACGCTACGTCCGCAACTCCACCATCGCTAGAGACACCAAAACCGAGCCACTCGCAGAGTTCATATCTGGTTTGTCGAAACGATTATTCACCCGCGCTGACAACAGTCACCATACACACCTTAGGGGCATAGCACCCCTACACGCCCGCCCGCCGGAAGGCAGGGCTCTCCCCCGAGAGCTTATTCCTGTGGGTGAATAAGTTTACTTATTCACCCTCCTACCTCCTTACCCTCCTCCCTTCATTTCATTTCATTCCAATTTTTATTGCCCATCTCGCCTCTAGTTTTATCTCTGCTTTTATTTCTGTTTTTATTTCGCCTTTATTTTATTTTATTTTCATTTTTTGTTTTGTTTTTCTGCTTCGTTTTTATTTTATTTTCATTTCGCTCTTTTTCTTTTCTTTTGCTTTGCTTTTATTTTGTTTTATTTTGCTTTTATTTTGTTTTATTTTGCTTTTATTTTTGTTTTTATTTCTGGCACCTACGTTCGAACACCATTTCCTGCTTTCTGTATCGCCTATGGCGACAATAATATTACCCACAAGGGGGCCTGAAAAGTAGGCCTCCTTTTTAACATTTCACCGGGGGTGTTCAGCACCCCTGAGCTTCTGCCCGGGTCATGGTGGGAGGTAAATTTCCCCTCCCCCGACACCCGCACCTCAACACCCAATAGGGTGATAGAGAAGAGACCCCCACGGCAGCTCCACAGAGGTGTCGGCCATTCCTGCCTCGCCTACACAAAGCCAGACTCAAAAGCCTAAGGAAACTAAAGCCACGTACCCACCGATCATTGTCGAAAACATCTTAAAAAGCTGCACTCCCTTTTTTTTTAACCAAACGTACTAGACATAGCACTAGCCCGTAATATCAATTGGCCCATCTCTTTAGAAATCCTCCATGACATCGATTCGCAACGCCTTCCAATTTTACTGGTCCTCGGAGTTTCTATTAGGGATAAACCTCTACCACCAATGAAAAACTTCACGGACTGGAAAAAATATCAAGAACTACTGAACTCATTTAAACTCCCGCCCGGTGGCCTGTCTACCCCACAGGAAGTGGAAACAGCCACACAGTCACTCACTTCTGCTATCTCCTCCGCACTTGCTCAGTGCACCACATCTGCTAAGACAGCCTCGGGGAAAAGTTTACTACCGGCACATCTCCGTAGTAAACTAAGCCAAAAACGAGAGCTTTGCAAACTGTGGTGCTTAACTCGTTGCCCGACAATTAAAAAAGAGCTGAATAAGTTAGGTAGTGATCTATCGCACCAAATTTCAACTTATCGGAAATGGTCTTGGGATAACACAATCTCAAAGGCCAGCGATAACGATACCGCTCTTTATCGTTTAGCTCGCTGTATGACCAACACCCCTGCACCCATACACCCCCTTGTAGACACGCTAGGTAACCGTTTGTACTCAGCTGAGGAACGCGCGGGCTTACTGGCGGACCCATTGTCGACCACGCCCACACAACATTGGTTGAGGAGCGCATACAACAGCTCCTTTCTGCCCCCACCGTCCCACTTAGAGGTGACGATTTTATCTCCCTTAAGGAGGTTAAAAAATGTATATCCTTTTAAAATAAAAAGAAATCTCCCGGCCCTTACGGTATTCCTAACACGGCCCTATTAATGTTGCCTAGAAAAGGTCTTGTGGCCTTAACCACACTGCGCACAGGTTTCTTTCCCACGGCCTGGAGGACAGGCAAAATTATTGTCATACCGAAGCCTGGTAAGAGCCGTCAGAAACCAGAGCATTATCGCCCGATTACATTACTTTCTAACATAGCCAAACTGTTCGAACGTCTTTTATTGAAAAGGGTATCACCCTTTATCAATCTAAGACCAGAACAGTTTGGTTTTAGAAGTAACCACAGTATCACTCTTCAGCTTACTCGTGTTTTACATCACATGGCCTTTGAGCTGAACAAGGGCAGGTACACGGTCGGGGTCTTTCTCAATATCGAGAAGGCCTTTGATCGTGTATGGCACGCCGGATTATTGTTTAAGCTCTCTGAGACCAATTTACTCCCCATGTACGGGCGTATAATAGCCTCTTTTCTGAAGGGGCGGAGTTTCTATGTTTCGGTTGACAATAAAAACTCCCCTACCAAGACCATTTCAGCGGGGGTACCACAAGGTAGTTGCCTTTCCCCTCTGTTGTATGCACTTTTAGCTAATGACATTCCCACGCTTAGCGATAGCGGTCAATCGCCAGGCATACAGGACGTCACCTTAGCATTGTATGCAGACGATAGCGCGTACATGAGCTCATCCCGTAAGTCCCATTTAGCTGCCGCTAAAATGCAGCGATTATTGGATATCCTCCCGTGCTGGCTTGACAAGTGGAGGATAGCAGTAAACGCCTCAAAAACGGCAGCCATCTTAACCAGCCAACAGAGACTATTACCTAAGGAGCTTGTATTTTGCGGGCAGGTAATTGAGTGGCAGAGCAGTGTGAAATACCTCGGCTGCGTTATCGACCGCAGGCTGCGCATGACCAAAATGGTCAAGCATGCGGCAGCCAGGGCGGTCGGCGCCAGGGCGGCCTTAAGGCCATTATTTTCATCTGACCTGCCGCTGAAAACCAAAATCCGGCTATACAAGCTCTACGTTAGGTCCCGTTTGACGTACGCCACGCATTGCTATCCGCCACTAAAAAGAAAAAGATCCAAGTTGTGCAAAATAAATTGCTGAGGATAATAAGGGGCGCTCCGCGTTACGTCCGCAACGACACAATTGCTAGGGACACAGGCAGAGCCGATAGTTGAGTTTATCGCCAGACTGGCCGCCCGACTGTTTGTCATGGCGGACAGCAGTGCGCACCCACACCTAAGAGGCATTGCGCCGTTACATGCCCGTCCACCGGAAGGCTGAGCTCTCCCTAGGGAGTTAATTCCCTCAAAAAACTAAGCCTATTGCTTAGTTTTAACTTTTAAAATTGCTATAAAATATTTTTTCATATTTTTCAAATTTAGTTCGAATTTTTTCCAATCTTTTCTACATACTTTTTCTTTTTTTTTTGTTTTATTTTATTCTGTTTTTGTTTTTGTTCATTTCTTTCTTCGCCGCTTAAGTGGCCATTATGTTAGCAGGGGGCCTAAGAAGTAGGCTCTCTTTAAAAAGTTACCAAGGGTGTGCTCACCCTTGAGACTCGCCCGGGTCATGGGATAAAACGATTGTTTTTAACTCGACACCCGAACCTATTTTACGCGTACAGGGACGAAAAACATGTCCACGTTAGTTAGTAGCTCCACAGAAGCCGTGACATTTTCAGGAACTAGCAACTTTGAGTTTTGATAAAACTAGTTGCGTAGATTTTTTGAAAGTTTATTTTTTGCGTGTATGTCGACGGTGCAACGTTACTGTTGCTGTCCGTCCGTAACATCTATGAAGATTTTGAGAAGTCGGTGGTGGCCGAGGGGTTTAAATTTCACTTCACGTCCCAAGCGGCGGAGGTTCGAACCCCGGGGTCGGCGTGTACCAATGAGTCTTTTCTTAATTTCTCAAGTACACAGATTAATTTATTCACACCACTAGCTTGGCCACCACTATGGCCCAACCACCCTCGCTTAAGACGGATGAAGGCTGGCAAGTAATGAAGATTTTGTGTATTTCTAAAAGTAGTTGTTCATATAATTTTGATTCAAATCAAAAAGTTTTACTTCTTAACCAGTATTTACAGATGTTACGGAACCCTAACTGATCATGTGTCGACGCGTACTTGACCGTTTTTTTATCCATAGTTAGATGTACCACGAATGTGGCCGCGCCACGCGGCGTGTGCACGCGTCGTATCGGGCGGCGAGTGCGTGTGGAGGAGTGGTGCCGTGCTTGTCATGCGACAGGGGGGCTTCTGGAGATTGGTAGATATGATTTTATTACTGGTCAAGTTTTTAGGGTTCTTAAAAAAAAATTTAGGCCTGTCTATAAAGGGTTTGTGGCATATTATCTCTATTATCATAACATTACAGCTATATAATTTAGGGCATTACAACCTTTGAATTCTAAGCGAGTTATAATGAAAATGTTGTTCGTAGAATAATTTTAGAAAATATTTAACATTGAGTTAAAAAAAAATCCCAGCCACGTGACAGTCGGTTGTTACTCTCATTATTTTATCACACTACAATGACTTAAAGTTTGAAGTATGATGCATTATCCCTATTAAGTTTCTTGTATGGATTTTTGGAGTTCTCGTGGTAATAGAAAGTTCCGCAGGAAAACCATGGAGCACTAATTGTTCCACGTCGCAAAAGAGTCAAAAGGTGTCCTAATTTTTGATTACGTACAGGTCAATCGTTCATGGTCAAATGTCTATATCATTAAAACAAATCCCTTACCATATACTTTTAGATGGGATTCGGAGTTTACGGTCCAGGTTGCGAGGCACCTGCACGATTTATAGATTACGGAATGTACCATAATTGGGTGAATGTCAACGTGGCGAGGATGGGCCAGCCCGCTGTTACAAGACTAGGCTCTGATTATATCATAATGAGGAGAAGTGAGTATGTGGTATAATACAATTTTCTGTTTTATCAGTACCGACTGACAATAAATTCTAGAATATTCCACATATTAGGGTTCAAACGTGAAGTTTAATCGTAAACAACCCTTGTAAAGTAAACATTCTTTCTCTGCATTTCCTTTGTAAAAAAACATTTTTGATCGAAGTAGAAAAAGCTTTACGTCAAAAGTATAAGGTTCTATTTTCCCTGTAGCCTTATTGATCCACATAGTTCCTCCAATACAGGCACATTACAGTATATAAAAATCCTTCGCCCACAGGCTGAGGTGATTAATAGTTAAGATAAAAACAATAGGTACTAAACAAATTATTTGCAATTATTCTAGCCGGATCACAAATACAAAGGTTCGGTATATGCGACTTGGAAGAAATAGCTTCGGAGTTGTACAATGACGAAATGCGAATCGAGTCAAGCGACATCTCCACCTCCATAAGAACCATTCGATACAATGTAAGTAATATCATAGTATAAAGAAACATAGTAATCGGTTATCATACAAGCTGTAACACAAGTACGCGCTATGTACTCACACTTCCATACATAGATCTATACAGTAGCCTTAGGTACAAAGACAAAATACAGTTGTGAGTAACTGTGAAAGATATGGCGAATCTAATGCTGACCCCGCCCTATTAGCCTTGAACTGAACTTTCGTTGTTTGAGTGTTCTAATTTCTGTTTCTGTTTCTGTTTGTACTCTGATCTTAAGGCCCTACTTGAATTTTGCAGTTTTCTGCTTGTTTGCCACTGAAAAATGCTCTATTTGCGATTAACAATGTCGATATCAACTTAACGCCCATAAAGCAAATGTATATGCTCGTTGGGGACCCTCTTAAGATAGAGACAGAACTCATGAAGTTCATTCCAAGATGTGTTCCATAGTCGGAATTGGGCAGGGTTAGAATATATTCAAGAAAATCTCACTTTTGATGAATATTCACTTTTCAAGTACTTGTATACATTTTAGTTTAAACTAGTAAACTAGTAACTTTAAACTAGTAGTAGGTACTACCTACATGCAATCGAACCTACCTACTAAAGCACGGACGCTAAGCAGGAAGAATTTCGTTCAATGACCGGTCACTATTTGCCTCTGTTGCACGCGCATTAATTATTTGCCGTTGCGCTCCTCAAACAAAAAAGTAATTATGCGCGCGCAACAGAGACAAATAGTGACCGGTCATTGAACGAAATTCTTCCTGCGCAGCGTCCGTGCTTTAGTAGGTAGGTTCGATTGCATGTAGGCAGTACCTACTACTAGTTTAAAGTTACTAGTTTACTAGTTTAAACTAAAATGTATAAAAGTACTTGAAAAGTGAATATTCATCAAAAGTGAGATTTTCTTGAATATATTTTAACTCTGCCCAATTCCGACTTACTTCTAATAGTATGTCAAGAACTGGCAAAGGCGGTATACTTTTTATGCCTGGACCTATTCCACGAAGCTCTTTGCAAACTCTTCACGCCGCTCGTCCTTCTCTTCAATCAGTTGTATGTTCTCACAAACTCTTGAAAACTCAAATACCTAATAAGATTCAGTTGCTATGTCTTCACTTTGCACTTGGTTATGAATTATGAAGAGTGACCATTTGCATCGTGAAATAGGCCCCTGGTCGTAAATTTTACCACTTACATCTCTGAAGCTGGTAATTTACTACCGAAAGGACATATAGATGGGTATGTATAAAAGGTATATAAAACAATTCAGTGGTTGGTGAAAAAAGGTATCTCCAATATTGTGATGTGAGTTTGTATCCAGCAACTACAACAAAGCAAAAGTTTGTCTGTCAAAATATTAATTTATACAATTTTGTTTTATTTAAAAGGCGAACAGTTTTACATTAATAATTGTTTTCCATAATTTCCAGATAACAATATATTCCAACATGGAATATTCCTGCGTAATTTTTCGCGCCTACCATATTTTGGCGGGGGGCAAACCACGGATCGCCTTACGTCGTTACTGCTCCAACCGGGGCTCCCTATGTTACGACGCCAACCTTCTTGCCATGAGCTTCTTTGTCGAAATATCTTTCATGAATGACGTAATGTTTAAGGTGATAGCCTACGGGCAACCTTTTAAGGTGACCAATTTTCATATGCAGTTAAGAAATGCGAATATAAAGTTGATGTATGATTTTAGTAAAACGATTACACCGAATAAGTTTCCTCTTGAGGCTAGAAATAATACTGTTTAGATTATTATTATTTTTAGCAAACGCTATGAAAAGTTCAAAAGACGATAGTAAATTTCTACACTATCTGGTCGTAAAAATAAACACGCAAATAGTAAATAGTAGATTATACAACAGGTGAAAAAAATGGAAATTTAATTCGAGGGAGAGAGAAATTAAGTTGGATCCCAAGAGCAGCGAAGGATTCTAGAGTAGAATCCTGAGCGGAGCGAGAGTTACAAAGGACCAAAATGATTTTTTTTACGTGTTGTATACTCTAATTTTTACCATTGACTGCGAGAAAATACAATGTACTATATTTTACTTACCTTTCAGTTACTATATTAATATTTATCACGTTTTGGTTTATATTCGGTAATTACTACCGGGTAAAACAATCACAATGACAATTAAAACTGTTTAACAATTAGTTAGGTTCAATAGATAAAAAACCAACTGGAATTGGCGAGGCATGTTTTTTTTTTAATAGCTCCATTGAGCCAACCAGTAGGTACTTTCAACACGTTTTATTTATTTTTTGTTTATTATTTGCGCTTGTTCCAAATTCAAAATGTTTTTTATTCACTCAGTGAGTAAAAGTGAGTTTTATTCACTGTCATCGATAAATAAGATGCCCTTTTTTGAGTGATAGTGGTAAATAGTAGTTCAACAAGTGGGCAAAGTTGTTTTTTGTGAAGAGTGCCAACTTTAAATCCCGAGCTATCTCAGTAGTGTAGAATAGAATTATAATATAGACTGCTGAGCACAGTGAGGGATTTAAAGGCACGAGATTTAAAATAATTTGCTCTCGTGTGAAACATACAACTCTTTACTTCTTCCAGTGCGAAAGAATAGGTCTTAAGCAAGGAAAACACTGTATACCATATTAAGCAATAAGTTTATTTTAATTTAAAAATACTACCTACTATATTCTGCAACTATCAAAAAATAAACAATAGGTATCTTTTTAACATTAGCACCTTTTGAAAGTCGCAAATTATTGAACAATTCGTATTCTTTAAGATATTTTTCACGTGACTTTATTGGTAAAAATCTTAGTTCAGCATAAGATACTCGATGTCTCAGGTCTTCGTGTGTTGAAGAAATATCTTCGTAACTCGAGCCACTCATTTTTTTAAAAAAAATTACAATATATACATAAATAAAATATCTAAGGTTTAATTAGTTGAGGCCATTTCGCTTTCTATTTATTTTAAATAATTTTGCTCTTTGACACTTTTATCGAAAACAAAGCATATTTTTTTTTTGAATAAACGCTATTAATTATTTTTAGGTATTATTAATCATAAATATTAAGTAAGTCAACAATGAAAAAATGCAATGTTTTAAATACTTTTCATTAAAATAAATTTTTTTCTAAACCAATCATCGCGTTGTTTTTTTAACAGTATCGCAAAATTTCAAAAGGCAATATTCGAATGTTGCATTGCTTTGTTTCACGCTCGCAGCAAAACATCGATTTTGCCTCCTGTTTTTGGACAGGAGGCAAAATCGAAAAAGAGACCAACGATAACTGTAACAGTATATTAACGTATTGTGCCTTAGTATAAAGAATACATTAAGAGGGGGCATAAAGGTTAATTGCCCATAGTAGAATGGATTTTTTTATGTGAGTAAATCAAGTCCAAGAAATAAATAAAAAAAACATGCTTATACGTAGATACTACTATATTATAATACTAGCTTCTGCCAGCGGCTTCGCCTGCTTTAAATTTCGTTATCGGCGTAGGTTCTTACGGCAACTCTTCAATTATAGAAAAAAAACCAACAATCAAATCTTTCCTCTTTTATGGCATAATAAATTCGTGTCTGTGAAACCATGGAAATACACATACAAAATTTCTACCCAATCGGTCACGCCGTTTGATAGTTGACATACCAACAGCAGCGCCACCTACCGAGTCCAATTGTATTTTTAAATCATCCAGAAAACTATCGAAATACCCATATAAAATTTCAACCTAATCGGTTCAGCCGTTTAGAACTTATGTGAAAGACATAAGTACGGAAGGATAATTCTTACTACCCGTTGTCCTATTACCCGTTTTCCCGTAGGAATGAAGCATTTTCCCGCGGTAAAAAGTAGCCTATGTTCATCAGGGATAATGACGGCTTCTAATGGTAAAAGAATTTTTCAAATCGGTCCAGTAGTTTCGGAGCCTATTTAATACAAACAAACAAACAAACAAATCTTTCCTCTTTATTATATTAGTATAAATATCAAGGTCTGGCATTAGCATAAACATAATTCAATAAAATAAAAAAAAATCACAAAATTACCTCTAATTTTTGCCAATTTTTTTATTTATATTGAGTGCATATGCTAATGTGTTTGTTGATTTCGACGTCACAATCTATCTGACATTAGAGTTCCATTTTGATATTTTAAATCCTTAATATTTTTAAATAATTAAAACTAATAATTATTTAAGCAATATTATATAATTATTAAAAGAATATTGCTTTAAATATAATTTCGAAGGATATATATATTTGATCACTATTTGAATTATTTAATCATCTATTGTTGACATTGATCAATATTAGTATCGAGCAAAATCGAGCAAAAAAATCACGTTTGCTGTATGGGAGCCCCCTTAAATATTTATTTTATTTTGTTTTCTAGTATTTGGTTGTTATAGCGGCAACAAAAATACATCTTCTGTGAAAATTTCAACTGCCTAACTATCACGGTTCGGACGGACGGACAGCGGAGTCTTAGTAATAGGGTTCCGCTAATTACGCTTTGGGTAAGGAACCCTAAAAAGTACGGGTAATTAAGTAGTCGTATGTCACAATCTTCGCTAATGAAGTTTCCCATCTTTCCCGGCCGTTTCAAAACTGCACACATTATGGGGTCAATACCACGTGTGGACGTGCGTGGCGTACAAACTGTAAATTTGTCAGCCTATGTTGCGTTCCTGAACACTTTTACTCTGTGTTGAGTAACTTAAAAATTTGTATTCAACAGGAACTTGTCAAAAATATTTAATTATAATATTCAATTATAAAAATATTCAAATATGTTGTAATAAAAGAGCATGGGATTAAATACATTGTTGTTAATTATTGTACAAATTAAATACTTGATAATTGTAATTATAATAAAGTTAAAAACCCGCCAAGTGCGTTAAGAACGCACATTGAGTTAGGGTTCAATAAAATTAGAATTATTGCGGATATCTAAAAAACTTATTCATTGGTAATATTTATAAAGTTCTATTATTGTGATTTTTTCAGAGTTTTAGTTTACCTACGTAACGTACAATGGACACACACACACACACTCATACCAATTTTTTAACTTTGGAAACCAATAACTTGAAAAATAAAACTTTTAGAGAACAAGTTTATTGAAAACCTTAAATGCATTTTTACAGCCTTACCCAATGATACGCCACAGTTTGGGTTGCGTGAAAAAAATGATTGTTTTCATCTCAGTTCAAGGATTTTTTTTCTCGACTCCCATTATATGTCTGTATGGTATACAAAATACACATCTGTGTACAATTTCATTAGAATCTGCCCAATGGTGGCGGAATTATTGGGCTGTGACATACGGAAGGATAGACTGACGGACAGGACGAATTCGTAAGGGTTCCGTTTTTTGTCATTTGGTTTCAGAACCCTAAAAAGAACGACTGCTAGCGAGTTTCTTTCGCCATTCTTCTCGCCAGCACGAGATTTTTATTCCGTAACGGTAGTTTATTGTCTTGTCTTTTTGAAAATTAAAAATCCCATTTCATTTTATTTTACCTATCCCCTAAGGAAGTTCTTTTTGCTATTATTTCGTAACAAGTGTAGGACCGGTTAGTTATTCCTATGTGTATGTTTATTAATTGTATCCATTGCAGGATATATAATTTGACTAGACAGTTTAATAATTAACCCGAGCTGGGGCTGATAAAACCACTTTTCTTACTTCTTCCTTGCGTTTTGGAACGCAACCCTAGACACTAAAAACTCAGCGTCCTTGTCGACCATTAATGATATAACAATAAGCCATTAATTCTTCCATACCACTATAAATTGGACCATCTTCACTCATAATCATCAGTCAATCTTATACTTTCCAACATGAAGTTTTTGGTTCTTTGCTGTGCTGTGATCGGTGTCTTGGCTGAACCACCTCGCTTCAGACCTTCTAGGTTCGGGTTCCAGCGGCAAGAACTGGCTCCAACGACCGACTCCGACGCGGAGCCTACTACACAAGCATCAGCCCCTTACCCTGATTCAGGATGGAAACCAGCTGGACAACCTTTTTCTTTACCAACAGAAACTGAAGCTGCTCCTGATAATACTTACGGCCCTCCTTCAACGAGTTATGGAGTTCCAGATAATTCATATGGACCTCCAGCGAATGTCTACGGAGCTCCAGATGATGCTTCTGATGCAGTCAACCCAGCAGCAGAAACAGTGGACAATGCTGTGAACACGGGTTCTTACTACGTTTTGCTGGATGACGGCTCGTTGCAGAAGGTGGATGTTGCTCCGTCGAGTGATGCTCAGGACAAACCTGCTCGACTTCGGGTAAGGAGACCAGCAAAACTTGTATTGTTCAGACCAAGACTGTAATCTACGGAACCAAATTTTGTATAACTGTGATATGGTACGGCTTAGTTATGTTTTATTCTATAATACAGCAGTATAAATGTTACTTTTGTTTATCATTTGCGATCTCTCAAGAAATCGCGGTTACCTTATGGAAGCGGCTGGAGTCCGCGCTTTCATACATTTTTTACTGTTCTAGGGTTACGTATCAAAATATTGTCAACGAGACCCTATTACTGAGCCTACCATGTCTGTGTCCGTCTGTCCGACCTTCAAAGAGTTCTATCTTTTGTATCATAAGAGATAGACGCTTGAAATTTTTACTGAATATGTGTCATTCCGGCGGATAACCTAATGAGTAATAAAAAGTTCGAAAAGTAAAATTTTAAGATATCCCCATACAAGTAGGTTATATGTTTTTGTTGTTTTTGATCTATCGTGAAAACAGTAATAGGTACATACATACACTTGGGTTATGGAATGAGCTCCCTGCTAAGGTTTTCTCTAAGGGCTACACTATGGGGTTCGTCAAGAAAGAAGTCATTAGATTTTTGAAGGGTCGGCAACGCGCGAGTGATGGCCTTAGGTGTTGCCAGCGTCCATAGGTTGCGGTGACCGCTTACAGACCAGGCAGACCGTAAGCTTGTTTGCCACTTTAGAGATATAAAAAATAGATACATACTTTAAACTTGCCGTAAGCTTTGATGTATAACAACAAATTATAGAAACCGGCCCAGTGGCCCGACTTGGTCAGTAATTGGACGGGCGACCGCTTAGCGGCACACTTTGTGTTTTTCTTTGTTTTCGTAAGTTACGCAAATAAAATTATGATAAGCAAAAGTGCCTACATCTATTTCAGTCCCAAAAATATATTCCCATAAAAAATATTCTTGTGAAAAACTTTTGATAGACTTTTTTTACGTTACAGCAAAGCATAGTCATAGTCCAAAGGACTGAAAAAGATACAGAGAATACTTACATAAAAAATTTTACCTCTGTATACTATTAGTACTTATGATTTTCAGTAGCTTAGGTACACCACATCATCGACTCAGTGTGTGATTTTCAAGAATTGAAGGATATCTTAATTTTTTTTTTGGTAGAGCTGTACAATAACTCATCCTTCATTCCCGTCAAAAAATATTGCTGATTTATTGTTACAAAAACAACGAGCATAAACGCAAAGAAACATTTATCACACAACACTGTTTTCCCCGCGAGAATAATACCGCGATTTAAGGGCCTGAATCACCTCCGTATATCGTTTGCACTAGACTCATAAATATATTAGTTAATAGAGCAAAATATCGACAATAGCTATAAACCCTTAGTTTAGAATAGTTAATTTTTTTTACTCATTTTTGATAATGATCGCGTTGATGAGTACACAGAAGCGTATATACCAGGGTCGGCAACGCGCAAGTGATATCCCTGGTGTTACAAGCGTCCGTAGGCCACGGTGATCGCTTACCATCGGGCGGACCGTGTGCATGTATGCCACCTTAGTGGCAAAAAAAATTTACTTTGGAATCCAAGTTTCTTTATTATAACTGTTTTTAAAAGTAGAACTAAGTAAACTAAACAAAACAATATTTCGGCGCCGCGCCGGTGTGCGGGGGGGGGGGGGGGGGGGGCTCGACTCCACGTTTTCATAGGCTTTTTTTCATTTTTCAAGTTCGGATTCACCTTCTTATTTATATTTAAGTACTACAAATTTTAAACATATTTTGATTTGTATGGCAGGTTGGTTAAGTGATTACTTTTTTAGTGCGGAAGCATAAAAATCTAGCCTTTTTAATTAAGCACAAAGGAAGAAACCGGTTTTCAGAGGGGTTCCGAAGAGTACTGTAACTTGTGAGTTGGAGCAACGCGAGCATTCAAGTAGGTGATGCTTGAAGGTACAGGAACCCCTTACCCACCGGAGGAAGTTGTGTCGCTTGTTCTTCGTAATTGTAGTGACTCTATAGGCATATAACCTTTGCCAGCCTTGGCATTCCCATTTGTACCAAATGCTTCTGTCCAACACTGGTAGGACACGACATCGATAGGACAGGCAGTGTCGGCATTTGCAGTTCACGATGTGGAGTGGAAAGGCTCAAGTCGACAGGTACTAGCATCCTTTAGCCAGCAGGAGTATAAATGTTATACTTGGTGTATAACTAGAAGAAGTAATTTTTTTATTTAGCAAACACACAGTATAAGAAATAAATTGTTTTTTACAAAACAAACAAAAAAAGGGTCTTCTTCATAGCATGATATTTACCCGAAAGCACAATACTGATTTTTACCCGACGGCACAATACTAATTTTTACCCGAAGGCACCAAACTGTTTTTACTGATTTTATAATTATTTTTTTTAATATTTTTGAGCATTACACACAGCGCCGTCTGGTCCAAAGAAAGCAGAGCTTGTATTATGGATACCAGACAACGGATACAAATAAATATATATTACTTTTTTTGTAAATACATATATATCATACATAAATACACCCATACTTAGGACAAACACAAATATTTATCACATAAATGTTTGTCCAGTACGGGAATCGAACCCACACCGGACCCACAACCAAATAGGCTGCTAAAATAATAATAATAATAAATACGAGTTTAGGCAAAGAAAAAGAGTCTGCCTTAATATTTGTGGTCCACACTACATAAAAATCGTAGCCCAACGCAATTCTGACCCTTAATATCACGTCAAACTCTAGAGAAAACCTCTCAAAGCTTTCTCCGTTTGACAAATTGGTAAAAACTCCTACAAATGGCGTTCAGTCGTCGAGTTGCGTTGAGAGAGGGCGTCTCGCAAATTGACGGCAATGTGAGAGAAATCTTCAAATATATTTAGCATAAAGTTTTGATGTTTCTTTGGAACTACGGAGCTTTCGTTATGTTATGTAGGCCCATATAGTTCAAAAGCTTTCCAAGTTGTTATACTTAGTCGTGCATTGTTAAGGGTTACTTTTCAACACACTTGCTTATATAGAAGCCTTTATTCCACCATTTTTAACATATTAATAGCGTCTTGTGTAGTAATGAGAATAACCGCACAAGTGACTTTTATTTAACAGTTTTTTTTTTGATTTCTAGCAAGAAGAAATTATGTCTCTGGACTGAGTTCTTAGTTTTGGAAAAATAATTCCAAAGTATTTGTTAAAGACATATTAAAACCATTAGATTCCATTAAATATTATTTTTTTACAAGATATTAACACTTATATAAGTACGAGTATTTACTGTCCTTCAAGTGTGTTGAAAACAGTCGTACGACACTCGTGAGCTCTGCTTCGGTTTCGGGCTGCAACCCACATCCTCGTCTGTAATAATGAGCGGCTCAGCTCACTTGTATCATAATGTACTATTTATTATTACTAAATCAAAAATGATAAATATTTTGCACGTAAATATCCTAAAAATCATTGTAGGTAAGTATTTGTTAGGTACATATTTAATAACAAAATCACTTATCGAAACTTTTTGTTGCTTCTGTGATGATTTTAATACATAGTTTAGTAGAATTACCTTCAGCACTTTAAAATAACTGTGACTGAACTGAACACGTATAAACTGAATAAGTATAAACTGAACAAGTATGAACTGAATAAATATAAATTGTAGAGATAATACGTACAAACTATGTACTTATATATATTGTAACTTTTAGATGTAATTCCATAAGAACAACTACTGATACTAAGTTGTGGAAATACCTCAAATAGATTTTGCAATACACCATATTTTTATAATAAAATGCCATTTAATTGTTAAAAGCATATCATTTATATATATATATTATTTCACTAGCACCTGCTGTTGAAAAAAAGGCTTCTTTTTGTGTAAAATTGCGTTTTTACAGAATACAAAACTATACAATTAACTTAAAAAGCAAAATCCTATCTAAATACAAAATTTCATTCAAACCGTTAGAGCCGTTTCCGAGATACGCAAATATATGAATATGTACAAGAACTGCTAGTTCAAATATATAAGATAGTATACTATATTTATAAAACAATCATTATAACAGAAATACTTATTCCTGTAGTTATTTATATGCCTCTAATTTAAAAATTATGTCAAAAATACTTAGGCAAAAAGGCTTTAACAAAGTTGCTGAACTTAATTAATTATGTAATATATTTAAATTACAACATTGCATATAATGCAATAACTTAGTGAAAGACTTTATTGTTTTATTTTTTGTGCTAAATAAATAAAAACAAATATGAAAGTATTAAGTACTTAGTTTCTTGTTAGCTTCTCTCAGTTAAAAATCATTTCAAACCGGTCCACCGTTTCCGTACTGGTGAAAAGTATTTTTATTCAAGAAAACAGACATTTTAACGGAACTTTTAAATCGTTAATTTAACTATTAATTTTATGGTCTTAGAATTAGACAACAAAAAATAAAAATACTTTTCACTAGTACGGAAAGGAAGTATCTTTCTAACCGATGATAAGTCTATAAAATTATTTGTTAAATTGACGATATAAAAGTGCAGTTCGGAAATCTTCTGGAATAAAAAAAACTTTGAGTTTGAATGGAACCTGTTATATCAATTTTTAATTAAGTTAGAGCACACAACGTGTCTGTGTGTCCAATTTCTAGACGTGAGGCAACACCAGCTCTAGTTGCGGGTGTCCCTGCGGTAACGAGGTATCGGCTAATAAATCACGTGGCGACGAGGCAGACGCTACGAATATTGATGATCTACTAGCGACAGCAAACAAAAATAGATTGTGTTTTTAATGTATTTTTGTTCATTATTTTAAAGATTTAATGAAAAAGTATGTTATAACTTTACTAGTAGAATATTGTGTAAACATGCTATGATACCAATGTACATATTTCTCTATATATTGTTAAAAAGTATTTTTTTTTTTAAGTGAAAACTTCTTTAGCGGCGTTGTTAAACTCGCGTCAGGTCACGTGTCCTGATCGAAAATTCGCAAGACGAAACTCGCGTCAGATTTATTTACATTAGGTTAGTTTTTGTGATGGGTGAAAAATTATAAACTCGCGTCAGACTGATCGTCAGACGGAAACGCTATAAAAATTTACAAGACGGAAACCATAATGCGACGCCTATTATAATTTTGAAGTGGAAACATCTTTAGTGGCATTGTGCACTTTTTTTGTGATAGGTAAAAAATGTTAAACTCTATAGGACGAATAAAAAGTAAGAGGAAATTGGGTTGATGAAAAGATGAAAGTGCGGATTACACATGTTAAATAGTACAGGGAGGTTGGATGTGGGATTTTAATTCTATGACATATTGATATGTAAAATATACTATGTCAAAGAAGTAAATAAACAAACATTATTATTTGTAATAAATAAATATGTATACGAAGTGATGGGAAGTAAATAGATAGTATGTTTTCATTACTGCCGGCACTCCCGGAGTGGAACCCGTTTTTTTGAAGTGAAAACTTTAGTGGCGTTGTGAATTTTTTGTGATGGGTAAAAAATGTTAAACTCGCGTCAGGTCACGTGTCCTGATCGAAAATTCATAGAAAATTCGTAAGAAGGAACTCGCGTCGCGTTTATTTACAATTTACTACGTCAAAAAAGTAAATAAACAAACATTATTATTTATAATAATAAAAGTGCGGATTACACATGTTAAAATGTAATACGATACGATACGAGTTGTCTTGTAACATATTTGAATGTTAAGCGCGAATCGTGTGTAAAGGTTTTCACTGCTGCCGGCACTCCCGGAGTGCAAACCCCTTTTTTTATTCAAATTAGGTTTTTACAAACAATTTCGAATTGTCCAAGTGATTAAATAATATTTTTTTAGGGTTAGGAACTCTTTTAAAACATTCATTTGGTTAACAACATAACTTATATACATACAAGAAAAACAAATAAAAATAATATGTAATATAACACAACAAAATTTAAACAACACTTTTAAACATAGTAATATTTGGCCATATTTTTTTACATTATTTTCATTTTAATTTTGGTTAGGTACATAAGCGGCTTGTAATTAAGCATCTTTAGTTCTATATTTGTTTCATTTATATAGTCTGAAATATCCTTCCTATCCTCCTAATATCCTTGATGCATATTTTTTTATTGATAATTAAATTCAAGTTCTAGTTTTAAGTCCATTATCCTGTTCGTTATTGTTTTATTATTATTTTGTATTAACCTAGGTACAGAAATCAAATAAAAATCTAGAATTTACTAAAATTATAAATTATAATTTCGGATTGTTTTGCCGTCGGTACCAGCGCGAAGCTCTCGGAATAACACTCGTATTATGTTTTTTTTTGCAAAAATCCCACCTTTGTGTGACGCTGATTAGTTCAGTAACGCGATATCCTGTATACGTGACTTGTTTACTCGAAAAAGCTTATAAGCTATAGTGATACAATTGCATGTCTTTATCTGTGGACTAAGCTTAAAAAACATAAGGAGGTTAAGCGCGAATTTAAAAAATGGAGACGTGTTTTTACTTGTTCATTATTTAAAATTAGTCTAGCAGGTTTCAGGAAGACCTGTGAAGAAATATGCATCGAAGACTTATGGAGGACGAATTGAAAACAATGAGAAAGTAACGGCGAGCAAAGTTGTGAAAATATTCACTTAACGCTCCTGACAAATGAAGACTTTTGGCGCCATTATTGGCGTCAAAATATATTTATGCTAGGCTATATGGATGTAATTTCCAACAGCCTTCCGGAGCTTCTTCAGAAGCCTGGACAAACAATTGAAAAAAAATAAAAATTAAAAAACATAAAAAAAGATTAAAAAATGAGCTAGGTACAGTGCAACGATTTAAACAAAATATAACTTTGCACAATGGATGGATAAAAGTAGAGCTTACCTATAATTCCTAAGTGTAATTCAGATAGCGCTTGACCGCTTTATCCGTTCTTGATGCAGCGCTTTATCAGATAAACTTGAGTGGAGTTTCGTTTGATAACAACTGTAAGCATCTAAGTCTGGACTGAACCGTTCTTAGATTTGAGATAAGACATAATATTCCGTAATATTAAAATATTTTAAAGCAGGATTAAATGTTTGTTTAAAAAAATATACTTACGTGTGGGATAATTTTTTTTAGGGTACCTCCACAACACGTAAAGTGGGAATGAATATGTTTTTCTTGTCCAGCCCATAGTGTGGAGTGTCAAAGTCAATTTTTTTATTCAAACATTTTTACAAACACTTTTGAATCATCAAAGTTATGAAATACTATTTTTTGAAATCCGAAACAATGTTGATTTCTACCTAGAAAAATCTGGGAAGAATTTCGATAGTTATTTTTCTGTAGTTAGATAGCTCGTTGAAAAATATTGGGGTGTGTGAAAACTTTTTTCCCAATTAAGTGCTTTAATATTTTTGCTAGAGCACAGTGTCCCCTCACTACCAGCATAATGGCTGTTTTTGGGTGTGTGAAAAAAAATCATGGGCATCAAGCAGCATATATAACAAAATTACCTAAAAGGAAAACTATCATAGCTAAGTAGGCTTTACAACTGAATGCGTAATAGTCGACTGATACTACTGATACTATGACTCAAACTGATACTACTTACTTTATAACTACAGCTGCTCAATTAAACTCTACTGAAGTAAATAATGACTGCTCCGTAAGTAGCAGAGTTTATTCTTGAACAACAATATCTACATTTTGAATCAAAATATAAATGGACTTATCAATAAGTCAGACGACAATTTCTTTAGACGAGTTAGCTAGATCCGGCAAACATATTGACATTATATGCATATCAGAACATAATATGACATCTGATGATACTTTTTCATTTAATATTCCAAACTATAGTTTAGTAACTTTCTCATCTAGGGAAAAAAGACATGGAGGTACGTGTATTCTAGTAAATAAAAAACACAAATATAGAGTTATGGACGTTAAAAGATTTTCTTTATTTAATATTCTAGAGTGCTGAGCAATTGAATTTATTGTACACAAAATACTTATTTTTTGTGTATATAGAGCACCAAAAAATAATAATACTGACATAGAGTTATTTTTCACTTACCTTTATGACATTTTAGACAATTTTTGTAACAACAAAAATAAAATAATAATGTGTGGCGATTTTAATATTAATATATTATGTAAAAGTAGAATGACATTAAATTTTCAGGAAATATTGACAAGTAAAAATCTTAAATTAGGTGTTACCGAATCGACTCGACCAACTAGTGGTACATATATCGACGACATTATACATAACATTACTGGAAGCAAGGGTGAGGTTATAGATTTAGGACTCTCTGATCATACTGCACAAATATTGAAATGCCCTGTAAAGGTTTATTAAAGGACGCGATTACAATGAAGAAAATATGATTAAATTCAAAGATCGTATTGAAAAATTGAGTTTTTGCGACGTATATGCCTCTCTTGATCCGAATGATGCAGTAAATAAATTTTATGACATATTTTTTTATAATTCATGCTTTCCTATAATAAAAATTAAAATAATGACCAATGCCCATCCTAAATGGGTTACAAAATGTGTTAAATTTTGTAGCAAACGCAAAAGAGAACTTTTGTGGAAAGCAGAGCTTTACCCTAGTAATTTAAATAAAATTATTTACAATAACTACTCGAATCGATTTAAAAAAGTAGTAAAACGGCTGCACTGTACTTTATCAGCTATTTTTTTTCGACTTCATATTTTTTTTGGGGATAGAACTTACTGTCATTAATCTATCACCAAAGTTTTATCTTGCGGAACTTTATAGTTTTCGGGAAATAAAATATCGAAAATTCAGTGTCGTAGGATAACTTTGCTTTTACCTCACATAATAAAAGAACAACGAAAGTAATAGTGCAAACAAGAATACCGCGTTTACATAATTTATCATTTTTTTGTAATATCTTTAAACATTACATGGTAATAATAGCCATAAATGTAATATTTCAGTAATTTAGATAATACTATATTATTATGTTTGCACATTGCACATATATAAATATTTCGTTCATTTCATATCTTTTTTTTTGTGGGTAGAACATGGATAAAAGTATTTTGATCAAAAATGCTTGAATGGACTACTATATTAATCGAATCTTGTTTTTATTATATAGTTATAATATAAACTTTTAAAACCAGAAAATAAGAGAGCTCTTTTTTATTCTGTATAATCAAAACTAAACAACAACAATTTCTGAGCGTTTATTCAACCGTAGTACTTATTTAGTGTAGTCAGGGCGACCCACTTGCGGACATGAAAACTATAACGCAAAGCCAAGCGGAGCACATGAAAACTAGCGCACAAAGCCGAGCGGAGCGTGCCGCGGCAGCGGCTGGCGAGCGCCAGGACCACCTGTACTTATTTAGTGTAGTCAGGACAACCCACTTGCGAACATGAAAACTATAACGCAAAGCCAAGCGGAGCACATGAAAACTATCGCGCGAAGCCGAGCGGAGCGTGCCGCGGCAGCGGTCGGCGAGCGCCAGGATCAACTGTACTTATTTAGTGTAGTCAGGGCGACCCACTTGCGAACATGAAAACTATAGCGCAAAGCCAAGCGGAGCACATGAAAACTAGCGCGCGAAGCCGAGCGGAACCAACTGTACTTATTTAGTGTAGTCAGGGCGACCCATTATCATTCATCGTAAATTTAAACAATCGATCTTATAATTCTTATTATTGATCGATTATTAGTCCTTATTTCAAATCTTGTTTTAATTTTTACATTACAATAAATAAATTGTGTTCACCTTGGTTTTTTGGTAGAAATGAATTTTCGATGATTCTAAGGAATTACTCAAAAGACTTGTATCCATTGTCAACAATATAAAAAAAAAATAGTTCAGTATTTTTTTTATTTATTACTATTTGGTTTTGTTTCATTTTAATTTATTTAAAAACAACTTTGTTCATTTTACTTATTTTTTGGAATTTATGTGTTTGTTTTAGATTATAAACACGTAGGAAGTGTTAAACTGTTTGTAAAAAAGCTACTACTATGTAAAATTTAGTAGTAAGTGATACAAAAACTTTAAATTATAAAAGTTATTTTTCCATCAGTATTTGTTTATAATTTTTTTTACAAAAATCGCTAATTTTTCGTTTTTTGCGCTTTTCCTAACTCAAGTGACGTAAAAACAATACAATGAGTATGTTTTTTTCTGTCCCAAAAAAATATTACTCTTTAAAGTCAATGCCTTTTAATGTACAGTGCTTCCCTGAAAACTCCAAACGTGCTTGGGAACATTTATTTCCTTTTCCATATAGAGTCTTGCATGTTGAGAAAGAAAACTCTGATAAATCTTCTCTTACTAACAAAATTAAAAAAAACTGTCACACATTTCAGCCTATTTTAGGTAACTCTAATTTTTGTTCATTTGGCAAGAAAAATATCACCCGTTCTATTGAATCAAAACTCGCTGAGGGAGATATCAAAGGTGCTTCTCGTTTAATTTTTACATCTGATGACTTTGCTCCTGATACTACTGATACTCTAATTGAGCTCCGCTCTAAGCAGGAGGGCTGCATCTGCTAATTTGATTTTTCCAGATCCTTTTGACTCATCTAGTCCATCGCTCCAGGTTTCTTCTGAGGATGTTTTAGAAGCTGTTTATTCATGTCGAAGCGGCTCAGCAGGTGGTATAGATGGGCTCACTCCACAACACCTTAAGGATTTACTGAGTGTGAGTTGTGGGAATACAAGTTTTTCTCTCTTGGATGAACTATCTTCTCTAGTAAATTTAATGCTAGATGGCCGTATAGACTCCGTGTTTCGGAATATTGGTTTAGAACTTAATCTATCAAAATGTGAACTATTTCTTTGTCAAAATGATAACAATTCCCATATTATTAAAAGTTTTCAGTCTGTTGCTCAGAATATTAAAATTGTTGATAAGTCCACACTTCGCATTTTAGGTTCCCCTATATTTGATGAATCTTTTTCATCTTTTGTTCAAGAAAAAATTCATCATTTTCAGTCTATTCTAGACAAACTTTTAGCTATTAAATCTCATGCAGCATTTTTTATTATTCACCATTGTATATTTGTACCAAAATTTACATTTTATTTACGTTCATTTTATTTTTGGAAATTTTCAGACCTTTTGTGCAGTTTTGACAACGTTATTAAAGATACCATTTCAAAGATTCTAAATATTAATTTCAATGAACGTACGTGGCTACAGACAACCTTACCTGTAAGATTTGGTGGCTTGGGTATTCGTTTAACTTCCGCAGTGGCCCTACCAGCTTTTTTATCTTCCGTACATAGTACTCAACCCCTTATAAACAAAATTCTTTTTCCTCTTAGTAATTTCGAGATCTCATTTTTGAACACATGGAGTCTTACTTGTCCCAATACTGACTTCTCCTATTGTTTCAACATGACAAATATTGTGGGACGGGCCGCTTTGCGAATTGAACCGGAAAATACTTTTGGAAACGGCTGTCAATTCTGCAGATCGTGCTCGTCTTCTTGCAGCTTCAACATGGGAGTCAGGGCTTTGGTTACAGGCGCTTCCATCTGCAAACACAGGCACCATAATGGATAATTCCACATTTCGACTTGCATCTTGCTTACGTGTAGGAGCGATCACTAATATACCCCATCATTGCCAATGCGGCTACATGATCGATCTCCTCGGTCACCATTGCTTATCATGTGTTCGAAGCACAGGCAGAACGTTTCGCCACAGCAGCCTCAATGACATTATACGTCGAGCTCTAGTGAGCATCAACACTCCTGCCATTTTAGAGCCTGTTGGTATATTTAGAGATGATGGTAAGAAGCCTGATGGCATGAGTCTTGTGCCTTAGAAGATGGGTCGACCATTAGTTTGGGATGCCACGTGCGTCGATACGCTTGCCTCGACTTCTCTTCCTGGTACAGCTTCTGTGGCGGGAGCTGCTGCCACTTCTGCTGAAAACAGCAAACGTAGAAAATACTACTATAAGTAATAGTTATATTTTTGAGCCGTTTGCGGTTGAAACCTTGGGGCCATGGTCGCCGGCGACTCATCTTTTGTTTAAAGCGATTTCTAAGCGTTTGGTCGATGTGTCTCACGACAGAAGGGCTGGCAGTTATTTCGCTCAAAGAATTTCAATTTCAATTCAACGAGGAAATACTGCCAGCCTTTTAGGTATACTGCCCCATCAGGTCAACTTGGAACAGGTTTTTTATTGGTAGTTTTTATTTTAGTTAATTATTAGTTTTTAATTTAATTTTAATTTTATAACTTCTTGACTTTGTTTAGTATTTTTAGTTGTTAAATAAAAGTTCTAATCAGTGTATAGAATACGGTACATTTCCTGATAAACTAAAAATATCAATAACAAAACCTTTATTCAAAAAAGGTGATCTAGAGGATATGGACTGTTATAGATCTCACTTGTACCGATTTTTTCAAAAATATTCGAGAAAGTGATTTACCAATACCTTTATGCATATTTGGAGAAAAAAAATGTAAAGAACAATATGGATTCAGAAATAACAAGAATATAAATAGGGCCGTATATGACTTTTTTATACAAAATAATGGTTAACATGGTACAGTTAACAGTTACTATAAAGTAACTGCCCGGCCACTACAAGGTGTGATATAAATTTTGACCAAGGATTTGAGAAAATCTGAAAAAATAGGAAGGCCTTGCCTGTAGACGCCAATTTTTAACCTTTTCTAAATTATAATAGCTTAACTTGTTTCCGATAAAAACAGAGGGAGGTTTTAGTGTATAACATGCGTACAAAGAGTTTGTGTTCTACATAAGTTTTGCCCTAGTGTTGAAAGTAAGCGTGTTTTTTGCCAACCGGTATATTTTTTAAACATCGCATCGTTCGAAGTTCACTTTTGCTGAAATGCTCGAAGCCTTTCATTTTTTGAGATTGCACTATGGAGTTTCTTTCTAAAAAACGTGTACACGATGTTATTAAATAAGTAGTTTTTTCCATTTATTTTCAATTCAATAATATTTTAAAAATTTTTAGTATTTTATTTAATTAGTACTGGAAGAGATGGAAAAAAGAGGTGGTTGTTTAAAAAAGAAATAAATAGTACAGAAATAGTAGTTTTATTCTCTTGTATTTTTTTTTTCAATGTTTTAATTAAGTATTTTACTGAAGTTATTTCAGAAGGTTTTTTAATTACCTTTTAGAAGAGAAAAAAACATAGTTAACACTAAAAGTACATATAGTACATATATAAACTTATTTTTTTTCAAATTAGATTTTGTTTATAGGATGTGTGTAAAATATTTTTAAATATATTTCTCATAATAACTTTCAGTTTTATGTTTCTTTCATAGTTTAATCATCAAAGAAGTTGTTTTATTTTTATGTTGATTGACAAAAGAAATATAAACAAAGCAAGGTCTTACATAACAAATATAGGAAAAATTACGAAATTGGTTAATTTTTAGTTATAAAATAAAAAGTTTGTCTGTCTGTCTTTCAAGACCCTTTTACTCAAGAACGCGTGGAGGTATCAAGTTGAAATTATTATCAAATACTAAAGTCGACGGTCACTTAAAGTTGTAAAAAAATCAACCTTCTTAGTCAATACAATGCAAAAATAGACCCAAAATACGGTTATTTTCGTCGCATATTGTGACACGCATAATTTTAAACCCACCGTTGACCTAGAATCATGACATTTGGCAATTAGTAAGATGTTACATCACAAATATAGGAAAAAGTCCAAATTTGTGAGACTTGATCTCATGATGGAATAACTATCAAGTACTATAAATACTATAAGTTTGGACAGAACCCTCGGTGGGCGAGCCAGATTCGCACTTAGCCGGGTTTTTTAATGAAACAAATATCACGTTCGTTTCCAAAAATATCCAACGAAAAAAATATGAAAAATAGTTAGGGACCATAAAAATGAACTTTAGGTTTGGTTTACGAGCATTGTTAACTGTTCGCCGCAGCAGTTGACGTTCGTTACATCTCTGAATAACCCTTTTGGTTGCTTTGGGGATAAATATCGTGATGGTATCTTTATATTAAATGCTGATTACATTACATTTATATAATATCCTACTACTGCAAAATATTCTGGGCAGCGTGTCTTATGTAGTTATGACTATGCTAAATAGTTGTGGTAAATATATACCTTAGTTTAAATTAAACTTGCAGAAGTAGTATCTATTTATTGTTACAAGTTATAAGTACATACCTACTTACACTTGAATAAGTTTGTGATTTTGTGAAACTTTATTTTAATCACCATAATATAAGACAGAATTTTCTTTTATTCTCTTATATTTTTCTATTTTTATTTGCCTACTACCAGTCTGCATTGGATCACCCTTTTAGTCTTTACGGAAGAAGACAGACATAGAAACACACTCTGAGGTATTCTATTCCATTTAAAATGAATAAAATAAAAGCAAGTCATACAAATAATAAAAAAAACATTTTAATTTTTTATTTGTATTTGAATCAGTGAAACATAGTGTTGTTAAAAGGAAATTTTAATAACAATAAAGGTAGTTGTTATTATAATAACAATAAATTCGGGTCCAATTCTGAACCACTGTAGAGTACAGTTTAGAGACAAATTGAGTCTCTGAGCTCTCCTGCAGCCGAAGACAAATGCGCTGAAATGCACCAGCTTCACAAAATGGAATACATCGACTATCGCAGTGGGTAATGACGCGCAGGGTTGACACCAAACCACATTTGATGTTTCGTGTGTAATCATATCACACTATCCAAATCTAAACTAACATATATTTGTGATAATCTATTTGTTTGTTATTGCTCAACATCACTGCAGAAAAAGGGACGGGGAAGGACGAAGGAAAGACTTTTTATCCTGGATAAATCATAACTTACACAGGAATAAAGTTTGTATATAGTTATATATACAAATTCCACTGAATTCCTTTAGCTATGGCTATAGATTGCTATAAAAAACTTCCTTACTACAATCAAGAAGTTGTAGAAAACCTACGCCGATAACCGAATATAGCACGGGTGGAGCCGCCTAATTGGCACATAAGCACAACCTGCCTACTCCATAAACTGCGTAATTCATTCATAAACTAACACTTCCAAATAAAATTAAAGGTACATACCCGTAAATGTGTGAGTGATTAATGTGAGCGGTCACAGGATCGTAACGCAGCAGTGGTGGTCTCGACTCTTTAGAGCGGCGGGGAGTGGCTATACTAAAAGTACATTCTTAAGACTTAAAAAATGGAGGAGGTTCTATGTTCGATGTGTATGTTTTTTCAAAGGTACAGTTAGGGACAAGGGCATTTAAGAGAGGAAGGGCACTGCAAGTATTCGCTCGAATAAGCTGTCCGAACAAATAAAGCGGGGCATAGCGAGTACTTGCTCGAATGAGCGGCCCGAACTGGGGAAGTACCTCCACCTTACAGAAAACCGCGGCCACAATAACACTAACATTGAGTAGTGTTGTGTTCCTGGCGGTGAGTAAGGTTGCCAGAGCTCTCTCTTTGAGGATTCGCTGCGCGGACAGCGGAGGACCGACGGTGCTTGTTGCTGTCATTGCTCGGCGTAGACGCGGCGTGCTGGTTCGGCGGTCAGGGAGACCTGATGAAACGGCTGACCGCTGGCCGCCCGCAGGTTGAACGGGTTCCCGAACCCAGGGATCACTTAATCTCCGCCTTGGGAGGCTGATCCGCCAACCTGTGTAAAGTCTCTGAAGTAGTAGTCGTGCCGGAGAAGGAGACCGGAGTGGACCCGGCTACTACAACAGAGGGGGATCCGCCCGCCGTGCCAGCAACCGTATCATCTGTGTTGAGCTTCGGCAGTCTTAGTACCGCAACTTTTTGTCTTCTAAGCTGTCTGTGCAGTGAATCCTCATCCGTAGTCTAAGTAACTTTAAACAAAATGGCCAGGAACAGAAAAAAGAAAAGAGTTTTGACAGCGGCTACTCCATCCACATATAATGTGGATTTTTGCAACATAAGGGGTATTCACGCAAATCTTAACGCAGTCCATCACCATCTCGAGACTGCGCAGCAAATTCTTTTTCTAACAGAGACGCAGATATCCTTCCCGGCCGACACATCATACCTTCGTTATCCCGGCTACAAACTCGAGCACAATTTTTTGAATCGTGCCGGTGTATGTATGTTCGTCAGGGAGGATATCTGCTGTCGCCGACTTCATAGCCTTGAAGACAGGGACCTGTCGATATTGTGGGTGCGCGTAGATCATGGGGGCCACACTCGTATCTATGCGTGCCTATACAGGTCTCATAGCGGTGACACGGACGTAACTCGACTCTTCACGCACCTGAGTTTGACGACTGACAAAGTTCTAGAGCAATATCCTACAGCAGAATTAGTTATTTTGGGAGACTTTAACGCCCACCATAGTGAGTGGCTCAGTTCTCGAACCAGATATAGAGGACCATACGAGCTCCTTACTGGACCTTCTGCTGACTACACGTCCGGATGGATACTCCGTCTTAGTGGATGCGCCTCTTGGCTCCTCGGACCACTGTCTCATCCGGACTCAAATGTCATGCACACAACCTGATCCTTCTGGGCCAACTAATTGGCGTCGTGTGTGGCATTATAAGTCGGCAGACTGGGATGGATTGCGAGAATTTTATGCATCGTACCCGTGGAGGCAGATCTGCTATAGCTCAGAAGATCCTGACGTCTGCGCAGCCGCAGTCACTGAGACAATCCTCGCTGGTATGGAATGTTTCATTCCTAACCTGCGAGTAGCTGCCGGCATCAAAAAACGACCGTGGTTTAATAGGCCTTGCAGAGAAGCTAAAATTCTTAAGCAAACTGCGTATGAGGCTTGGACCACGGCTCGTAATAATAAAGATCCGAGTATTTCTGAGTTAAAACGCAAATTAAATGCTGCCTCGAGGTTCAGTAAGAAAGCAACTGCCAGAGCAAAATTCCAATTCATTGGCAAAATAGGTGGGCGACTTGCGAGCTATACTTCTGGGAGTCGTGCTTTCTGGTCGCTTGCTAAAGCTGCCGAGGGGAACTTCTGCCAGTCGTCATTACCACCACTGCGAAAGACCGATGGTGACTTGGCCCACAGTGCAAAAGAGAAAGCCGATCTATTGGGCAGTCTCTTTGCCTCTAACTCGAATGTGAACGACGAAGGCGCTGTACCACCTACTTTACCGTGGTGCGGTAAGACCATGCCTCCTGTAACACAGCGCGAGGTCCGGCGGGCGTTGCTTTCCCTAGACGTTCATAAGTCGAGTGGGCCAGACGGCATAACAGCAGTGGTGCTTAAGCAGTGTGCTCCTGAGTTATGTCCTGTACTCACGCCTCTTCACGCTTTCCTACCACACTAGGCAATTTCCGTCTTCATGGAAGACTGCAAATGTGCACCCGGTGCCCAAAAAGGGCGATAGATCAGATCCATCTAATTACAGGCCTATCGCTATAACCTCTCTCCTCTCCAAGGTGATGGAGCGTGTGATCAACACACAGCTTTTGAGATACCTAGAAAAACATGACCTGATCAGTGACCGTCCATATGGCTTTCGCCACGGTCGCTCAACTGGTGACCTTCTAGTGTATCTCACACACCGATGGGCACTAGCCATTGAGAGTCAGGGGGAGGCATTGGCATGTAGCCTAGACATAGCGAAGGCGTTCGATCGGGTCTGGCACCGGGGTCTTCTATCGAAGTTGCCTTCTTACGGAGTGCCCGAGGGTTTGTGCAAATGGGTGGCTAGCTTTTTGTCCGGCAGAAGCATGCGAGCCGTAGTTGACGGTAGTTGCTCTGATAGCATGGACATTAATGCTGGTGTCCCGCAAGGCTCTGTGCTGTCTCCTACGCTGTTTCTACTGCACATCAATGATATGTTGGACATCAACAACATACATTGCTATGCAGATGACAGTACTGGAGACGCTTATTACACGGGCCGTGCAAGCATCCCACGTTCCGTTGTGGAGGAAAAGCGTGAAGAACTTGTGTCTCAAATTGAGATCGGTCTGTCGAAGGTCTCTGACTGGGGGCGGGAAAACTTGGTCCGATTCAACCCTTCAAAGACACAAGTCTGCGCGTTCACCGCTAAGAAAACCCCATTCACGGTAGTCCCACAATTCCAGAACACTCCCCTCTCCATCTCCAAGAGCATTGGGATCCTTGGCGTTGACATCTCCAGCGATGTTCAGTTCCGAGATCATTTGCTAGACAAGGCAAAGCTGGCGTCCAAAAAACTTGGTGTACTCAACAGAGCGAAGCAGTATTTCACGTCGGGGCAAAGGTTGCTACTTTACAAGTCGCAAGTCCGGCCCCATATGGAGTACTGCAGCCATCTCTGGGCGGGTGCACCCGGATACCAGCTTGGCCCTTTTGACTCGGTCAACGACGGGCTGTGAGAATTGTCGACGATCCCAAACTCACTTGCGGTATCGAGCCCTTAAGTCTGAGGAGAGACTTTGCCTCCCTGTGTGTGTTCTACCGCTTGTACAATGGATTATGTTCTGAGGAATTGTTCGAAATGATACCCACGGCTACTTTCTACCATCGCACCGCTCGCCATCGACAGGGAATTCATTCTCACACTTTGGAACCAAAATGGTCGCGTGCGGTTTCAGAGAAACTTCCTCCCGCGAACCCTTGGGTTGTGGAATGAGCTCCCTGCCAAGGTTTTCTCTAAGGACTACAGTATCGGGTTCTTCAAAAAAGAAGTTATTAGATTTCTGAAGGGTCGGCAACGCACGAGTGATGCCCCTAGTGTTTCAAGCGTCCATAGGCTACGGTGACCGCTTACCATCAGGCGGACCGTAGGCTTGTTTGCCAACTTAGTGGTATAAAAAAAAAAAAAAAAATTAAGTTCAACGGTATTAACGGTATTAACCCAACCCAACAAAATTGATTTTCTCATATTATTTTTCTAAGCCTTTTTTACCGACTTCAAAAAAAGAGTAGGTGTTGTCAGCACTGTTTTGCAACGCTTTTTGGTTCCTTATATACCCTACTAGCATTTTTACATGCTTTAAATAAAAAACAGTCAATCACATTTAGATTCGATTCAAAACCATTCAGAGAATAGATTTTATTTAATGTATATTTATTTTACGGTCGTAGTCGACAACCCTAGACGTGAGCACCTACGTATAGTTGGCTTCGTTTACCGCGCGACAGTTTCGACACGACTGAAAGCTTCGTTATGTTTCGTCTCTTTGAGGAATTATGTAGGATTTGACTGTATGTACAAATTGAATACAAGATAAAATGCAAAGTCATTAGAAAATGTTATTATTATCTACTGACATTAAATGAGGAATCATATAATATTACTTACCGATTATTGTAAGAATAGTAGTAGTAGTGGTCATATAGAATATAATCATAGGTGCTGTCGTAGCGTAATTCAGTGTAAGCGGTTAGTTGGTCCTGAATAGAATTAGTTTTACTATTTATAGTCTTTTAATCCAGGTCATTGTCGATTTCAAAATAAAATAACACCCAAATCCTTTAGTTACATACAGACAAAAATACGGCTATAGTGATGACTATACGGGAATTCTTAGTTGATACAAAAATTGCTGTGATTAGATCAATTGGACATTTGGTTACAATGTGAAGGATCAACAACAAATAGACGAACAAAAATACTTTCGTGTAAAAGCTAACACGTTTTGGTATCACTTATTGTTAGTGACAAGACGTTCCCGTGGTTTCACCTGCGGAAAACCAATTGAGATAAAATTATGAGATGTTTTTTAGGGTTGCTACAGCTATCTCTGTGCCAAAAATTAAGGGTCATATAGCAGCTAACTAGCGCCGCTATTAGATATCATCAATTTTCTCTTTGTACAAAACGATTTTCTAAAATCTAATAGTTGCAAATATAAAACTGGTCATAAGCTATTTTTAGAAGGTTTTATATAGCTTCTAAATAATATCTATAATATCTATCGGATGAGTCGTTTTGGACATTGCCTCCTACATCCCAATTTCAAACTTTACCTCTATATTAACCGATCTGAAAACAGGAGGAGGTTATATATTCGACTATATTTTTTTTTGTATGTTCACCGATTTCTCCGTCAATCGTGGTCCGATTTCAAAAATCTTTTTTTTATTTAAAAGAGTGCGCTCCTGAGGTGGTCCTATTGTCACTAAGTTAGGATGTGATGATGGAATTGCAGGGAAATCAAGAGAATACGACCGTTGTTAGGTCACTTAAAAGTAAAAAATAAAAAAAAGTTATATTTGTTACAACTTTATATTTGTTATAGCAACTGACCTTAAAAAGGTAATAATAATTATTTTTAAAAAAAATCTGATCTTAATTACAGTTTGATGTGTCTTGCAAATGAAGTTATAAACTGTTAGAGACATAAACACCAACTTCAAACTGTAATTTCGATCTTATTTTTTTTTTAAATATTATTTTTACCTTTTTACTGCATTCTTTTGAAGTCGGTTGTTGTTCTTGTCAAAAAGTATTTTAATATCAGTATAGATTATAGACTAGAGTTCTGTAATCAGTCTTTTGGACTGTGCAATAAGAGCATAAATGTTTACTTAATTTTTGTGCGTTATGCATCACAAAATTGGCCACACTTTTAGAGACAAAGTTGTTTTTTTTATTTAATCCAGGGTATTAATTACAAGGCGCACTTTAGTAGCTAGTAAAAACTTATGTTTTAAAAAAGATCTTACATATTATATCATATACATATAAGTGGTTTATTTGATGACAATTTTACAATCAAAATTGAAATTGACCGTCGAGAGTTACACTACTATTTTGAAAAGTTTGTTCCAATTCAGTTTAGGTGAAACTAACATAAATTTTGAACAAGTGGTCAATTTAGCCGCTGCTCTGGCAGTTGGTCCGCTTAATTAGCAATCAAGCGACGAATATTAATGTTGTTTTAACACATAATGCGATTCGTGTTCGCGGCTAACAACCATGTTTGTTTTTGACGTAGGTACTAATATAAACCTATTTGTGTTGAGTTTTTGTTTTTAACTTTATTTGTACTTATATTTATGGTTCCGGAGCCAAGTGGCGATAATCAAACCCTTATTGTTTCGTCATGTCCGTTCGTTCGTTCATTAATTATTTTTTTTCGGACATTACACACAACGCCATTGGACCCCAAATTATGCTTACTTTGCTAAGCTTGTGTTGTGGATACCAGACAACGGATACCAATACATATAATTACTTTTTTTTGTAAATACATACATATCACACATAAATACACCCAGACTCAAGACAAACACAATTTTTTTTACATAAACGTTTGTATAGTGCGGGAATCGAACCCACAACCTCTGCACAGCAGCCGACCACACTACCAACTAGTCTGCAAGGGGGTTCGTTCATTAATTCAAATAAAATTTTAGAGAAAGGTGTCTTATATGGTGCAGTCCTTGTTCACTAAAGGATTAAAATTACCCATTTGGTAAGAGGTAGGTATTTAGAAATGATTTAGAATCTAGTATTTCACTTCGTATGCGAGAAAATTAACTAAATAAGGTGGGTGGACCATGGAAGGCCACTGTAACGAAAAAACAGTTTTTATTAGTTCATTTACTGGATAAATGAAAGAAATAAATTATTAATTAACACTTTGTTTTATTGTGTAACATATAAATTTCATTTTTTTATTCTAACTGTAATTACTATCTATTAAACTTAACTTTTATTAAGCTCTTCCAAACGGCCTTGCAAGGAACAGGGCTCCATGCAAGGCCAATATTATAAATTAGTCGTTTAACTTAAAACTAGAGTTGTAATAATCAAAATATCCGCTTTTTCTTAAACTACATAAAAAGCTCTTTCATTTAAACGAAACATTAAATGCTTAACATATTATAAGTTTCTTTAAAAAACTCAACGACCATTCCTTGAACACCATCGTATAACTAAGAATATAATAATGGAAATTATTTAAAAATTATAGTAATGAGTATTATATCGATAATAAATAAGTTACCAATGCGTTTTAGAATAAAATTATAAAAAAAAAAGTTGGCCTATAATGGCCTTCTTATGGGTCCGTTCTTTGTAAGGCCAAAATGTTCCTAAGAAGGCCAAACTAACAATTATCATCTATGACAAGCTATTTTTTATATTTAATAAAATAATAGACACTACAGACTAAGTACTTTGATAATTACGAACTTATAATGGCACATAGTCAGTCTTGTAGTCAGAAATATTTAAAATCAACCATTCCTAAGATATAAACGAACATATAAGAAAATAATAACTAAAAATTCGGAAACAAACTTAAAAACTAAAAAGGATAATAATGTTGGATATTTTAATCACAATCTGAGCATAAAAATATAAGGTCTTTTTTAGTGAGACCAATACACTCCTCGTGATACCACTTTTGACATTCGCTACATTGCCTCATGTCTTCGATTCTACACTCACCACATGCGTGACAGTACCATTTCTTTTCTTCACCTTCTGCACTTTTCTTCATCTCTATTTTCAATCTTTTGCTGTTTTGTTGTTGTGATTTTCTTTTCGGCAGTTTTATGGAATCATTTTTATTGATGTTTTCCTTTTTTTGTTTTCGCTTACTTGTAGACTTTCCTTTTTTCTTACTCATCGTTTGCTTCAACGCGTCCTTTTTTTCTTCAGTTTTAAATAAATCTCGAACTATTCTTTGTCCTTTATAATTAATAGATTTTTGCCCTGGACGTGTAGACTTTGTCGTAGCGTAGTTTGAGTAGGCGAAAAAGTATGAAACGAGTTTTCTTTAACCTGCATTAGGTTAATTAACGGCTCGTCATCACCCGAAGATCTAGTGGCACTTATCTCGTGACTCTTTTGTCTGATTTTTTAATTTTTTGGAGTATTTTTTTTTTTCTGAATGGGATCTTCATCTAATGACGAAGAAGAAGTGTATAAATCGGAGACTTGAAGGTTATGCATGTAGTAATTTTTGATAAATGATTCACTAAGATTCAAATCAAGATCAGATTCAGGGCTAAAATAAACGATATTTTCTTGTAGCCCGGAGGTACTTTGAACAGGATTATCGTAGAGAGATTGTAGAGAGTCATTGACCGTATTATCTAACTCCATGTCTGAAGCATCAGTTGAAGAACTGTAAGGAACAAGAACTGGTTTTCTATTTTCTGTTGCAGCAGAAAATGTTGGCGATGTCGATACGATCTTCTCTTCGGAAGTCGATGGAAAAATTTAATAAACGTGAGAAAAATTATTTGGCCTGCTTTCATCTATCAGAGACGGAGATGAAAATTCTGGCACTTTGTTTAATTCAGATCTAGGGGGCGAGACTTGAGGAGATATAAGCGGGTGGTCGATCTGGTCTTGCAACGTTTCCGGTAAGAGTCTTTCAGTTATAATTGAAGGAGCATAAGCAGCTTCGGGTATTACATCAGGATCAAGAGGGTATAAGCCAGTGGCTTTGAATCCATTTGTTATATTGGTTTGAGTTATACATTTCGGCCATGTTCGCGAGAAAATTTTATTAAATGCAACTTTGCTTAAAGTTCTCTCTAGAGAATTGCAGAGGTAGATCAAGACTTTTTCATCCCAGTGATGTTCGAAGGACCGATTAACTGATTTATCTAGAGGTTGGAGTTCATGCGTAGTGTTAGAAGGTAAGCAATACAGTACTATATTATTTTTATCTGCTTCTTCCAGAACCTCATATGATAAATGACACTTCGCACCATCAAAGATAAGCAGACACTTACCGGTTGCTTTATGTTGAGCGAAATATTGAATGAACTCTACGAACAAGCTACTGGTCATGCTGCTTTTTGGTGCCATGCTTAGCTTTGTACCAGGTGGCAAATTTGATCCTAATTCTGATCTGTACCTTAACCCCTTAATAATAATCATGGGCGGTATAGCATTACCCACAGCATTTACACACATCGCTATCGTAACATTCTCAGCGTGCTCCGGAGTAAATGATTTCTAAGGATGCGTCTTGGAATATTGAATGTTAACGCTGCAGCATTTGTATTAAGTTGATTACTTTGTACTGCTTCCATGGCACGTCTTAAACTTTCTTCATCCCATGCACTACCTTTTTTTCTAGGTTTTGATCCTGACATTGTTGAAATCTGGAATTATGCGTTTAAAATTTAATCATCTGTTCAATTATCGACTTATTCTCATAGCGATATTTACAGACATAATTTAATGATATATCTGTAATAAAATAATTTTTAAAAGGAATGTCTATTCACTCTGAGTTAAAATGTTGAATAATCCTTATAAATTATAAAATTATAAACATAAAACATTGTTTTAACTTTCCCGGTACACATTCCCCGGTGTTCATATTTTCATGATATGAAAATGGTCCTAGTAAGGCCTATGTACCCTAGCAAGGCCAACCGTTAAATTTTTGATTGGCCTTATAAGGAACCACCGGCTTTCATAAGAACACTGCCTATATTTTAACTGAAATCGAAGCAAAATTATAATGTTTTTCTTAAGTACCATAACAAATTCCTATATGAAAATTTACAGTTTAAAAAAATAAGATAATAATATATTATTTACATAAAAAATTACCTTTTGCGGTGCGCGAGAATTACAATTTTGACGTCGTCGTCCGAAGTCTACGAAGCGAGGGACCGCACTAACAAAATAACGACGCGAGCGACTCGCCGCCGCGTCTGTGTGCTTGAGTTTGATAGAGCTTAGTGTAAGTGGAAGGAATTTGTCATCACATGACAATAACTATGACTTTTTTATGGTTGGCCTTCAAAGGAGCATGGCCTTCCATGGTCCACCCACCTTAGTACAGGAAAAAAAAACTGTTCAAGTACGAGTCGGACTTTGTTAACAATTATTTATAAGCAGTACTGATACAGATACAGATATTTATTGGCAACAAGCTATTATTACAAAAATATTATATTCGGATACACTATCCGTTGTACTTTTACTTGAAAAATTGTTGCACATGAAAAATTCTAGAGGCCAGAACTCTCATGTAAGCGATTGCAGATCATGAATTATTATCAACTTTGTTGTTCAAATTAAAAAAAAATGTTTAACACTAGATAAACTATAAGAAGTTTTCGCAGAATTGTTTAGGAATCTAATCGTGTGACTTAGAATCATACAGCCTAGTCACAAATCGAAAATTCCAGATCTCTCAACTAGGCAATAATATTACTTCTGCATTACTGAAATATTGTTAATAATTTTTTCCATTCGTTTATTGCTAACCTACGATTAGAAGGTTTCGTCAGAAGTTTCGGGAATGCATATTCCATTTCGGGAAAAATAGTCGATTTCAGAACTCTTATTTAAGCAATAGAACCTTAGAACGGAAATGGTCGCGTACAGTGCGGTTTCAGAGAAACTTCCTCCCGGGAATGCTTGGGTTGTGGAATGTCAAGGTTTTCTTTAAGGACTACAGTATGAGGTTCAAAAAAGAAGTTATTAGATTTTTGATGGGTCGGCAACGCGGTGTTACAAGCGACCATAGGCTACGGTAAACGCTTACCATCAGGCGGACCGTAAGCTTATTTGGCACCTTAGTGGTATCAAAAAGCAATTTTGTCATCGTTTATGAAAAATAGAAATAAAATGTTTTCCTTAAACAAATTATTTATCGGTTAGAACTATTCATAGAACTATAAAAGTCACCGCAATACACAATTTTAAAAAGTAAAAAATTTTTAAAATGGTCTGCTGTGCGAATGCTATGCGAAGTTAGCAGATATTTTTTACAATTTCCTTTTTTTTTGCATTAAATAACGGAAACTATTGTTTTAATTTATCAGGAACTGCAGAACTTTTTGAATGCAAATAGAATTTCACTTCATTTATAATCTGCTAGAATTTGATCTGCTAACTTCACACACATTATTTGTGGGGGGATACAAATCTTCACCACACATCTCACTTTTCAATAAACCATATTAAGGGCGTCCAAGAGATATCTAAAGAGGGCTCTTAAAACTTAGTTTTAAATTCTTTGTGCATTTCTATTTATGTTAAGATCAGAAGCGGCTCGTCCTTAGGAGCGCTGGTGCAGCGCATTCCCATAAATAATTATAAACAATATGGTTTTAGATTTTACTTAAAATTATATTATGTTACATACCATTTCACTAAAAACATTCAGTGTGTAATTACTGTAAAATTAATGTAAACACAGTTAACTCAAGATTTAGTATGGAATTGCACCGAGGATCTGAGTCACTAAGTTGAGTGCTAGCAATTGCGCTCCTATGAAACGAATTCAGTGGAGACTAAAATCAACGAGTGTGAGAGGGAAAGTTCGACTCAGTTTTACACGTGAAACAGAAGATATTGTATGAAAAATTAGCAAAATGTGGAGCGCTACTCCGGGCTATGTAAAGAAAAATACTGTTGCCAGCTTGACTTCGCCTTCGGTCCGGTCGGTGCGCTGTTGTCGCTCTTATCACAACATATGTCGTAGTTGGTGCGCGCAAGTTTTGGATTAACCAATTAAATAAGTACATTTATTCAGTTTGTTTATTGTCTAATAAGTAAGTAGAGCAAAACAAAATGAGAGTAAACTTTTGATTTAAGTTAAAAAAATATATTTTAAACTATTTTATTACAAAAAAAGTTGTATTATACTATTAAGATGGCAAACAAGCTAACGACCTGCTAGGGTAGATACCGTATAGCCTATTGAAGCTGTACACCAGGATATATTACTCGCATGATGCCGACATTTTAAAAATCAAATGACTCCCTTATTGAAGAATCTCGTGTCCTTAGGAAAAACTTGCACTACGTCACGTAACTCCTAAAACATAGTCTCTTCTAAGACATCAACTAAATACAATTTTCAAATGCCAAGCCATCGTACAATTCACAATATTGGGTCGGTGCAATATTCTGGTATGTTCTAAAGTAATATCGAATATTCAGTTCGTAAACTGATATTGTGTCGCAGTCGCACAAACTGGCGTTCGGTAACGTGCTCTCGGGGGATATTGCGGTTCAAACTCAACTTGAACTATTTGATATGCATACTGTTATAGTGATATTCAAAGTAGTTTAGTTGAAAATCAATCCTGACTGTGTCTATGTTTGTTAGTAAATTTCCACGAGTGTTGAATCAATAATTTGCACGAAAAATTAATGCGTAATTATTAATTACGCGATTTAGTTTTAAGCCTTTGCGTCGTAATGGAGCAATTGGGTGACCTGAGTATTTGGCACAAAGGTAGCAAAAAGGATGGAAAAGGAGATAATATGATACTTCTCATCCCGATTGAGACTTCCCCACGGTTATAGATTTTTCCGTAATTAAAGCCATGGGACATGATTTGATATTTTTTGTCTGTGTATAAGTACATCACAAAGCTAAAATTTTGCATAATATTCTGGGTCAACATTCCGTTTTTTTTTTCTGATAACTAAGGGGAGGAAAGATAGGTAATTTCCTTTCTACCTTTATAAAATTTATATAGCATTATACTTGTAAATAGAGAATTTATCAAGATATCCAGCAGTACTTGTCTCTGTAAAAGCATTCGTGATATCTTGAACATCTCATTACCCTGAGTCTCTCCTCTTGATCTCCTTTATGTACCGTCAGCAAAAACAAACCAAGAATAGTTTTAATTAAAATTATAAATTAGTGCATTATTGAAGTATTCATTGTAAAAAATATTGGAATTATCTTCTAAATCTTCTAATCAAATTGTTAACTTATAAATTTTTAATTGAAATATTATATGTAGGTACTACTAAATGTTGCTAATTGTTACATAATGATAATAAGTATTTTTCAACTTGGTTCTAAGCGCTTTGGGGAAAATCTGTAAGTTCACATAACATGCTTAATAAATAAATACATAAATAAATATAATATAGGTACCATTATTATACCATTTTCAAAAGAAAACATGACATATGTCATCCGTATCTAATAAGCTGTGTCGTTATTAGGAACGAATACGTAATTTAAAGGTAGTTCGTATATTTACGTTCTTAGGGTCTGTCTATGCAACTATTTCAGTTCAAATTTGATAAACATATATGTAGCTTGGCTCCAAAAGAATAACATACGATATATCGCATGTATGTACTTTATATACATACAACTTTTTTTTTTTTTTTTCTAAACCACTAAGGTGGCAAAGCACACGGTCCGCCTGATGGTAAGCGGTCACCTTAGCCTATGGACGCTTGCAACATCAAAGGTATCACTCGCGCGTTGCCGACCCTTCAAAAATCCAATAACTTCTTTCTTGAAGAACCCCATACTGTAATCCTTACAGAAAACCTAGGCAGGGAGCTCATTCCACAACCCAAGCGTTGTTTTAAGTTTGTTTGTTTAAAGATAAACATTATGCTACTTACAGAAAATTAAAGATACTTGTGTGTTATTTTGCTGACGGTACAAATAGTTATTCAACTTTGGATGCATGCATGCAAGTCTTTATTTCCATAAAAAATCTCATAATGTCATATTATTATCGTAGGGGTCCTACTAGTACAATACTATTAAACACACAGCCAGACGCACCCCGAAGTCTCTCAATAAGAGTTCATTTTTTCAATTTTTGTTTGGAACCAGCCATCTTTTGTCTCAATACAAAATCACTTCTAAATCGTTATCTAGAGCAGTTTACGAGAGACTAATGCTAGTAGCGCCATCGATTGTTTTCTTTGATCGCAGTGAGAAAGGTCATCAGAAGTCTTTTATAACTATTCAATGACCTTCTTCGAACCTTAAGGCGCATATAGCAGCTAACTAGCGCAGCCATTAGATATCCTTAATTTACTCTTCGTAGAAAACGAATTCCTAAAATCCAAATGTCACAAATATAAAGCTGGTCATAAGCTATTTTTAGAAAGTTTAATGTAGTTTCTACATAATATCTGTGAGTTGTAGTTAGCATTTCTGCTAAAAACGGCCACTTTTAGTAAAAGTAATGTAATGAAAAAATAAAAAAAGTAATGATCAATGAATGTCTAAAGAAAGTATTTGTTTAGTATATGGTATGAGTTAATTACATAAACATAAACGAAAACATTAAATATAAAACCCTGTGTATTTAGACACAAATATGGTTTTTTTTTTCTTAACCTAAATTTTTATTCAGGAATCCACAGTCTAGCTACGGCTCTTACTGCAGCATAACCTTAGCACTTAGAAAAGGGTATCAAAACAGAATTTAATACAAAGATCATGTCATTACTTTTTCGGGGTTCATGAACATAGCAGGTGATTTATAAGTATATTTGTTTGAAAAATTATAAAACGTTTTTAATTTTTTTTTAAAAATTTGAATTATGGACCTTAACATCCTCATACCACTTAGTACCCCTGTTTTGTCACACCCGGTATGATGCCTGTGACATGAAGACATACAAGAAGGAACTACAAGGGTTCCTTATTGGGCTACAAATAAAAAAGTAAAGAAGGAACATGAAAGCTTGACTGATTTAATGGCATTTGGCGTGCAGCTAATTTAGCTAAAAGCCGCGTCGTCGCTTTGGTTTGAGAAGTGCGAAAAATACTGTGCTTTACGGATATTTGTTCTGAGAAGACAGTGTAGAAAACTCAACATTAAAGTTTAATAAAGAAATAATCCATAAAATGTTAATATGAAAAATTGTTATTTAATAACTTAACTTTTAACTTAACCTCTGATGTGGTGAAAGGGGGTGGTCTTTTGGATATTATCAGGTATGCAATATCAAGGCATAAGGCTCTTTCCATAGCCCGCTCAGTGACTTTGGGCCAACATTGGAGGTCACATGTCTCAGTTCGTTAATTATCAGAGGCTATGACGGACTCTTATCAGCAGTAATCCAGCGGTGTTCATGCACCATGTGCAGAGGTCACGGCTATACTGGACCCACTTCCGCAGCCTAGCGTCCTCTTCTATAAATACATAGCTACCTCTTAAAACTGATGACGACGTAACGTGGCTGTAGAACACTTTATTAACATCATCCAGACAACAGTTTGGAAGGCAACCCCCACTAAAGTGGAATTTACATCAAATTCTTGCCCGCAAACAATAAGAGATAAGATCCGTGAAAAACGTTTAGCCAGAAAACAATGGCAGCGGTCGCCAAATTCAGAAGACAAAGAAAATATTAAACTACATTGCTAAATGAGCACAAAAAGTGTTGAAAAGTATCTAATGAACTTGGATGCCACACCTTCGACTGACTACTCTTTGTAGAAAACCACAAAAAGGTTAAAGCAGCAAAAGTTTAACCAACCTCCAATACGTAATACGGACAACTCATGGGCCAACAGCGATCTAGGAAATGCTAAAACATTTGCCAAACACCTAAAAGAAGTATTTAAACCTAATGCGCGTGCAAACTCTATTGATATTACTAAATAACATCTTAAAAGTACTGATTGAAACTTACTAACTTGATCCACCCACAAAAAGTTTACCAAAACTGAAATGCGTACTACCCTACAAAAGCTAGATCAACACTAGGAACCCGTATATGATCTGATAACTGCTAAAGCCCTGAGAGAATTACATAGAGGTGTTGAAGTATTAACACAGATATACAACGCAATACTTTCTTGATGCTATCTTGATAAACTTAAGCGTCTTAAAAATTTATGCATAATATTTATATTTGGTCTGCGAAAGTATGATCACATATCCGAATTCCGAACAAAGCTTAAGTGGCTCCCAATTCGTCTCCGCCGGAATACTGATATGCTATTTCTTCTTTATTATGTCCTGTTCGATCCAAAACACCATCATATTCAAAAGAATGTTTCGAGTTTATTGGTGCTCCTTTTCTACGTGATTCTACAAACCTGATGTTAAAAACTCCAAAGCACTACAAATGTATAATAACTCATTTAATGTAAAAGCAATCAGATTGTGAAACACATTACCTCTAGATATAAAACGAGCGCAGTCTTTGAGAATATTAAAAAAACTCGTTATTACTCACTATAATAAATAAAAGCTGAAATATCACATCATACCCATATTTCTAATATCTTTATATATTATTGATTATTTATCTCTGCATGAATATGTATGTAAATTTATATATATATATATGTATTAGTTTATATATATTCTTAAATAATTATTTGTTTATGTATAGTATTATGTAATCGTATTATCTTAAATATATATTTTGTATTCAATATTATCTGTTTACATAAATTTTGTTAAAGATCGATTGATTATTATTATTATCTACTTTATTTTCAATGCACACAATACCTTTTATTATGTTTTTTATTTTAAATCCTTCACCCAAAGGACATCCGGGATAGATCGCTTCATAGCGATAAGATCGCCTTTTGTATTTTTTGTTTTATGTTCCTATTGTTTTTGTTAAATTATGTGCAATAAAGCATATTATTATTATTATTATACTCTTTATTTATTTCTATTCTTAAGTTAGGTTTTTTATATAATGAATATAAAAGTTAAATAAAAATACAAAAAAAATACAAAATTTAAACACATTATAAAAAAAACCTAACCTAGGGTTCCGCCGGCAGCGGGGCGGGGCCTAAGCTGCCGGTGGTTAGGGCGACAGAGAAAGAAACCTCCTTACTATTCGCGCAGTGTCCAGGAGTACCGCCACTTGTATCTGACCCTTGACCCAGCTATCTAGTGAGAGTTTCTTGAGGTGTTGTCTGCGCCAGTTCGCGTTTGCTAAGGAGAGCGGGATGAAGGATGTGTCTACCGCCACTACGTCACATTCGTTGCTTAGAAAATAATCCCTAAGACTGCACACCTCACGGTTGTGGAGGTTTTTGGCATTTAAAAAGCCGTGACCTCCACACTTCCGTGGGATATACAGTCTCATAACAGACGAACGTGGGTGTAGCATACGATGCGCAGTAAGCAGTACACGGACCCTTCGGTCCAGGGCGTCCAGCTCAGTTTCAGTCCACCTTAGTATGCCAAAGGTGTATGTGAGCAAGGGCATCACCCAGGCGTTAAAGGTGCGCACCTTGTTGCCACCCGACAAAAGACTATTAAGTACTTTTGCCAGGCGACTTAAGAAGCGTTCCTTCACCGTCCGTTTTATGTCCCCATACACGATACCCAACGACTGTGGCATACCAAGATATTTATAGGTTTCTGCTTCGGGGAGAGGCCTGATGGAAATTGTCTAAGAAAGCTGTAAATTATTTGAATTTACAACTTCCCCCCCCGCTGTAATTATTGTTTTGAAAATAGAAAGTATTGCTCGGCAGCATTTTTGGACATATCCTAAGCTTTTGAATGAGAGAAATGCTTCCGATAAACTGTTTTGTGTTTTTAAAATCATACCTAGAACAACGACATTTCTTCGTAAAAAATGGCAAGAAAAATTTAGAGCTAGAAGAAATACATGCTGGTGTTCCTCGGGGTAGCGTCCTGGGCCCTATACTCTACCTATTATTTCTGACTCTGACTTACCAACGACAGAAGACGTAAAAATAGGCACATTTGCTGATGTGACGGATATTCTTGTTGTTTGTACTCAAATGACTCTAAAGCCTCTGCTCTACTTCAAATAAGCCTGGAACATCCCTTACTGGCTTAGGAAATGGTGAATCAACGCAAATGAAACAAAGCCAGTACATGTCACATACACTTTAAGGAAAGAAACTTATCCACCTGTTCATTTAAAAATGTAAACATACCCAAGCTAAGGAAGCTAAATATCTAGGCCTATATTTAGACAGAACACTAACTTGGAAGAAACATATATTTAGCAAGCGTGCTAAAATTTTTAAAATCAAAATCTTTTTTATTTAAATGGGTTTCTAAGAACACTTTCGAATCGTCGAGTGAATTAACTACAACTACCTTTACAAACTAATTACAATATTGTTTTATTGCGTGCGCCCAATAGGTACTCTTTGTAAAATCTCAAATGATACATAGTATTATAGTGGATCAACTAATAAATACATGTTTTGTATTGAAACACTTAATAAAAAAAAAAAATTAAAATTTAAGTAATATTTCAATTGACCATTGTTTTTCAGATTGCATAGGGGGGGCACCATGTGATACATTAAAGGTCTTTAATTATTCTGTGACGGAATTTAAAGTAACTCCCGAAAAAAATCATATATCATATATCACTACACAGCAGAAGTACATATACATTTATACAGACACACATATTAACATTTTACAAACTTGTAAATAAATATCAATTCATATACATACATATTAAAGTTATAATATAATACACATACATGCACATATTCATATGTACATACACATATACCTATATACATACACAGACAGACAGATATACAAAAACATATAAAGGATATATGAAATAAAACTATACGTAAATTAACTTAGATAGGTCCTATCTGATGCAATCCTCGTTTGGTCGCCCGATAGCGGCAGGGCTCCGAACGTGTATTCAAACAGACATCGCACACCCGAAAATGGCCCAGCTCACACACAACAGCGTGGCACCTGGCAACTTCACCAAAACCAAGCAACCAAAGGCGGAATTCTGCAACGTCTTTTCGTCCAAAATACCTCAGTGCCTCAGGACGAAAGTCGACCAGTGTGTGTTACCAGTGATGACATATGGCACTGAAACTTGGCCTCTAACTATAGGCCCTATAAGCTCAAAGTCACATAACGAGCTATGGAGAGGGCTATGCTCGGGGTTTCTCTACGAGATCGAATCAGAAATGAGGAGATCCGTAGACGAACGAAAGTCACCGACATAGCCCAGCGCATTAGCAAGTTAAAGTGGCAGTGGGCAGGGCACATAGTACGTAGAACTGATGGTCGATGGGGCCAAAAAGTTCTCGAATGGAGGCAACGGACTGGCAAACGCAGCGTCGGAAGACCGCCCACAAGATGGTCAGACGACATAGCGAAGGCCGCAAGAAGACGCTGGATGCAGGCCGCTTCCAACCGTTTCTTTTGGAAATCTATGGGGGAGGCCTATGTTCAGCAGTGGACTTCTTGCGGCTCTCAGCTGATGATGATGATGAAAGGCGGATTGCACACGGTATTGGTTACTAAATAGGATATACAAGATAGCGCTCAAAGACAAATTGCTTGTTACAAATGCATTATAAAACCAACATGGACATGTGGTATTCAGCTAGGGGGCACTTCCTCCATCTCAAATCTGGGAATATTACAGAGTTTCCAAACTTTTAAGAATCATATTTGACGCTCCTTGGTACATGACCAATGAGATATTGCACCATGATCTAAGGATTTCAACAATTACGGAAGAATTAAAGGACAGAGTATAAGGACCGGATTTTGAACCATTGAAATGAGCTTGTTAATAAGTTGATGAAGACAAGGACAATATTTTTAAGGCTGAAAAGAAAAATTCCATTTGACCTATGCCAATCATGCAAGGATGAATGATGCCAATTTCTAAAAGAAACGCATCCCCATAAAGTGGTTTAGTCAGTAGACCTAATTACATACGATTATTAGAATTAATAATATCCAAATGTGCAATTGTAGAATAAGAAAAATAAAAAAAAAAAATACTTTTGCATTCTTCTGAAAACCTCAGGACAATTAATGACCTGCTTCAAAAGTCGCAGAGCCCCTCTGAGAATCTGGGCATCATCCCATATTTCCTGCTGCTACTCCTGGTTTCGAGAGAGAGGAGAAGGTAATAATACCTCTATCCCTATCCTCAATAAAGACTTCGCTATACATGGCGATGAAAGTAGCAGTAAAAGGTCTGTGGTTAAACCTTCACACAGCGATAGATTTTTATAAAAACTGTCTCCTTGATGACGCTAAGGCCTGGATGAACGTTGGATCACGTTGACACAAAGTGCCTGTCCAGCTGGAAAATTGAATATTCGCCACTGTATCCGCTTCTGCATCTCTTCCCTCCATTTAGACTAGCCTGTAAGAGGCTACTGGACCCCTTCGGGCCTACAAGAAGGCGAACATCAATCAAGGGGCTCAAAGTTAAACTTATCTAACAGAAAATCTTAGGTGTATAAGGTACAACTATATATTAGCCAAATTGCGACATGGATATTAGAAAGGATCTTCGTTTTGGCCATGTTTATAGGCCGATTATCCTCCTTCGACTTCTATATAGTCTGGCGCAGCGAATGATTGTCGTCTATGGAACTATATCCTTAACCGAATAGCATATGTCGCAACGTTTTAACTCACGTATAGGCTGTTAATAGATGTTTCGCATAAAAAGTAGCTAATAAGAAATAATAGCACTTTAATATCAGAACCATTACTTATGCGAATGCCACATCCAAAACGACAGCAATGATTTTTATTTCTTCATCTTCACTCTTCGTTTTTCACACTCAGCGCTTGATTGCCGCCTCGCATTCGTCCCCAGAATTTATTAAGTAAATATTGAATGATTCTGTTTAAATTGCAGCCTCAGTGGGGAACTTGCAGCTTCGTGTGATCTTGAATACTTTTAATAAACCTACTGACTGACCTGGGAAACGTTGTTTCGCTGTAATCATAATGTAGACCCTTTTCTCTATCTCCCCTAGTCCCTCTACTCCTCCACTTTCAATTCACACTGAAAATACACGACCCAGCGGCTATTGATTTGCTGTGGTAACCTCTCTCTCCCAAACTCCCTAGAATTCAAAGTCAAGTTGTCACTGATTTCGAACATCGCGTATGCTATCTTGCATCTATGGATCCAAAGTGTCTTTCATCTAAAACTATAACACGAACATCAAGCAACCCGTAATCCTGACGCGGCCGGGAGGGGAGGCGCCATTGGTCTTATTCTGGTACTAAATGATCTGCCACTTTTTGCAGGGGACTGGAAAATAGGTACAAAGTTACTAAAGAGTTAGAAAAAGTTAAATTAATAATAACACTATTTTGAATGTTAGTCACTTTGTTACGGTGTATAAGACAATAGCACTGTACTGAATTTTTCTAATTATATAAATGACTCCCTCGCAGCCTAGTTGGTAGTGTGGCCAGCTGCTGTGCAGAAGGTATGGGTTCGATTCCCGCGCTGGAGAAACATTTATGTCATAGTATAAACATTTGTGTTTGTCTTGAGTCTGGGTGTATCTATGTATGATATGTATGTATTTACAAAAAGAGTAATAATTATGTATTTATATCCGTTGTCTGGTATCCATAACACAAGCTTTGCTTACTTTGGGCCAGACGGCGCTGTGTGTAATGTCCAACAATATCTATTATTATTATTATTTACAAACAGTAGTACATATATTCAAACCAATTAAAAGTTGAGATTAAGAAAATTAGTATCAATTAAAAGTCTTATGCCTTTTTGCTAAACAACAATCTTATTAAATCTACGCCCGAAATAAATACACATAAATAATAAAAAAAAAAAAACATTAAAATATTCTCACAGAAAATAAATGTAACAAGATATTTGTTGTAGGATTCGTTGTCTGTTCTTAATAATAAATGACATACCATTTCATTCCATTCTGTATAAAACGATATTTGTGAAATACAAAAAATAAAACATAAATACCACCATGTGGTCATATAGCAATGAAAAAGTAGCAATTATTAAATAATTTGGTAATACTACAAATTCGATATGTCTACCTACAGAATACATTTTACAAAACAATAAAATACATACGAAACTATAGCTAAAACTACATTCATTATCTTAAGACAATTCATGGTAAGAAGAGCCTTAAATTTAAATCCTTAAAAAGTAAAAAAAATACTTATTAAAATATGCTTATTTACGATCCAGATATATTAGTACCTAAGTCTCAACGTTTTAATTAGTAAAATCTGTTATGAAGAAATGTAATACAAGATTGGCGTTTTTTTACGAAATTAAGTCCTTGAAAATGTATAAGCCATTTGTAATAAACTAGGTTATTCCCGTGACTTCGTCCGCATGGACTTTGGAGAAAAAAAAGCTTTTAACTGTTTATGGTTTTAATTACAAAAACATCAGAATCAGAACTTTAATGCGCTGATTACAATAATTATAAAAGTACTTTAAGCTAAAAGCTAAAATAACTAGTTACTGGTTAAAGGTACTAATGAATTAATTAATTTTGTGTAAATATGACGAATACTTTCTCTTAAGCACTTTGGGCCAGGTCACCATCGGCCTTTCGCAGTGGCGGTAACGATGACTGGCAAAATTTACATCTTCAGCTTTAACAAGCGACCAAAAAGCACGACCTCCAAAGGGACAGCTCGCAAGTCCTATTTTGACGATAAATTGGAATTTAGCTCTGGCAGTTGTTTTCTTACAGAACCTCGAGACAGTATTTAATTTGCGCTTAACTTAGAAATATTCGGATCTTTATTATAAGCCTTAATATTTTAGCTTCTCTGCAAAACCGATTAAACCACGGTCTCAACTCACGACCACCATGGAACAGATTGTATACGACACTTAATTCCGGACAAGACAGTGATCAGAGGAGACAGAAAGTGCATCCATTGAGATAGAATATCCATCCCGATGTGTAGTCAACAGAAGGTCCCCTAAGGTATTCTCGTTGGAAAAGTATCAGTTAAGAGAATTTATAAGTCAGAGCAAATTCATGAGCAGATATACCCCTGCATAGTTATTAGTCCGAGAACTAACCCATTCACAATGGTTAATTTCATGGATCGTAAGTACTTTTGTTCAGTTTTAATTGTTTAACGTAATAAATCAGGTTAGGTTTATGGAAATAATCATTATTGTAGTATTTATAATAGCTTACTACTGACTTTAACGCCTGCATGTGTAGGCGTTTAAATCTTCCACAACAACTAGCTCTGCTTTGGGATATTGCTCAAGAACTTTGTCAGTCGTCAAGTTCAGGTGCCCGTGCAGGTGCCTGTGGGACCTGTAAAGGCACGCATAGATCGAGTGTTTCTTATGTCGGTTTCCAGTGCTTTTAATTCCTCTATGTTTCCGGATTCATAGGTTTAATTCTGCGATTTTATCTGCGACTTTTGATTGGGATAAAATGGGATTTTATCTGCGACTTTTGATTGGGAGAAAACTTGCAAGCTATATGTTCGAATTATCATTATTACATGTCTACACAAATTTGCACAGCACCGTTTCTTAGCTAGAACTCAATGTCGCAACTCAAAGCAGTTTCCGAAGCTCTGTGATTAACGCTGAGACTTAGTAACTTGTGAGGAACTTGCTATTCATGTGGCTATTGGGTCCAAGTCTGCTTAATGTTGGTATACGTATAAAGAATCCTTTATTTACTTAGTTAGTCACAAAATGCATTCGTAAGTACATAAATATTTCTATCAAATTGCTAACAACTTTGGATAAAATTAAAATACTGTTCAAAGATTTTCTACATTACGAAGACTTTTGTTAATGATTATTTAATTTATTTAAAAATAATGAATTTAGCTTCCTATATCATCCTCTTTAACGCTTAACTAAAGGTGTCAATATTATTGAATTTACTTGAGCATTTAAAACACAAAACCAAGAATAAAGACTTTTAAATTTGTATTTACAGATTTTATGTGTGTTTAAATAGTTTTTCTTGCGTTCTCACAAATCCTGACTAATTTTTTAAAAAGAGGGAGAACTGTGCAGATGCGCGTTCATAAACTAAACTCGAAGTTATTAAATTTTGGAAAAGTCGGCAACGCGTGAGTGATGCGTCAGGTGTTGCAAGCGTCCATAGGCTCTGAAGTGACCTCTTACCATATGGCGCACCGCAAGTTTGTTTGCCACCTAAATGGTATAAAAAAAATACAAATATAATAAATTTTGAAAGGCGACGCAATACAAGTCGAGTCAGCGCAAGTGGTAAATCTAATACTGCACCGTATCGCGAGTGCAATACGTGTAGCCTACGGGGGTGTATAGACATAGAGATGTTTCTACCTCTGCTTCAGTAAAAAAAAGATAGAAATGATAAATACACGCTTTTACCCGTTAGAAATACAAAAATAATAATTTCTGTAGTTGTTATGTCTTTATGATAAGATCTTATAAAAATATATTTTTGGACATTACACACAGCGTCGTCTAGTTCTAAATAAAGTAAGTAAAAATTGTACGATGGATACCAGACAACGGTTACAAATACATATATACATACTTTTTTTTGTAAATACATACATATAAAACACACAGTGTTAAGACAAACACAAATGTCCATGACATATGATTGCGACTGAACCACGGAGTAGATAGTGCATAGATAACGTCATTATGATTGTTAAGAAACTACGTGTTTTATTCACATAGTAATTAATATATTTGTTTAAATAACTGTAGGGAGTTTATCAGCTCTAAGGCAGTTTCACTGTAATCGCACAGAAAAGTATTTCTTATTTCTGGATCCACCTCGGAGATTCTTACATTATGTAAAAGTCTGCAAAGACGCTAGCGCCGCGAGCGAGTGCATGTAAATAAAATAAGTAGTTTATATATGTATACATGATATCTACTTCCCGCATTCCTTACATATTTTAGATAAAATCTATAGTAAATATAGTGAACTGGGCTTGTGTTTATTATTATTATTTTGGCTATAGGTAGCGTTTTGTCAATGATGACAGGTACAATCTAACTCTAATGAAAATATAGGGCGACTTAACATACCTCAATATTTGAATTATTGTTGCATCTGTATGGACCATCTGACTGTCTGTCCTAATGTGTTCTAAGAGGACCTAAAGGAGCCCTAATTTACAATGATTAAATGAATCTGAGGAGTCTTCAAGAACTTAAAACAATAAATAAGTAGAGAGGTAAAATACTTCCCTGGTGTATCGTCGGTTGTCCAAAAGTTATAAATCACAGCCAGTCACGTACAACTTGTTTAACACAAAAAAGAGTTACTTTCACTAATGTAAGAAGTACGCAAATATTAATCACAAAATACTTTTAAATATATAAACAAAACTCTCTTTTGAGAAAAATTGTTTATTTTATTTCTGCAGACTAATGACAACCAAGAGTGTTGCCAGAAAACACAAAATCTGGTTGCGTTTGGAACCTAGGCGCGGCGCCGATAGCAACGGTATAAAACAGGTACACACATGACACTAAAAGTAGTCGTGATTTTTGCGGCAAACTGTACATGTACTTAATAGATTTTATTTTCAAAATTAATGTGTGTACATATGGCTTAGATTGAAATACATTATAGAAGTAAAAAAATAATATAAACTTACGCATAGCATTAGCAGAACCTTTTTATAGATTAAAAATATCGATACTGTAAAACAAAAATAACTGCTAACGATTGAAATTGGTTTAGGTGTGCAAATGAAAGAAAAAAAAAAATAGGGCGTACAGTTGAGATAAATAAAAAAACTGATTTTAAAGGTTTAGGAGAAAAAAAAAAGTATGTATATGTATATATATAAAAAAAAAGAACGAGTTGCATTCCGGGAGTGCCGGCAGAAGTGAAAACCTTTACACACGATTCGCGCTTAACACTCAAATATGTCACAAGACATGTCTTTGACATTGTCAAGAAATAATAATGTTTGTTCATTTACTTTTTTGACGTAGTATATTTGACATCGCAATCTGTCATAGAATTAAAATTCCATATCCAACCTCCCTGTACTACTCATAATCGCGAATACTAAAAATAAAAATTATAATAGGCGTGGCATTACGGTTTCCGTATTTTACAAAGACAAAGATGCACTTTGTTCAATTTCCATATTTTAAAGTCAAAGTCAAAGTCAAAATGGTTTATTCAAATAAGGATTTTACAATCACTTTTGAATCGTCAAAGTTATAAAATATTATTTTTTGAACCCTAACACCTTCCCGCCAGTTCACAATGTTGTTGATTTCTACCGAGAAGAATCCGGCAAGAAACTCGATAGTTACTCTTTTAAAAACACTATCAATAATACAAATAAACTAAAATACAATTAATGTTTTAAATAAAAAATAGCTCATTAACACTTTATATTCACGAATTTTACGAATACAAAGCAGTATGGCCACTACACACAGTAGTATGGTCGAGCCATCAGCTGTCACCATCCATGGATGCACGTAGCACGCTGTAACATAAACACACACGACCATTCGCGCAAGCGCCCTAAACGAAACAGCAGGTGCAGGCATACATTTTCGCCGCGCCGTAGAAAGAGAGGGGGATACTCCCTCTCCTACGCCGCGCCAGCTGTCTACTCTCCATCCGTCTTACGAATTTTCACGATCAGGACACTTGACCTGACGCGAGTTTATCATTTTTTACCCATACCAAAAAAAGTGCACAACGCCGCTAAAGAAGTTGTCACTTCATAAAAAACCCAACAATTTGTGGTTTTAATTTTGAAAGAAAATCTAAAAGCTGTAATTCGTCACAATTTTGATTGCGACGAAATGAACAAATAGCACATGTATGTATGTCTGTACAAAACTTGACTGAGGATTAAATTATGCAAACTTTAGTTTAAGCTTAAGTCAGTATAACTTTTGTTTAAAACGTTTAGGCGTTGGCGTCGCGTCGGTCGTGTGACTGGCAAGTTTTGTCACAAGTTTCGAAGTCGCAACATTAATCACAGAGCTTCGACGCGTCTGTGACTCGAGCTTCGAGTCGAGTTCGAGATTGTGCTTTGACTTGACATTGTTAGCTGTGTAAGTAGTGTAGAGTGCATGTCAATGTTCATACTCAACAAATAATAAGATTTTAATGTTGTCAGTAAATACTATTAGTATTATTTACATCTTTGACGTGATAACGTAACGTAACGTCCCATTCCTGAAGTTGAAGTAATTATTCTCAACTGATTCGTGCAAACCATAAGTGACACACGATTATTATTTTCAATACCATTGTGTAGTGTAAAAATTTAGCTTAATGGTACAACTTTGTCGATTTTATCACATCCAACTTATATACTTTTATTTCCAATTATTTTCAAAATTTTAGGCGGTAAAGGATTTTGATAAAAATGACTATGTGCACAGGATGTTGTGTGTTTTACGTTCATACGTATAAGAATAGGTAATATTGGAGAGTTGACGATTTAAATTCAAACGAACTTCGTAGCTTCGCCGAGTTAAATTTTTTTCGAAAACGACCTCAAAATGGCGATGCTTCGGAGGTGGGGCCCTTGCGCGCGATGCGTCAAAGCTATCAATTTAACTAATTAATTTGATGCTTTAGCTATCAAGTGGTGTATTTCGGTTTAGAACATAGATGATGGAAATGTAGCTGTAGTACCAAATATATCCCCCGATTTTCTTATCCTCAGTTTCCTGACCTGCCTTCCACTATAAAAGCAAATTTCAAGACGTATCCATGTCAAAAAAAACCCTCTTATTAATGTATTCTCCAATAACTTAAAAAAATTAATACTGCCACGAAAATATATATAGTGTGGCTAAAAAAAAATCTATGTAAGTTAAAAAGGCGAAAACAAAACTTATGGCAAAAACGGAACCGTCTGTCAGTATAGGGACTTTAACTAGATTCTGATAAGGCATGCTATGAAAATTGAGATTTTTTTTGTTATATATAGAATAGCTCTCCATACATTGAACCGATTTATAAATTCTGCCAATCATAATTGTCTTAGACAAAATTAATTTAGAAGTTTTTTAGATATCCGCAATAATTGTCATAGAACGAAACCCTTCGTCCGGTTTTTTAGGGTTCCGTAGTCGACAAGGAACCCTTATAGTTTCGCCATGTCCGTCCGTTCGTCGGTCAGTTTGTCTGCCCGCGGCTTAGTTCAAAAATTACTAGTACGAGAAAGCTGCAATTTGGCAGGGATATACACATTGATCAAGCCGACAAAGTGGTAGAAAAAAATTTAGGGTACCTAACGTGTAGGGGACTCGTGAAGTGGGGACGTATTTTTTTCTCGTCTACCCCATCGTGTGGGGTATCGTTGTATAGGAATTCCGAGAAAATTGGCGGTATGCAAAGATAATTTTTTGATTTAGGGCTCCGTTAGCTTTAAAGTATTAATTTTTGTTAGAGTCAAGTGTCCCTCCCCTCTACCAGCGAAAGTATAGTATTTGGAAATGTAAAAAAAAATACGGTAGTAGTGCATACAATGAATTTAAAAGGAAAACTTTTACGGGTAAGTACACTTTACAGGCTAACGAGTAATAGTCAACCAAGTTATAAAATGTACTTGGAAAAGTGAAATTTTCGTACAAAAAACAGGTATAAAATATAAGTAAATGACCGATGTATATATAAGTATAGAAAAATAAAATAATAACATTCTAAAGATTATTCTTCTTAAATATATGATAACAAACAATAGTTACGTTCAAATGACGCATTGGACTAGCCGGCGCGCTTGGCGCAACATCGAATCGAGCATGTGACAGGCAGCTTGTCGGATTTTTTTATTACTTGAATATAAAATTAATAAAATTAAAAAATAAGAAAAATGTAAACATTGTTTATGTTTGCTCCCTATAATTTGTATTAGAAATACAAATCGTCTGTGTTCCGACTAAACGGATTGCATTAGAAATAATCCTCAAGACGCTAGACGCAATCTAATTTCAATTTAACCCCATTACTTCATTCACCAGGGGATGGCGTCCGATAAGGAAATTAACTAGATAGAGAGAGAGAGACCTCACAAGTAGACTGCACAGAGAAAATGCTTTAATTTATTTAATTCAAAACTAGATCCTGATCAAATCATATTATTTATCTCTTTCAATTAATTATTAACTCATAGCCCAGCAACATTTGTTCATTGGAAATTTCAAGCAGCGTCGGGCGTGGACAGTCTTTGGATGGGTGACTATCTAGCGGAATGTTTTTTTGTTGTTAGTGTACATAAATTATATGGTGTATAGTTGTACTTAGCAACTCATAAAAATTAACAATATGACACTATCCGACTGTAATATCTTGTATTACGACACTTATACGTCACCCTAGCATATATTGTATTAGCATAGTTCGCTCTTCGACATTGTAGCATACATAAAGCGCAGAATTCGATGAGTCGATTTATTATTTTTTTATATTTATTATATTTTGAAAATCGAAATAGAACTTATGTTATAAATCTATATTTAATAGATAGAATGTTTTTAAAAAATTTGATAAAGTATGGAAGAAATTATATTAGCATGTATGTATCGAAAAAAAAAAAATTAAATTTTTGAAGATTTAACGGCAAAGGAGATATTTTTTTATTCAAAGTGAAAAGACAAGATACTTCTCTATAAACAGTAACGACGTACCGCGCGCGCTGTATTTTATCTTCGAAAAAGATTTTTTATATTATAGGTGTAAATAGTGAAAAAAATAATCGAAGTAAGACTAAATAAAAACCAATATCTTTCCTGGTATACATAATATTTTAGAGTCAACCTCCTATTCAAAAAAAACATTAAAAAAACGGTAAGAATGGGCAAATTACTCCATAACTCGGCCCCATGACCTTTCGTTGCAGGCAGTGCGTATGTACTCTAGCTAGAACTTTTGTCTGAAAACTTTATTTAGATCACCCCTCTGTTTTAAGCTAGACTCAATAAAACCGAAATTTCCATTTTTAATTTAAATTTCGGGCTCAAGGATGGCCATATTCTTCTTTTCCTCACCTCGGAGGGCAAAATGACTTTAAAATCGTGATCAGCGCACAAAATAACCCCTTAGAAAAAAAAAACTTACCAGGCGACTGGACTATAGCTAGAGGGAGAAAAGCGTGGTAGCTCATTCTACAAACTAAGCCTTCGCGGGAAGAAGTTATCCTGAAACCGCACTGAAGGTACATGATCATTTAGGTTCAAAGGTGTAAGAATGAATTGGGATGGCAGAAAGTACCCCTGTGCCTCCTATACTACAAAAAAACAAAAAAATTTAGGCTTTGTTTTTAGTATCTACTAACTTATTTATATTACTTAGTGTTTCAATACATATTGTATACTTTTTAGCTAATTATCAAAGTATTGTATTATTACTTTAAATAGAGCTTCTTGCCAGCTCTTGTTGGCAGCAATTAACACTGTTTATATTGTTAGTATTGACGATTCAAAAGTGTTCTCAGAAATCCATTTGAATAAATATTGTTTGATTGATTAATTTCCCATTTAACTGATGAATTGAAATTTAGCGTTGACATTGCGTTCTTACTGAACCCCTGCCGTCTTGTGATGTCACACACGATGTCAATTAGTTGGCCCACTTGAATCGGATTGTGTGTATGACCTTGAGTCCGAACGAGAAAGTGGTCCGAGGAAGTCAAGAGGCGCATCCACTGACCGGAATTTCCATCTAGACGTGAAGTCACAAGAAGATCCAGTATGGTACTCTATATTTGATACGCTTGTTGGATAAAGTACCAGTTGAAAGAATGCATAAATCAGAGCAAATTCGTGAGCAGATCCCTGCGTATAGTTCTTGGTCCGAGAACTGAGCCACTTACGATGGTGGGCGTCTCCCAAAATAACTAGCTCTTCTGTGGGATATTGCTACACTACTTTGTCAGTCGTCAATTCTGGTACCTGAAAATTCGAGTCACGTCTGTGAGAAACCTGTAAAGGCACGTATAGATACGGCACACGCGCACCTACAATATCGAAAGGTCCATGTCTTCAGGGGTTTAAGGGCAGCGACAGCAGATATCCTCCCGGACGAACATACATACACCGGCACGACTCACAAATTTTGCTCGAGTTTGTAGCCGGGATAATGTGCATATGATGTATCGGCCACGAAGGATATCGCGTCTGCGTTAGAAAAATAATGGTCGAAATATATTATATTGTGCGCTTCATCTCCTAGTATTGTGTTCAAAAGAAAATAAATGAAATTATGCTCAGTAGGTACCTATATAATGCTGTTGCCTTGTTGCAACCCACGTCACAAAATGGCGCTTACGTAGGTTTTCCTAATAGAAGTCTCGAGAAGAGATCGAAAACGGATTAAAAAACTAATTAACTGAGGACGCTTCTCTTAGATAATTAAAACCATATTTTATTTCTCTCCAATTACAAATTGACCTACGCTGTCTCTTAGGGAGCAAAATTACAAATATTAAGAACTGCAAGTGTACCTTTTTGTTCTCACACTTTGTGAATAACTTTCTAACTTTAAAAAACACGAAACTGTAATTAAGGCTTAAAAAATGAAAATGCGAAATACACCATCAAAAATTTTACCATATTTCATTAAGTGGCTTTTCTTATTTCAGCCTAAATCATAGACATATTAGAATAGACTGCGCGAGTACCGAGGTGGCCCGTTGGTGAATGCAATAAAGCGAAAGAAAAAGAAAACTTGCATATAGGACACCTTTATCCTTATCTAATAAGCTATCTATGTTTATGTCCTAAAGCTAGGGCTTCATGCATCCGGAATTTCTGCGCTGCCAAGAAAAAATCTCGGCCTGATATCGACTACATGTGGCCAGTTTAGATCCGGAGATTAATTAACTCGTCCGCACTTGGATAGTTGTCACGATACTTATTGTTTTAAATGAAAACCATATCTTTGGCTAAGTTTTTATATTAATTTGTATGTGGCCGGTAATAAAAAACTAAATAATAGAAAAGAAAGTTAAAAATAATGTAGAAGCTATCATTTTTATTATTAAATACATGAAGGCAGTACAGGCATCTACTTGGTTTGACTCCGTCCACCCTCGACACTGGCGCAAAATTCCGAAGTCCTGAGAAACAAGAGCATAATCAGGATGGTTCCAGGTAATATTAGGGATCGAATAATTCCGGATCCTATGCAGAAATCGATGCAGGACAATTTTTAATGTTTACTTGAGCGACGGTTTAGATCCGGGCTTATCTTAGGCCGATTTTTGGAGGGTCCAGAGAATTCCGGATGTATGAAATCTGAGCTTAAATCATAGTTTTTCTAAGTTTTAACGTTACAACATTGTTATACTGTTATAAATTATTATTATGTTATAACACTCTTAACAAAATTACATAGGTACGAAAAAATAGAGGTTAACTATTGTTTGTTAAAAATTTACAAGAAACTTAATAGTAGGTAAGTTAATTTCTACTTCCATTTTCCATCACCTTTATAGTATTTTAAAGGTTCGTATATGTCAAATTGGTCATGTTTATCGATCTAGATCTAGATCTCGGTTTGTATGTTATTTAATATTTTGACACGGGAACTTGATTTTAATAAAAATTAATCGCTCGAACTTCATAACACGATCTTTGACATGTTACTCGATACATTTTTTGATAGATCCTCGTTTCGCTCACATTTTTTTTGAATCTTTAAAACGAAATGCTTTTTCGCGATTTAATAAATAATTGATAGGCAATAAAAATATGTTAATATGCTTATACCAGTTTTTTGATAACTATAGTAGTTTTTTTTATAAACGACGTTTTATTGATTTTTCGCAAGATTAAGCATTGGCTGTTGCCTTCACAGTAGGCAGCAATTATATACCGCTCTGTATTTGCTTGTGTCTCTGTAAAGGCGCACTCTTAAGTAAAAGAGACAGGTAATGGTTTGATATAATATTGAAGTTAATTGAAAACCGAGCAATCGGAGGAGAGACAATTATTATTAGAGGTAACACGCTGTTAAAGGTAACTGATCTTCGAGAATTTGCGGTAAAGCAACCTAGGAATTCAGGAACAGGAGCTAAGTTACTGATGTTTGTCACGAGTTTCGAAGTCAGAGCATAAATCAAAGGGCTTTAGAAAGTCTGAGGTTTCGAGCTTCGAGCTTTGAGATTGAATACCAGCTTAGTAGAGTGTTCACACATACTAATGCTTCACTTGTATTTGAAGATATTTATATTTTCGAAAATAATGCTCACTAAAAGCAATTTTCCCTTATTGATTGGTTGTGTTACATTCCCCCCATTTAATAATATGTTCTCCGAATCAATAATAGTATATATGTTATGTTATGTATGTAGCTTTTGAATACTTTGAGCTAAGATAGCCAGCTAGAGTACTTTGAGCACTTACAAAAAAGAACAAAATCATTTTCACATAACATTTTTATAATAATTCGCCATTTCCGTCTTGTGTATTATTCGAGAAAGTTCTCTGGAATTCCCGACTTGGTATGAGTTCTGCAAAACAATTAATTAATGTCAGCAAGAGTTCAATTCACACCGGGGCAACTGAAGGAACATTTGTTTACCGCCGAAAGGGTGCTCTAAGTGAAAATCTCAAACGCCTTTTCAACTGTGGGGACTAAAAGCTGTATTCATCGCTCCGTTCCGAAAAACAGGTTAAGAAGTGGAAAAAATGTTGTAAATTATTTTGTTGAATCCATATTAAAAGTGGAAATGTTGACTAGCGCTAGCGTTATAGCTAGATAGCCCGTGGCCGGCTGACTTACTGTACTGTCTTGTACCTACCGTATACGAAATGGGGGCTCGTTAGTCCCAACAGGGTTCTTACACACAATCTTCTTTTTTGGATTAAAAAAATGGCTTATTAAAAACGCATTTTATAACATAAAAGAATTTATTTAAATAACAATTAAAATGTAAAAATGAAAACTTATAATAATGAAATATTTGTAACATTTGACATATAATTTTATTATGAATAAATGAGTATGAGTATGAGTATGAGTATAGAGTCACACAAGTGACACAAGTGTGAAAGATGTTAAAAGAGGGATGCCCACCGTCCATAGTTATTCCGGCCACAAGTGCCCACTTGTATAAACATATTAAGATGATAATGGACTTTACAATAGGTGCATTGATAAAAAAGAAGGTTAGTAAAAACTTAGAGTTTTAATGTAAGACATTTTTAATTTTTTCATTTTTACTGAAGCTTATTAATGTTTTACGTAACTTGCATTCATTATTTTTTATAAATACCTAATATTATCTGTTGTTGTTTACACTCACTCACTAACAGATACATTGACTGAACACTATTATTGCTGCTATAGGCATTACGTAGGGTTTTTTATTTTATTAAAAGTCGGTGTACCAAGCTGCCACCTTAGTACATTGACACATTGCAATAAGCTAATGTGTTTCCAAAGTGTACTTATGTGGTGATGGTTCATCCAGCTTTTGTTAACCAATCTTAAATACTTCCGCAAATATATGGCATTACATATTCCGCAAAACAGTATGGCGCGTCTATAACTTTGGATCTACTTTATGAAATTTGATGAAACTAACTTCATCAGAAGCGCCTGTCTACTTTTTAAAAGTAATTATCGCATTAAAATAGCTTAACCCGTTAAGCCGTGATGTCTGGCAAAAGGTTTTTCAATTTATTTTTCATGTACATACACATCTTTCCATAATAGTTGATTACTATAGTAGTGCTGACAAATATTTCTGCTGATTTATAAACACAACAAAATAGTATTGGAACTCAATATTTATCATCATAGACAATCAAAATATTGTCCAGAAAGTGAGCAGGTGCAGCGAGATAACTCTGATCCCGTCCATATCCTAAGTATCAACTAACTTCTATAGGCACAGCATACAACTGTTCTGCCGAACTGCCGACAATACAGTTGCAACAATACTGTTGTACTGCACTACGATCAAAAACATTCATGTTTATTAATATGTACACAAAGTATATTTTTCGACCAACACGGCGGCTAGTAATTTTTGCCCTACATAATATATAGTTAGGTAAAAACGTTTCGCTACTATGCTTAAATAATTCCTAACTTCTACAGTCAAAAAAATCTATTTCCAGTTATTTTAAAATAACGACGTTTTTTTAAAGAACTGAATTTTCTAGGCGATTTTGGCCATAAATGGGCATTTCCCTTTTACGTAAACTTATGTCAAAATATAATGGTAGAATGTTTAATATTTTGAAAGAATTTATAATTTTAATATCAAAAACTACAATGGCCGGTTTCAAGGTAACGGCAGACAGTTTTGAAAATGTCAGAAAAAAATTAAACCTTACAATTTTTTTATAAAAGTTGAAATTTACATATAATATTAATTACCACCCTTGTGACTATTATTGCGTCGTCCAATTTGCAACTTTTTTAGTATTGTTTCTTGTTAATAGCTTGTGTGTTATTGATTTCTGTATTGATCGACAATCCGAATTAGTTGACATAATTAACAATAACGCGAGTGAAGCCGCGGGTAGATGCTAGTTATATATATTAAAACGCTATACTACCTAAATTTAATTTTTTTGTTAAATGTTTCTCCGGATCCGCTGAGCAGATCCAACTAAAATTTTATGACTCTGTTCTTCGGGATATGCATCAAACCCTGAAAAAGATGAAAACACGATCAACGAATTTTTGTTCGATAGAAAAAATACCTAAACTGACCCCTTTTCACTGTTTTGTTTAGTTTTGTCAAGGAAAACATTCAAAGTTCTTAGTGCTATTCGTTTACAACTGTGCTAAAGCGTAGTCGTGATAGTGTTTTAAACTCTGAGAAAAAGCAATTTTTGATAACAATGATGTATAATAAACTTAAAATTTTCAATGAAAATCTCAGTGAGTTTAGATTTAGCTGCACTACTCACGCACGCTCAGTTACATATCGCGTCATCTTTGTTTTTACAAAAGTTTTCTGTCACGTAGTGCAATCATAGTGTAGTAGTGTAGTGCAAGCACAATCATCCGCCGCACCAGCTCTATTCTGGTTTCCCTAACGATGTGATGGCGCCAAAGTGTCAATGCAGGCACAGATTATATAATTAGATAACGTCCCACATTAAGGGCCGCCCCATCTGCCAAGGAATCAGAGTAATATTTGTAAATATAATTTGATATAATCCCACTCAAAACTGTTCAGCGTTCACAAGCTTGACTCAAATCAAATCAAATCAAACTTTATTTAAATAGGTTTCTAAGAACACTTTTGAATCAATACACTGTAAACAATGTTAATTTCTGCCAAAAAGAGCTGGTGTGCGGACAGACCCTTCGAAATCTGTGGCACAAGGTTTTGCCCGTGACAAAGAGTTTCTTCTTAGGCGCTTGTGATATTGAATTGCGTATATGCACACAACAGACCGATTTTATTTTTTATCTTATACTTCTAACTTTATTCTAACACATATTTACAAATATTTCACTTTAAACAATATAGATTAGTATCTGATGGATACTTCTTGAAGCTTCTTGATTGACTGAACACAATTTTTTTTTTTTCTGAACTGACTATGCAGTTGGCTGTTGCAGCCATTACTGCTTCACCGGGCTTTTGGGGCGAGACTCTGAAGGAGCCTCAGCTCATATAACGCCCAACGCTCAAGGGCTCCCCGCGGGGGAAGCCTCGGCTTGGGTTGTCGCTCTCGGGGGCGTCCCTTCGACCCGAACCCGAAGGTGAGTCACCGCCAGGAGGGGAGTTCCCCGTTACGCGGGTACGGTTGCGATAGAGTGGGGGCGAGAAGCGCCCCGGCACTCTTTGATACCTCGTGTATCCTTGTGGGCGCCGACGAACCCGGGGACGTCGGCGTCGTGTTTGGAGGGAGGCCCTATTCGGGGAGGTCGTAGAGACTAATCTCGCTATCCGGACAGCGAGATCGTCATCTGGGGCCGTTAGTACGTGCCGAGGCCGCCTTACTATAGATTTACGACCGTGCCCGGGTCGATCGGGGGGATGATACGTCGTGGATTGCACAATTAATCAATTCGGGTGATTTTGCGTACGCTCGAAAAAGCGGACTGCCAAGTCTTTAAAATATTGGGGAATCGTGGGGAGTTCGAAGTCTCTGTGTAGGTCCGCGTTGCGGACGTACCAAGAGGCCCCAGAGGCCGCTCTGAGAAAGCGGTTTTGGAGATTGCGCTTGGATAACGCAAAGACTACGCTAGCATAAGCTAGTATGGGGCGGATGTAAGTTGTGTAAAGATTTAGCTTATTTGTAAGCGACATCTTACTGTACAATACAATACAATACAATATTCTTTATAGCACAATAAGCTTAAAAGCGATCTCTACCAGGCAACCTTTGGGTAGAGTAATATTGACAGGAAGAGGTAGGTGATACATAAAACATCATAAGTAAAATTATTAGGAAGAATAAAGAATATAACAACACTCATAAATACCTTTGTACTTACTATATAGATAAAATACATATACATACTTAATATAATTACTTAAACAAATACATAAAATAAATGATTATATAATATGAATAGATAAACATACATACATACAATAAAGTAATAAAGATAGATATGTTTGAATAACCAGAGGTTGGTCAAAATTATAGAAAATTAGGAAGTAGTACGTAAGTAATAAGATTTTAACGAATTCTTGAAAACAGGCAGCGACTGGATTTGCCTTATATTTATCGGCAGAGAATTCAAAGACTAATGGCTTTTACAGTAAAAGAATGATTGTAAAAATTAGTACTGTGTCCAGGTGTTTTAAGAAGAAGACTAGTAGACGAGCGAAGAGTTAGACAAGGCGAGCTGATAAAATTAAACCGCTCTTTTAGATAACATGGAGTAGATGGATTGAATAGCACGTTATAGAGGAGTGAAAGAAAATGTACATTCCGGCGAAGTCGGATTGGAAGCCAATTGAGTTGTGAACGAAATTCTGAGACATGGTCATATTTTCGAAGACCAAAAATGAAGCGAATGCAAAGATTTTGTAGACTCTCCAGTTTATTAAGTTGTTGCTCTGTCAGGTTAGTACAGCAAATGTCAGCATAATCAAGTAAAGGTAGAAGTAAAGACTGAGCAAGCACAATTTTAGTTGACACAGGTAAAAGATTCCGTAATCTTCTCAGGGTTCCGGCCGAAGCAAAGATTTTTCGGCTAATTTCCTTGATTTGTGGAGTCCAAGATAACGTGCGGTCAATATAAATACCAAGACTTTTTATTGTGTCACTAAAAGGGATAATGATACCATCGAGTTTTATTGGGGGTAAATCAGTCCAATTAATCTTCGATATTAGTTTTGGGCTACCTATAATTATGGTCTGCGACTTGAGAGGATTCAGTCGAAGTCCATAACATCCACACCATTCAACTATTTTATCATGGTCAGAGTTAATAGATTGAATTGTTGTTACGATATTTTCTATGGATGGTGGAGAGAAGATAGTTTGAGAGTGATAGTGTTAATGAAAACTGCAAACAGGAGTGGGGACAACACGCCACCTTGAGGTACGCCGGCAGTTAATGGGCAACAGTTAGAGAAAGATTCCTCTACCCGAATGCACTGTCGGCGGACACCCAAGTAACTACGAAACCAGTCAATTACTGTTGGAGATATGTTAAGAGAGCTTAGGTTTGCCAACAAAATGTCTGAATCCACTGTGTTAAAAGCATTGCTAAAATCAAGAGCAGACAAGACAGTGACTTGCTTACTGTCCATACCATAACGGATATAAAGGTGAACGGCCGTGAACTGTGCGCGAGACGGGCGGACGATAAATCGCCTACGGGCGGACTAGCGGGATTAGCTTGTATAATTTTGCAATACAAGCACGTATGCACTTTTTGTCTGACCCCAGATCGTAACTTAGGACCCCAGTACCACTGTCTTAGTTCGTTTAAAATTGTATTAGCACTTGCGTGTTTCATTTGTTCGTATTTACGCAATATTAACAGTTCTAAATACCTATGGTTGTAATCTATTATCACCGGGTGAATGAACTCACTTTTGACGTTTTTTTGTGGCTTCAATACGACTATTTAGTTTTAAAAGTCCGATTTCATCGAGATATACAGTTACGGCGTAGAGCCTGTCGTTATTTCTAGTCACTGACTCAGTTAACAATTTTTATTCACTCTGTTTAGTTCTTTTTTAAAACACTCGCGTTGCATACATTTTAGCCACAGAAATTCAGCTCGGTTCATTAGCTCGGTAGGTATTTGGCGATAACAAAGTTCACTGACCGCGTTTTGTGTTTTATCTTTATTATTATTAACACTCGCGACGTTTTTAGGTTTCTTATTTTTAATACGATTCATTGCGTTTATATTGACGGGCACTTAATATTTCAATGAATTGTAACACTCGCGCTGTGGTACGAATAAGTCTTTTAACCACTTTGAAAAACGGTTAATGTCCGGTAGCACCACTTTTAAACAGTCCTTACTGATTTTATTTGAATTTTCACTTATATTTTTATTTAATGAGTCTGTTTGTTTTTCACTGCACTGTTCGTTACAATTATTTTCACTTGTGAAGAGTACATTTTCTGGCGATGGTGGCAGCGACACCGGCTGGTGCGGCCAAGTCTCCTCTGAGCCCGTAGGAACTCAGGCCCACAGAACCATCTGTGTTCGGCGGTGAATTTGCTGGATATAGGCCTCGTCGCATCGTCGGCCGGGTTCTGCTGCTCGTTGTTCTGGCATTCGTCGTACTTGGCTGCGATTTTTTCATTTTCATTTGTCCATAGCAATGGTGCCGGTAGCATACCTTCGGGTAGGTGTTCGATGTATTTTTCTGAATACTCGGTGGCACACGGTTCGGGATCTTGCTTCATGGATTTCGGTTCCGTATTCAATGATTCGGGTTTGAAAAAATCTTTCGTTGGTTCTTCGACAGCGGCATGAGTGCATACATTTTCGCTTTCGGCGAATGTTTTCTTTGACGTTCCATGTAGCATCCATCCTAGCCTAGTTTTTGACGCGACTGGTTGGTTTGAGCGACCTCTCTTGACCTTTCTTGAGATAATGTATTCCCAGTTGTCTTGTCCAATCAACATAGTGGGAACGGCATGGTCATAGGTCAGCTGATCGGCAATACCATTGAGGTGTTTGCAACTTTCGATGTCGGCTCGCTTTATCGTTTGCGTCGTGATGTTCAAGTATGGAACTGTTTTTGCAGACCGTATTAACAGCTGATTTTCTTGGTCGCGGCCTCGGACATTGAATGAGACAATTTTGCTATTTTTTGCTTCAATTTTCTGACCAGAAATGCCTCGAACTGTCATTGGTTTTACTGAACCAGTGGCTCCAATTTTCTCCGCCAACTCCTCCGTCAAGCAGGTCCCTTGGGACCGGAGACAAAGACGGGCGCTATTTTCAGCAGCACCTTTCCTTCAGTGGTTGCCGTGGCGACGTGTTCGATTGTTGGTTCTGGCGGCGGTGACGGCAAAGCTAGTTGGGCAGACTCTTCGGTAATGGTCAGCCGTTCAGTTCGCTCTTGCTCCTCATGTAGCAGTCTATGGTGAGAAAACTTGCATTCTTCCACACCACATGGTCTCGCGCGGCAAGTATCTTTGCGATGTGAGCCGCTTATGCATTTGAAACAAATTCGCATTTCCTTCACGATTTTCCACCGTTCTTTTTTCAGCAAAAGTGGGACATCTCGCAAAGTTTTTTCGTTCCACAGTACGCTCCTTTTCTGGCAGCGCGTAGCATCCGCATTTGTCCGCTTCTATGTTGAGAAAATCTGCTATTTTCTTGAGTTCTGGTACGTCGTCTGACCGTCTAGCTCTGTACTCGAACCATTTTGATCTCAATATAGGAGTAAGTTTTTCATATACTACTCGCGCCATCTCTGGGTTGTAGAGGTACTCACGTTTGTTCAAAGCTTCTATCGTGGAGACACTGTTGCTTATTTTGCATGCAAAAATGCACAATTCACGTGGCGATTCGTTCAACTTATGTGCGGTTCTCATTTTGTCCATCTCAGACATAATAATTATCTCAGGTCTTCCAAACCTGCGTTCAACCGTTGACATTATTTATAATTTCCGGTTCTGGGTCGACTAGTAGTAAACTGGACACTGTTTCTTTTGCCGCAAACTGTAGGCTTCTTCGTAGCCTAGCTACATTCTCTACTTTGGAGAAATATTTCGCTTTCCTCTGGATTTTTCCTCGACATATTCCTGCCGGTTTTGTTCGACGTCGTTCAATTTCCTTTTTTTTTTTTTTTTTTTTTTTTTTTTTTTTTTTTTTTTTTTTTTTTTTTTTTAATATGCGACGGTGGCGCCCCCTGGTGGGGATTTTCAGCGATTGCTAATAATGCAGGCTCTTTGATCCACTCTCTTACCCGTGATCCGGTTGTCGGAGTCTGACGACTCATCAGCCATTCTGGCCAGTCGTGCTTTCGTTAGTTCTGCTTGGGTGTGTACTTCTTGCAGTTTTAGTCGTGCTAATTCTTCAATTAACTCTCTTTTTCGAGTTCTTCTTTCAGACTTCCTTGACCCGGCGATGCTCTTCGGCGGGTCAGGTACGGAGTTAGGCTGTTCTATGGCGGTGACGACGCTAATCTATGCTTCCCTCGCGGCGTCGGTGGTGGACGCCGTCGTCGTCGTCGTGGTTGGCCCTGACGACCAAGTATGCGTGGTCGTTTCTCCGGTCGTGGCGGTGGCGTCACTCTGCGTGGCTGACGCGTCTTCATGCGTCTCGGCTGCGCCTTTACAGCTTCTTGTAACTGGCATCTTTCTCGGCGTCTTCGGTTGCAATGGACCAAACTTCTTCAGCAACCGAAATTGCCGGTTCTTCCAAAATTCGGCTCGAAGCTGACCAAATTGTGCGGACAGACCCTTCGAAATCTGTGGCACAAGGTTTTGCCCGTGACAAATGTGTGATACAAGTTTTCAGGATTTTCCTTGTGCTCCTGTACTTCAGGGCTTAAAGTTACCTGTATGAAACCTATTTATCTCGTTAGATGCCTATGAAGGGTATTTAGTGATGCATTTAACTTTATCCTATGTAACCCGGTTGCTGAGTTATAAGCTATTGTATTTCATAAGTTTACACGTAACTTGCGCCCTAACCATACTACTTATCGTAACGGTATAGATACCTACGTGTAGGGGCAAAGGTGTGCTTTTAACCTGTAATGCTTATTTTAGGTATAGCCTAAGGACTTAATGACCCTAGCCAGGTAAAGTTTTAGACAGTCTTTCTCTTTTTTACCCATAGACCCATCCCTTTTGTATCTCTATCGCAGTCCATTATCAGAGAAGTGAGGGAGAAAGAATGTACAATACTCAACACGCTAACTATTTCCACCTGTAACTTAATAACCGTACATACGGTCTATATAGAACTTTACATAGTAGTTCTGTAAATTTTTTGCACAAAAAATTACATATGTTTTACATATGTATATTAAACTAAATTTCCCGCTTTTTTGGGGATAGTCGTGCGTACAAAGTCGATAACATGTCGGTACTCACACAATATTATTTTTGATATCAACAAATAGTAAAGAGGGGAAATGAAACAAACCTACTCTACTTTTACCTAACTTAAAACAATTTTACAGTTATTGTTATTACAAGTTTTTTTTTAAAATCTAAACTAGTCCCTATCAGGAAAATAGTTTTTATTGTGTAAATATGTACTTAATATTAACTTATTATTACGAACATTACATGACAAAAATTATGCATTTTTATATAAATGTTTATAGATGCAATTTGTGTTGCATTCTTGCAGCGCTGATAACAGCTGGCAAGAAATTCTATTTAAAGTAATAATACAATACTTTGATAATTAGCTAAAGAGGCTATACAATGAGTACCGAAACACTTATTAGGTAATAGAAATAAGTTAGTAAGCTACAAAAAACAAAGTCAAACATGTTAATTATAATTTTTTTGTTTTTATTTAGCATATGGGGCGCACCATGTGAAGCGTCAAATATCGTCAATCGAGTGAAGGAATTCAGATATTTAAGAATATTCCGATATTTAATAGTACTAGTGGCATTAGCGCCATTATAATTATATTTTTGCACAATCATATGTACATACATATACTTGCATATATTTAAAACTATCCATACTATCCATGAATAAAATATAATAGATTGCCCTTGTTACATTGAGATTGCTCTTGTTACAGAGAAACGGATAAAAAAACTAATTAACTGAAGCTGTAGGTAAAGCTTTTGAAGAATTAAAGCAATATTTCACTTTCGACTGACTACACATTTCTAACGATGATATGTTTTGTTTTATTGAAGGAAAATTCCTGCTTCTTTAACAGTTTCTTGTAATTAAACTTAACAAAAGCCAATTTTACCCAACTTTTTAGTATTTGATGTTCTGAACGAAGGCTGTTTTTAAGGTTTCGTAGTCAAACGAAGTAGCCATATAGTTTCGCGATGTCCGTCTGGACTTCAATTCAATTTCAGACCAGCTGCGTCATTTGCAACCTTTTAGACACGCTCCCACTGAGAGTCAATTGTTCAAAAACATACTTTTAACCCCCCCTAGCAGGATAGAGAAATATGTGTAATTTGCTATGATAACAAATAAAATAAGTCGTACGTCAGCCGTTTCAGCAAAACTCAAAGATTTTTCAATGACGTAAGTGGCATAACGAAGTGTGCCATGAGTTCGTCTCGGTACTCCGAAGGTAATCAAAACGCTCTCTCTTTTGCTATATAAATGTTTTTATTTATTTCTATCTTCTTCTTACTTCTATATGAATAAACCTTAGGCGTTTTTCAAGAGTATATAGAAGTGGTTGTGAGCCCCAAATATATCACATAAAGTGGTTTTTAATCCAAGGCTTAGGGATTACAAAAACCACCCTGTGAAAAATAATTATTAATTTATTTATTAAATAATAATTATTTATGAAAAATTAGTATTTGAATAGATGCAAGTAACGTAACTGCGTGATCTGAAAATGGTTTAGTCCATAACAAACTTAAATAAAAAGTGACGAACCCCTTACTACGTGTAACCTAATTTATAGCAGTTCAATGGTATCGTTTGTATCGATGATAATGATTGTTGTAAGAGTGCAATAATACCGTCGATTACTGTGTTAATGTTTTTTTTTTTTTTTTTTTTTTTTTTATACAAAAAACAAGCCTACAGTCCGCCTGATGGTAAGCGGTCACCGTAGCCTATGGACGCTTGCAACACCAGGGGCATCACTCGCGCGTTGCCGACCCTTCAGTAATCTAATAACTTCTTTATTGAAGAACCCCATAATATGTGTTACACTAACTGTGTAATTAGTGCAATAATTGCAGCGGTAACTATTGAAACACTTTTCATGCAATCAACTACTTACGAGGTTATATTATAACCTAGCCAATGCAGAAATAGTAATTATAAAAAAAAAAACTTGTCCAAGATATGGACGTGCGATAGGGACCACTGCTCCTCAGGCTGTTTTACGTCGATGCATTGTTACGATACGAATATGAAGATATGAATTTGCCAAGGGAGCAACAATCAAAATCGGGGTATCGTATTCCCCGCTTTCCTCTTCCAAATCTCAACCAAATTGAATAAAAATTCCTTCACCTTGAAGGTAATGAATACTTTCCTGTGTGTATGTTTCGTTATCTAATAAATAGGCTTTATATTTTTATAGCACCTCTTAAAATGTCAGAAAAAGAGGACTTTTTAAGACTTTTGCAGAGACTAAGTTTTTTATAGGAATGGCATATATAAAAAAGCAAAACATACAGACATATAGTGATTGTGTAAATTTATGATACATAATAAAAAATAAAAGTGCACATTCGATCGTTCTGTGGACCAAGAATCAATGCGCTATGACATCACTTCCGGACCGCATTCAACGCACTGGCTGCACATGCTCGGGAGTTAGAGCAGTGGATGAGCTGTCAAAATAGTGAACAGCTATGCGATGTCATTGCTCTCAATGCCGTCAATAGAACGCATCTAAAATTAGTGTCACCAACGTTTCAGCAGTGTCTACGTGTTGCCCTACATACCGTTTATTGCAGATAGCACTACCAACCGCACTACTGGTAGTGCTGTTTCCAAATGCTAGCACTACCATGGCACCGTTCAAATGTTTTATAGTATAATCGAGGAAAAAAATACAAAAAGAAACCGGCCAAGCGCGAGAAGGAGTTCCGTACGATCTAACAAGATTGACGTGTGTTTGTATTTCGATGGATTGATAGTTTTTCCCACCGACCAACTGAACGGCACAACTAGTGCGGTCGGTGGAATATGTCGAGCTTTTATAGTCGTTTTAGTTTTTTATTTTCAATATTATTGCAAATGACAGCTGTCAAATTAGAAAAATGATCGATCTCATCAAGATCTTTATTTTTGATGACAGCTGTCTAACTATAAATAGCTATATCTCCCTTACTATTGATCTTAGACTAGCAGTTTCCTTGTAGAAATGATAGATCTCATCAGGATCTTTATTTTTGATGACAGCTGTCAAGCTAGAAAGAGCTATATCTCCCTAACTATTGATCTTAGACTAGCAGTTTCCTTGCAGAAATGACAGATCTCATCAAGATCTTTATTTCAGATAACAGCTGTCAAACAAGAAAGAGCTATATCTCCCTAACTATTGATCTTAGACTAGCAGTTTCCTTGCAGAAATGACAGATCTCATCAAGATCTATGTTTCCGCAAGGAAACTGCTAGTCTAAGATCAATAGTTAGGGAGATATAGCTCTTTCTAGTTTGACAGCTGTCATCAAAAATAAAGATCTTGATGAGATCTATCATTTCTGCAAGGAAACTGCTAGTCTAAAATCAATAGTTAGGGAGATATATCTCTTTCTAGTTTGACAGCTGTCATCGAAAATAAAGATCTTGATGAGATTTATCATTTCTGCAAGGAATCTGGTAGTCTAAGATCAATAGTTAGGGAGATATAGCTCTTTCTAGTTTGACAGCTGTCATCTGAAATAAAGATCTTGATGAGATCTATTATTTCTGCCAGGAAACTGCTAGTCTAAGATCAATAGTTAGGGAGATATAGCTCTTTCTAGTTTGACAGCTGTCATCGAAAATAAAGATCTTGATGAGATCTATAATTTTTGCAGGTAAACTGCTAGTCTAAGATCAATAGTGAGGGAGATATAGCTCTTGCTAGTTTGACACCTTTCATCAAAAATAAAGATCTTGATGAGACCTATCATTTTTGCAAAGAAACTGCTAGTCTAAGATCAATAGTTAGGGGGGTGTAGCCCTTTCTAGTTTGACAGCTGTCATCTGAAATAAATAATGATTAGAAATTTTGTTTAAAAAAATAATAAAAAATCAAAAAAATCAAAAAAAATCCTAGTGATTAACAAATCAACCCTGGCACAGTGAGTATAATAAGTATTTTAGTTCACGACTGTATACTACCAGTAGTGCGGCCGGTAGTGCAATCTGCAATAAATGCTACATACCTAGGATTTTTACGCTATGCTATGCTGCCCAATAATATCATTGTACAGATAAAAGCGTAAAATTAGATCTGATTTTCGTCTATGCTGCTGTTGCAGTTTTGTTTAACCCTAATAAGTCTTTATAAATGCTTGAATTTGATATGCTGAACCTATTCATCCACTTTTGTGTGTCACACGTAGCTCCAGCAAACTTGCGAGATATTTTCATTAATTGATATGAGTGACTGTACATGCATTAAAAAAATAGACAGTCAATATAGCCTCCTCCTTTTTTGAAGTTTGTTAAAATAGAATTTCAGCGGTAGCGATCGTAGGTACGTTATTACCTAACCAAATAGCCAGAATGCAGATAATTAAGTTTTATAAAATATTCTCTTGATTCGTCGTGTCACGACTATTCTATGTTCGTAATAGCAGCTGTGCACTTTTGTCTATGTAGTAAGGGTTGTTGTGGCTGTCGTTCACGCTACACTATTTCATCTCAGAAGCTAGCACGTGACCCGCATTTGTGATCGCGAAGTAATTGTTTGTAGATTGCGTGCGACGATACGACGGAGATTTATGCTACTGACTGTACCGATGACGTCGCGCTGAACATTCTGTATTTTGATTTATTGAGGTGCGTTGTTAAACTATGAGATGAGATTTTCATAGTATTAATGCAATGAGAACTAGTTGTTTTCCGTGGCTTCTCTCGTGGAATCTTCTAAATGCATATTTTACCCCCAGTAACTCGTAAACGGTGTGATATACTTACGTTGTTGATTTGTGACTAAGCCTATCGTCACAGTCTCACATTATACTCCATAGGTATTTATACAGTTTCTTTTAATTACGAGCTCCATAAACACAACTAAGAAGAAAAATAGGTACTGTAGCATCTACATGTAACTACTCGCTTGCTGGCTGCTGAAGAGGTACTGGGCGCGTACCGCTTATCTTATGACAGTAAGATTCGAGGAATCTGTCAGGATTCGGGAATCAAAGATAATTAGGGGGGTTACCTATTGTTTAATCACCTCGTTACTAAATCGATGACAATGTTTTCTTATTCTAATATATATTTTACTCTAAAAAATAACTTTTTCATCTTAGGCATCGGACATCATCGGCACATTAGATTAATACATTATACTTCCCTAACTATAAGGAAGAAGGAGCAACGGTTACCGTATACTCGAAAATTAGCCTAAATTCGTAAAAATCTACATCTTTTTCTCTACATCTTGATTGAATCCCTCGCACCCTAGTTGGTAGTGTGACCGGCTGCTGTGCAGAGGGTGTGGGTTCGATTCCCGCACTGGACAATCATTTGTGTGATAAACATTTGTGTTTGTCTTGAGTCTAGGTGTTTTTATGTATGACATGTATTTATTTACAAAGAATATATATGCATTTGTATCCGTTGATTGGTATCCATAACACAAGCTCTGCTTACTTTGGGGCCAGATGACGCTGTGTGTAATGTCCAAAAATATTAATTTATCATTCAACTGTCACCATCCTCGTTTGTTTCTACCCAATTGTTTAGATTTGAAAGGAACTCCTTTTCCGTATAAAAGTAACCTAACCATAGGTAAGAGGAAGATTAATAATAATAAGCTTGTATCACTTCCACTTCCCTATCTAAAATACCTATTAGGTGTCCGACCTGTTACATATTTTCCACAGGTTGCACAAGTTGCGTTTTATTTTCTCTTGGCTAAACTATAACATCTTTGACAACAATGGTAGAAAGTATACAAACTAACCTGTGGACAATAACAGACTAGCTGAATAAGATGGTCTTTTATTCGGTTACACTCACTCCAAGTAAACCACGAAAAACTCAGTGACCAGATACTCTCTAACTCGCCTGACGAATACATGCCAGCATTTCTTTTTATATTTCAGAATATTCCTCATATTGATAACTAAAAACAATTTCCAAACAATATGACAATTACGTTAAGACAAATACACTTATTTACATTATAAACATTTCATCCAATAATATTCTGTTATAACACTAAGCATATAGTCTTTAAATCCCTATCACCCACTTTTACCTACTTCATTCCCTATTTAATTCCCTACGGATAATTTCCTCATGCTAGAAATAAACACAAATATAAGTATCTGCAATATGTACGTAAGATATTACAAGTACTACTCTTTCATCCGCCAAAATTAATTAATTGACTCTCTTTAGTATAATATTGTCGTTTAATTAAATAACCTTGACCTTACTCTAATAAATGGATAAAAATAAAAAAACAAAAGATAATCATTAATTTTTATGAATTACTTTCACCCTAAATCATATTAACTAACTTCCTAATAATCAAATAACAATACTTCTTTATTAATTCTAAGTATTATTTAAGTTCACAAAATCTTAGGGTTCAATATCATCATAAATTCAAACCTTATGATAATATTTTATACCAACCCGTTAATAATAATAAGAAATTATTTTTACATTAAACATCAATTAAAGTTCAATTAATTATATTAACATTATTTTTATTTATAAAATAAAACATTCATTCGTTTGATTTCTTCATTTGAGTTAAAACATTCATTCTCTTTTCATATATGTACCACCAATACTAACTAAATATACTAACTATAACTATTACTATCGTACTAAATTCTTAAAACTACGAAATATAATAAAACAAATAAACTTAACCTACGATTCATACGTCATATCTTTTGTACGGAACCAACGTCCCTTACTTACGACTCGCGCCTAACATTAAAATATATGTCAACATATCTTGACAAACTGTTTAAAATATCCTACCTATATTTCCCATTACCATAGTGTGCTGTAGTAGATGTAAGATATTTCTATATTATCTCCGTATCCTATTACACGTCTCTAAATCCTCTATTTGTCGACTTTTTATCTAATACAATTATACTATATTTGCTATACCTAATTTTGATATAACCTAACAACAATCCTTACTCATTTTCCTGTAAAATCAACTATAGATACGTCCTACACCCTTATCTATACTCATCCGCTATTCGTATACCTACTACTCGATGTAACGTAGGCTATGCTCTACACTTACTTTCATCTCGTATCCTATTTCGCAACTATTAGACTTTACTCACCAACTAGTTTTACAACTGAGATGTTGCATTTATATGCATGATTCGCATCCCTATGTCTTTCCTCACTCCATTTTCTCTCCCTTATTCACTAATCCTCCTACTTTATCCGTCACTTATTATACATTTCACTCCTATGAATATACAATAATTGTAAATATTATTATTGATGTTTATTTATCTTTTTGACGTCGACGTCCGTCTATAAGTCTGTCTATCTGTCAAGACATATTCTAAGGAACACGTAAAAGTATAAAGTTCAAATTTATACCAAATCCTTCTCTATCTGTGGTCCTTTGAAGCTGTAAAAAATCAAGTTTCTAAGTCAACGCAATAAGAAAATATTTTGGCATTCACAAATAAATCAAAACCTATGGGGTACTTTTCGTCGTCCTACAATCATTAAATTTGACACGAAGTAAGATTAACACATCACAAATATAAGCAAAATCCGAAATTTGTTAATTTCTTGTAAAAACACACTAAAACAAAAGTTTGCCTGTCCGTCTGACAAGCCCCTTTTACTCAATAACACATGGAGGTATGAAGTTAAAAATAATATGAAATACTAAACTCTCCGGTCACTTAAAGTTGTAAAAAAAATCAACCTTCTAAGTCAATGCAATAAAAAAATAAGCCCAAAATAAAGTTATTTTTGTCGCATATGTACTTCCCGTTGACCTAGAATCATGAAATTTGGCAAGAAGCAATGCCATATAGCAAATACATAAAAGAAAAAATCTAAAAACCGTAAATTTGTGTTAGCATCTCTGTGATTATAAACTTATTTGCAGTTGGCAAACTAACCGCGACCTATGTCGATGTATTGGGACAACAGTTCTCCAACGACAAAGTTAAGTGTTTTCCTCAATACAGTTTGCCTTTAACAAACCCTCGGTGCGCTAGTCCGACTCGCACTTGACTGTTTGTTTTTTTTTTACTTATGTGATGTTGTTTTTAAAGCTCATATGCAATAAATAATACTACCACAGCAAAAGTTAATATTTTTTTTTCGTGGGTTGTCAATATTTTAAGAAAATAAAAGATTTGGAGGCAAACTTCAATTTAAAGTGATTGGCTCCAAACAATTAAATTTTTTCATTATTTCGTTTTCGGTGTATTTTATAATTATAAAAGCTTTTCTTCAAATTTAATTTTTTACTTTATGAAAATTGCATTGTTTTCAATAACGAATAGCTGGTTAGAACTGGTTACAGAGATTGAAAGTAGATTCTGGCATACCAGCCTTATTTATTTTTTATGCAAAATATAGTAATTTTTTGAGTCATGCAAATATTGGAGATAGGCAATGGGGATGAGGTATATTTAATTCAACCATAGCTAATGGTTGAATTAAATTATACCTCATCCCCATTACCTATCTCCAATGTCTAATAAGGCTGTTAAGTCACTCAAAATCAAAAAGATAGCTAGCATTTATATTTGTTGAGAAAAACATCTGTGGCATAAAGACAAATACCAAAATCTCACCATAAGTGTACCTTTTACGATTTTAACGGAACCTTAACACTGTATGAAATGCCGCCGTGACTGCATAGCCAGTGAAGCCCATGCCTTTATCCGAGAATGACAGTACAGTACCTAATTTAATTGCAGCAACAATACCCCTAGACTCCCGACGCAATCTAATTTCAATTTAACTCTATTACTTCTAAGAGCTAGCGAGCAACAATTTGCAAAATAAATTTTCCTTATTACGTCCACTTTTGTGATAGTAAAATTTTCTGCAAACTTTATATGTACTAAAACATAACTAAACCATCTTCTAAACTAAGCAAATCAAAGATGCAAATCACCGGTACAAATACCTATATACTTTATGTAAATAAATACATATTATACATTGAAAACACCCAGACTTAATATAAACACAAATATTTGTCCTGTGCGGGCATCAAACCCACGCTTTCGGTTCAGCAATCAAGAACACTCAAAACTGAGCAGAAGCTAGCTGAACTACGAACTTTGCAATAATTGTATTTAAGTTATAAATTCGGTTCAGGAATATTTAAATACACAAAAATCTAAACTTTCTTGAACTTTTGGGTATTTTCAAGAGGTTTTAGTAAAATGCTTACTTATTCCGGTCAGGCGTCTGCGAAACAAGCGCGTGCTAGGAAAATATTCTCTTTACAAACCCTTTTTGCAAATTGTATCCTATATTAGAATAAACTTGTGATGTAAATAGGTTTAATCAAAATAAACAGCAGTTTTTACGCGTCAGTACATTCGGCAGGACAGTATTTTCTCCAGGAGCAGGACGTCCCGGAAAATCAGTTGACAAGCCTAGTCGAAAATTGAAGCAGTTTTGGATTTTGTGATATTTAAAAATTTGACCTCAAAAAATACTAAGCCCATGCAATATTGTTAGAATTGCACAATATTATTATATGTCAGTCTGTAAGAGCTTCTATACAGATGTACTAAATTTAAAAAGTGTATGTATGCATGTATGGCACGTATTTCTCAGATGCTTGTGACCGGATTTTATTGATGTGTTGTTCAAGTTAGGTAGCAGTGCAAGCATTTTCAAAATAGGTTTAGAGATTTTCAAAATTTGGGCTCTTGATGATGTACTAACTTTCAATCACTAGAAAAACACGTCGCCTGTTTAGCGGCGCAATTATTATGTGTATGTTATCCAATACCTTCTAAGGTGGCAATTAAGTGGACTGACCTGATGTTAAGTATTTACTTTAGACGCTTGCAATGCCATACAGGGAATATACTCGCGCATTAGCGATCCTTTAAAGCTCTTATCACCTTCTTTTTCTTCACCTTTACCTTCTTCTTCTTCTTGAAGAACCCCATACTTTTTAATTAGTAAGGTTGATCCCATACTGATATATGTATGTCCTAATAAAAATTTAAAAATAAAAAATTACACCGCCTTCAAAACCCCATAAAAAATAAAAAAAATCCTTATGCACAGGAACATTGAGCCAATTGTTTTCTCCTCCTTGAGTCGCATGCAAAAGATAAATGAAAATATTTTTACATATTTTTGTTGTAAACTTTTAGGACCAGAATAAACTTAGCTCAATGTTCCTTGTGCTCATTATTTTAAACTTTTTAGTGGGTTTTAAAGGCGGTGTAATTTTTAACAAACTTAAAAAATAAATGTGTATCACTGCATAATTCAGCATTTATTTATTACAGCATTGCAGATACTTAGGTCGATGTAGAAAATGTGGACGGATAATGCTAAAATTTCCTAAGTTAATTTACGCAACAATCCTCATATAATATTCCAATCTATACAACAAAGTGTTTTACATCTTAGAAACTTGCATGTGTTCACATTTGTGATCGCGAAGTAATTGTTTGTAGATAGCGTGCGACGATACGACGGAGATTTATGCTGCTGACTGTACTGACTTCGCACTGAATTAGTTTGATGTATCGAGGAACGTTGTAATACCACACGTTATTATTTGTTGGTATCTCAGTACTAGGTTAATACCGAATTGTTGCAAATGATCACATCACTAGTGTAGGACTCGTTTACGAGGTTATCAACGGCTAGTCATCCCGCGATCTTGTTTTTAAAACATCATTAAAATATCTCGAGCTTACTAAGATTGCTTGATTATACATAAGTTAGCGAGGCAAAACGACCTATCTGTCAAATTGTCAATCTCTGTCCTCACGGGTTTCCACCTCGTAAATTTAAGGGATTACAGAGCTGAAATGTGTTTATTTATGTAACATTTTGACCTACAATTCGTGTGGATTGGAATAGAATTGTTCCGTAAAATCCTACCGTATTCCCGTCTCATGCCTTTCAACCCTTCCGCTTCGTAACATTGTACCGAAGTGCGTGTATGGAACCTACTCCCATATCCACCGCTCACGCTTCACGCACATAGTGTGCATGGTCGCCCACCCGGACCGCCGCCGAGCGCCGCACGAAACCAACGGGTAGTCTTTGACGAAGCAGCTGTCAAATCGCGCGTCGACGCGATCCAACAAAATAATTTTGTAAGAAAGTTTGGTAGAAATTCAATTAAAATATTTTTTAGGGGCCTGAGGTCCCATAAATAAAAAGGAACAGTTTATTCTAGGACGATCCTGGTGGGCTCCAGAAATCTGGCAACTCTAATCCTGAATGAATAAATATTTTTATTTAGGTTTTTGTTTATAATTTAAAGTAGATTTTTTTTTATATGAACTGTTCGATATTTTCGAATTTCTAAGTGCATCGGATGTGATAACAGGCATTCAGCATATTTCTTAGCACTGAAGTAATATGAGGTTTACATCCAATTCGGCAAAGTTCGTGATACAAATCACGTGACATGCAAGTTTGTCACAAGTTAAGAAGCCGCAACATTAATAATAATCACGGAGCTTCGACGTCGCTGTGACTTCGGGCTTCGAAGTTAAACTAGATCTTCGACTTGGCTTCGGAAGTGCTGCGTGGTATTGTGCTGAAGTTTGCTGTATATGAGTGTGTTGACTCAGCAGTTTGAATTGGTTATTCATTAATTGATATATGTATTAATGTAAGAAATAAGGATAAGTATCACCCCATTAGTGAGGACACCTTGTATTACGTGAAATATTTTCGTGCACTGCTTCTATTTATCTATTAAAACTCGTTGTGTGAATAATAAAATATATATTATTTATGCAAGTTAGTACTAATTGTTACAATTTGCGTTGCGACACATATATCAATCTTTTCACATATATAAAAACCGGCCAAGTGCGAGTCGCACTCGCGACCAAGGGTTCCGTACAAAAATATGTGATGTAACAAAAATTTAAGGTTTTCGGAATTTTTCCTTTATATGTGCTATAAAATATTGCTTCATGCCAAAGTTTAAGATTCTAAATTGACTAGAAGTACCCTTTAGGTTTTGATTCCCTTGCGAGTAGTTGCGAGTTTGAAAATATGCGGCTTAAATTGCTGTTTCTTTTGATTGCGTTGGCTAAGCAGTTCGGTTTTTTCACAACTCCAAGGGACACTAGATCCAAATATTTAATATAAATTTTAACTAAATACCTCCACGCGTTCCTGAGAAAAATGGTCTTGACAGATGGACGGACGGGCAACAAAGTGATCCTATAAGGGTTCCGTTTTACCCTTTCGAGGAACGGAACCATAAAAATGTCAATACTGAAAAAGTATAAAGTGCGGGGAGGCTATGTGACTAAAAAAAAACAATCTAAAATTTAAACTGGTGTAACGTCGTCTGTGAGGATCATGGAGTTACAAAAATAATTTTAATGTGCTACTAATAATTCAATAAATAGTCTTAATATGACAACAAGACAAAAAAGCATTTCATTATGCGTTGATTATTATTTTTGCCAACTACAACCAAAAAAGGTCCAATAACTCTTCAATACATCTATTTTGTGCAACTTAACAATAAAATACAACTGATAAATGTAAAGATGACCAACATAAAAAAATAAATTTAAAATTGATGTAAGTAACCATAAAAATACCTATTTTCTTATCATGGATAGAGGTCAGTAAGATTTAACGGAAATTTTCCTCCAAAATTTTTAGGGGCTACTTGACCTAATTTCCTTTTTTAGACAATAGTAAGAAAAAATTAACAAGATGAATTATTTGAAAAATTTTAAGAATTATTTTTATCTTATCCTTCTTACTATTTTACCGTATTAATACAATAAAGGTCCTTCAAATCTTTTAATTTTGCAGTATGATCGCCGATTGCAATAACTTTTGCAGTATGATCGCCGATTGCAATAACTTTTGCAGTATGATCGCCGATTGCAATAACTTTTGCAGTATGATCGCCGATTGCAATAACTTTTGCAGTATGATCGCCGATTGCAATAACTTTTGCTCTTAGACTTATTAATATTGTTCCGTAATAAAATTTTACCATTGGGTTGGAGTAAATAGGCAAAAAAAGGGATACATGTGGGAAGTAAAAAAAATTAACGCAAATTTATGATTTTAAGCTAGTTTTTAAGAGGGCACTTAATGCGTTTGACATTTGACTTACTGGTGTTAAGCTAAAAAGTCGATGTTAATCTTAATTATAAAGTTAATTTATTTCCATTTATAGACTTTACTACAAAAACATCGATCACTAGCTTTTATCAATTTCATACAAATTTGATGGGGCTATTGCAACTAACCTAAATGTCACAATAGTTCCTCAACAAGAATTGAAGGGGCTAATGTATCTGCAGGTATATGTCATTGTAAACGCAGCATTCTAATCAAACCAATTATAAAAAAGGACTAACCAAGTATTAAAGCTAGTCTCTGCTCAAAAAAATGGTCCAAAACGAGGTATTTATTTTCTCCAACAAAATTGCGTAACGTGTTGTTTTGTAAACAAGATAGCAACTCCATCTGTTATTGACTACAAGGAGTATTTAATTCTTTGTCGTTTTATAGATGTCACAATTTTTAAAAGCTAATGCCAATAATTTTTTTTTAGTTGCATTTCTCTCAGTTGGTAATTACAATAGCCTCCCCGCATATTAACAACTTTTAGGTCTAAAGAGGTTTCTGTCTTTAACACCACTGATGTTGTGACTTGTAATAATATTAGGATATTTTATTGTTTACTAACACATACTAAATTACAGTTTTCACACATACACACACACTTTTTTGTATTTGCATTGTGCTAATTGGCCTTTTTAGGAAGCAGGAGAACAAATTTGTTTATTAGAAATAAAAACTAAATATGAAAAACATTAATAAAATTAAAAAATAACGTTAAACAAAACAAAAATGCAAATAATAAAACGAAATCAAAATACATTTATCAACGAAATATATTTTTTAACCTAAAATCAATGATTTCTCTTGTTTTTTTTTAGTTTTCGCAATATTTTTCTGAATCATTAACATTTTCCAATATATTGTAATAATCAATGTTTAAAACGAAGTTTTAATACACTGTTTTCAACCAATTGTTCATGAACTGTTTTCAACGAATTGTTCATACATTGTTTTCAACAAATCGTTCATGAACTGTTTTAAACGAATTCTTCATAGACTGTTTTCAACGAATCGTTCATAAACTGCTTTTATCGAATTGTTCATTTACTGTTTTCAACGAGTCGTTCATAAACTGTTTTTAACGAATTGTTCATAGACTGTTTTCAATGACTTGTTCATAGACTATATTGAACGAATTTTCCATAGACTGTTTTTAACAAATTGTTTATAGACTGTTTTCCGCGAAACGCCCTACAAATTGTATAGCCTTAGCAAATTCCTTTTATCTGTCAACCCATAGACAAAGTCTAGTCTCTACGGTGAACATAAGAAAAAAATATATTTCCACAACGGCATTTTGTGTCTGGATCGTAAAAAAAATGACCGGTATAATACAAATATATAAATATATGTGTATAAATTATATACATACTCGTAAATATATCACAGAAACACTAAATAATGGTAACTCTGTTTTTTTTTATTTGTCCCATGTAGAATTTATTAGTTTTCCTTTAAATATATATTTAGACTGAGCTGTACGAATTTCAACGTTGGATGGGAATAACTCGCAAAATGTACATTTTAGTGAAAGAAAATCCAACCCCCCCACGCAATGGAAATCTAGAGAGCGTAGCATTTCGCGCCCTTATGGCCAATAAGTCTCAAGGATTTCTTTACTTTCTTTGAACTGCTGAAAGCAATCAATATTGTCAGCAGATGTTTAGCTTTCACCAGTGACTGCTGAAAGCACATATTGTTTCTCAGCAAAAGGTGCTGAGAATCTTGAGCGTCTTGTTACTGTGGGGAATGCAAGCTTAAATACCGATAGATAGATACAGATGAGGTAAGAAGTAGTCGAATAAGTACAGATGCACATGTGTTTGGGAAGTTAGTTAACTTGAAAAAGTTAGTAGGTACTAACATTAAAATATTAATCAAAAAATTAAAACCAACTAAAAATAACTACTAAAAATGTTTTACAACACCAACTACCTACAAAAAAATCCGAGGTTTATTAGTTCCGCCATCTTGAATTTCGAAAATTGTCGTCATATTAGATTTAGATTTGACTTTAACAGTTTATCACCTTATTATTATTGAAATTAAAGAATGACTTATAAAAAAATATAAATTTGTAATAAGCATATAAAAAACAGTTTTATTATTGATAAAAAATAAAGTTGTTATTCAATATTTTGGAAAAACGAATTGGTACATACACACATACACACATACACGAATCGAAAATATTCGCAAGTACAGCAATTCCCATTTTCGGACGCATTATAGTAAAAGGTAAACAGTAAAAAATAAACTTCAGCTCCCATCTTGCAGACAAAACAAGAATCGTGTACCCTTGCCGTCAAATGCCAATAATAAAAGCATCTCGTATCTTTGCTGTAAGTTTTTGGCATTCGACTTTTAGGAAACGAAGACACTAACTTAACTCACTTTTTAAGGGGTTTTGTACCTAAAAAAAAATGGAACCTTTGTTGTCTATCTGTCGGTCTCTCAAGCAAGTCAATTTTGCTCAAGAACGCGTGAAGTCATGAAGTTGAAATTCATATCGAATATTAAGGTTTATGGTCGCTTGAAGTTAAATAAGAACTATACTGCTAAATAAGAACTATACTGCTAAATAAGAACTATACTGCTAAATAAGAACTATACTGCTAAAAAAGAACTATACTGCTAAATAAGAACTATACTGCTAAATAAGAACTATACTGCTAAATAAGAACTATACTGCTAAATAAGAACTATACTGCTAAATAAGAACTATACTGCTAAATAAGAACTATACTGCTAAATAAGAACTATACTGCTAAATAAGAACTACACTGCTAAATAAGAACTACACTGCTAAATACGAACTATACTGCTAAATACGAACTATACTGCTAAATAAGAACTACACTGCTAAATAAGAACTATACTGCTAAATACGAACTATACTGCTAAATAAAAACTATACTGCTAAATAAGATCTATACTGCTAAATAAGAACTATACTGCTAAATACGAACTATACTGCTAAATAAGAACTATACTGCTAAATAAGATCTATACTGCTAAATAAGAACTATACTGCTAAATACGAACTATACTGCTAAATAAAACCGGTCAAAAGCGAGTCGGACTTGCGCACCGAGGGGTTTCGTTTCGAAAGGTAAACTGTATTGAAGGACAAACTAAACTTTGCCGTTAGACAACTGTTGTCCCAATACATCGACCTAGATCGCAGTTAGTTTACCAACTGTAAACAAGTTTATAATAGCAAAAAAAAAATCTGTGATGTAATAACAAATTTTCGGTTTTCAGATTTTTTCCTTTATGTGTTCTATCTACATGGCATAGCATCAGCCAAATTTCATGATTCTCGGTCAACAGAAAGTACCCCATAGGTATAGATATTTATTTGTATCACAATATACGTCAAAAGTAAGCGTATTTTGGGCACATTTTTTTATTGCATTAACTTAGAAGCTTAATTTACTTTAAATTTTAAGTGACCGTAGACTTTAAGTATTTAATATTAATTTCAACTTCATACCGAAACGCGTTCTTGAAAAAGTACTTGTCTGACAGACATACAAAGTTTTTTTTTAATATGTTATAACTACAAATTAACAAATTTTGGATTTTTTCTACATTTGTGATGTAAGGCTTTGCTTCGTGTCAAATTTCATGATTCTAGGATAACGGAAAGTACCCTATAGGTTTTGATTTATTAAATGCTTGATGACCTAAAAGCATAATTTACTTTTTTTTACAGCTTTAAGGGACCATACACCTTAGTATTTGATATTAATTTCATCTTGATACCTTCACGCTTCCTTGATAAAAAGGGTCTTGATAGATAGACAGACAGACGGACAACAAAGTGATCCTATAAGGGTTCCTTCTGAGGTATGGAACCCTAAAAAATACTTAATTCAATGTTTGGTTAGATGATGAAACTCTAGGTGGCAGGCGACGAGGATATAGTTTTAACGAAATTAGATTTCAACTTTATTTTTCTAAATGCAAGCTTTTTATTTCAGATGTCTGTCTCGACAGAAATTCATCAATACAGAAATTTATAAATATTGCACCTAATATTGAAATAGTTGAAAAAGAAAGACTCTTCGGTTTATAGGGTCTCCTGTACTTTAAGTTTCATTTAATGGTTTTCTATTAGAAAATATTCAAAAATTAAATACTTTTTTGGAAATTAAACTTAAAAATTTATTCAAAATTTAAATGAATAAATTAAAAATTCAAAATCTTTTTATTCAAATGGGTTATTTAGAACACTTTCGAATCGTCAAGTGAATTAACTACAACTAACTTTACAAACAAATTACAATACTGTTTCATTGCGTGTGTTCAGTAAGTACATACTCTTTGTAAAATCACAAACGAAACATAATATTAGTGAATCAACTAATATATTACTATAATACTAATACAACTAATATATTATTATAATATATTTTTTTTTCTCTTTTTTTTTGCTCTTCTTTAAAATGTAAGATTTTCAGTCACGCCTTATATTTAGGGTATTGCGGAATTAAAGTGCCCTATTTATTAGGTAGACCTAGCCTAGCCCAATCTATAACGTAGGTATAATGTTCGTATATTGTCAAGCGCCGACGCGACTTCACATACAAAACATAAATCCAAATCACTTAGGCAAAGAGAAAATCAAGAGAACTCTCTCAAAGGATTCCCAACAGTTTGTCAGTAAACAATTACTTATTCCGGTCAGGCGTATGCAAAACTGGCGCGTGCCCCGAAAATCTTTTCCAAACACAAACCCTTTTTTGAAAACTTTAGCCTACATTAAAAGTACGGCGTACGAAATACCGGATCAAAGTATACGTGTTGTTAAAGGCTGTTTTTTATTAAGAGGTCAAGTTTTGTAAAATTCCATTTTATAAAAGTGGCGTTTTGTTGACCGACATTATGCACATTATGCTTTTAATGTCAATAATCAAACCAAAGAGAATGAGCCAAAATTTGTATAGTGTGTCACACAAACTTTATGTCTTTTTAACTTGACTGGATTATGACATTAAACGCACTGAAGCAGTGAACAGAACGCGCCTTTACTAACGATGTGTACTTATGTTTTTATGAACTTTTAATACAAAGGAGTGTAACATATTGCCTCAAAATTTACACCGTTTTTTTGGAGATTTTTGGAAGTTGTTGGAGTTTCAGAATTTTTAAGCGAATAATACATTAGCTTTCTGCAATCTTATTTATGTGACACATATCTAAAGTGTCCTCTGCAGTTGTTTCTCCTCACTACATGAACAAATGCCTCTTCTTAGAGAAAGAAGACATAGGCCATATTCCACTTCGCTGGCCCATTGCGAACTGGTAGAGGTTATGTCGAGTTAGTTGCCACTCGATTAACAGAATTTTTAAGCCATTCACAATGCCGCTGACTTGACTTACCAACTGCTGTCATAGTCATATGAAACCAATTAGAAGGTAAAAAATACCCAACAAAGTGTTCACCCATCAAATGACTGACTACGCTCAGCGTTGCTTAACTTACTCGACTGTAAGCGAGAAACAAAACCTTCATAGATTAAGTATCTACAAGACCTTTTTTTTATGACGAAAGTTTTAAACTTACTTCAAAGGCTAACTTTAAATAATAATAAATATTGAAAAGTTCTAATACATACTTATTCCATCTAGAAATTTAAGTTTGTGCCACGTCTGTCCACTCAACAAGGAGGTAAAACTTTGGATCGTCCACAACTTCAACTTGTGACGCGTTTTATATAATTTTATGTATTATTTAAGTGGAAACTTCGTGGTCGTTTGCATAATCGAGAAAATTAAGAAGTACTTACTTACTTTGATAACATTTTTAACAGGTAAGATACGGTCCAAACTTATAAAGGTTATTTGCAGGTTCAAAGTGTGGGCGTAAAACTTTTGGCTGTAAGCGCGTTACCTTTGCCAACTATGTTTACATTGGACGTATAGTCATAGAAGTTATTAAAAAAAAAAGCTGCACTTAGTTATGGAAGCAAGCCGCTTTGCACAGTAATAGTTGAGACCAAAATAAGCTATTTTTTCCGCAGCAGCAAAAGTTTTACTCATTAGGAATAGAGAGGGTGCTACTTACCAAAAAAAACTTTAAAAAATTCTACAGGCCTACCGAATATACAGATCTTAATGATTAATATGTCAATAGATAGACAATAACTTATACTGCCGTGAAAAAAATTATTAAGGACACATATTTAACAACTGTCGTAAATCCAGATTTCGTGATTTCGCAATTTTTTCGTTTATCAATGTAACATGAAATCTCACGTTTTTTGAGTAATTAAAGTATAAGTTTTAATAAATAGGTCAAAATTGTAAAAAAAAAAAGAATATTTTAAAAAATTTTGCATTTTCTGAGAACATTTACTATGGTTCTGTATATTTTTTTACACCATCAGAAAGTAAAGATTTCAACGAACATTAAGATCACCGACCTTTTGCAAAAAAGCTGATATTTCGACGCGAGGATTTTCGATTTGATATTAAGTCATAATAAGGTGAAAAAATAAATATTTTAAATCAAATAAATTTCAGTGTATTTGGGACATAATAAGGTAATTTTTTACAAAATTTTGTAGAAGAAAAATATTTTTTTAATATTAACTAAAATAAAAATCCCAAAAACTTGGTTATCTGAATTTTCCACACAAATTTTGAGGTTATATGAAAAAAATGTAATTACATCTACTTTCTGCAACATTAGGTATTTATTTATAGAGTAAAAACATTTTTGTACTAACCATTTAAAACATTTTCCTTTAAATATATATTTATTGGTAATTCTTTAATTTGCGGTTGAAGTTTATTATACACTTTTATGGCCATACAATAGTTGTTCTTAGAAAAATTTGTTGTCTTGTAATTTGGCTTGACCAACTGGTTTGGATAGCGGGTATTAAATTTTAAATGGGACCTTTCCTTATAAACAAATTTAGGTTAAGTTTTACAAATGTGCAAATTTCGTATATGTAGAGGCTGGGTAAACTTAAAATATTTAACTTAATAAACAAATCATTAATATAAATCAAAAATAATAAAGGTCCAAGAATACTTCCTTGTGGCACGCCTGTTTGTTTCCGTTTTATCTCTGACTTGTATGTCGTCAGATTAAGATCCTTGTCAATTTTTTTAATGTCTGTAGCAGGCGATCACTGAAGTAGGATTTTATCAAGTCGTGTGCGTGTTGCACACGTATGTGGTATGCCGTAACAATTACATTTATTTAGCAGTGTTTGGTGACAGACTAGATCGAAGGCTTTAGACATATCAAAGAAGATTGTAGATATTGGCTTGCTGGTATACATAATGAATCTTCTTTGACAAGAGAAAACCTGCCAAAGTTGTAGATTTCCCTTTTTGAAACGCATTTTGATGGTGAGATATAATATTAAATTTCATTAAAAATGAAGCTAGCCTGTTAAGTATTATTTTTCAAATATTTTAGCAAGAATAGGTATCAAGGTTATTGGGCGGTAATTGTTTATGTCTTCGTTATTGCCACTTTTAGGTATCGGTTTTACAACTGATATTTTTAATGCTGAAGGGAAAATTTCCTTCTTAAAAACATAAATTTATCAAATAGCTCGAGACAGGAGCTAGTTCCCTTGCAGATTTTTTTAATTATGTTCGTATTAATTTCGTCATACCCGACGATTTAGTGTTATTTAATGACTCAATGGTTTTTATTACTTCAAGCTCATGGCAGGGGTAAAAAAAGATGTTCTTGTCTACATTGTTAATTTTAAACGCACTTTTATTGGGATCATAGGCATTATTTGTTGCTGGACCAATAAAATTCTCGTTCAAGATTAAAGCTAATTCCTCTGGGTTTGTTATAATTTTGTTACCAATTTTTAATTTTTTTATACCCACAGTCATTGTTTTTATTATAATCTTTGTTTTTTATTATATTCCATGAGGCACGGCCTTATTTTTGGCCTTATTTAAATAAGCACTGTTTTGTTTCTTTTGTGCGCACTCAATACATTTTTTTAACGTTTTAGAGTACTTTTTGTATTTTTGTAGGATCGTTTTAGTTTTCGAAGAATAATATTCGAATTTAAGCTTTTTTTAACCATATATGACTTTTTTATGCCTGCTGTAAGTCATTTGATTTTAGTTTTCGATCTATTATCTATTTTAACCCTTATCTTTGGAAAACAAAGATCATAAAAAATTCGAATATTGGAATAAAATTAATTAAACGTTGATTCTAAATCTGGTGCATTATTAACGTCATTCCAAGTCAGGCTCTTCATACCATTTTGAAATTTTTCTACATTTTCATTACTGTAATCTTGCTTAGTTATATATCAGTGCTTAATAATGTTTATTTCCTTTTTTACGGGATATTTAAGGACCTGGCATCATTTGTATTTTTAGATTTTAAATTGTTTGTGTACATTAAAAGTTTGATTCCCTGAAAACCAAAAATTATTTAAGCATTTTTTGATCTGATGTTTAAATTTTAAAAAACATTTATCATAATACGTCATGTCTATCATCATATTTATTTTATAGCACATATTTGAAAGAAGTTTCGTTTCGGCACGTCACTTAAATCTATATAATTTTCAAAATTTTTTGCTATCATTTTTAACAGTCGATTTAGTTCCACTCGTTTAGAAATCTATCTTTAAAAACGCTCAGGAGAATCACAGTTTTATTTTTATGTATGCGTAAGAAATAGGTCAGTTCAGTTTGTAGTTTATAAGGATCACAATCTTGTTCTCCAACACATAATACAAATTTGTCATCTGGTGACATCTCCATGGTATTAAATGTTTCGAGTATCTCATCACACTTTGCTTGTGGTTTCAAGAATGAGTAACAAGAATATTTTTCATATTGCGTGTTTTGCCTTGAACTTTTTATTTGCAAAGCTAGTCCTGTACACTGTGCTCCACCTAATATCAAAATTCGTTTCGATCTTTGTTTGTATTCAACACTTGCTGGCGTAGAATTGAAGTCCTGTTGTATTAAATCACCAGCCAGGCGATCTTCATTTAAGTTGGATAATCGAGAATTAAAATGTCGAAGCAGATCCTATATTTTATGTTCATTATGGTGTACACTTTTGTCTAAAGTAGCCGATTTTTCTACATATGGTGCTGGAGTGCTTGTTTGCTCAGCTTCAAGTCGCAGGCGTTTTGGTTATAATGATAACTTTTGTGAAGTAGTACAATTTGACCTGTCCAAGTTACTGAACGATTGGCTACACATTTTTTTCAATGTACTTATTAAATTGGTTTGTTATTATTTTCTTTAAATCATAGTTTTCATTTAGTAATAACTCAATTTCATTATGAGCACTATGTAGTTGATTCCGCATTTCTTCATTTTGTTATTTTAATTTCTGGATTTCATCTATTGTTACAATCGTAGAGAGGTCTGGTAGACTCCGTCTAGAATCCACCGACGACACTGAATCAATGGACTCATATTCCAAGTTGAATGATTCTTGATGTCCGAGCGACCTACGTCGCCGAATCGTTACGTTGTCATCAGTAGTTAAGTTGAATGACCCATTTACAACTGCATTTTGTTGACTTGTTATAATATTACGTTCCATTTTTTCTATCAGTGTAAATATACAAACAAAAAGAAAACTGGTAGGATTTGAACCTTTGACCTCACAGTTTCATAGACATGAAGCGCTATACTCCGCCTCTGAGCTACGCCGTTGTATACGTAAGTTATCGAAATAAGGGTATAATATTTTCTTATTTACTCGTCTGGGACCTAATCAAATCAGCTGTTTTAATTGAGTCATCAAACTTGTACGCCCGTGACTGGAAATGGCGTCTCACTTTTTAAATGTCTGTAACGTATACACACAATATTTTTCTAGTTTTTTCACTAAGTTACAGTTAGATTGTAAGTTTTAGCACAGTTTTTTCACTTTTTTTATTTCTGTTTTACACACAGCACGTCACATCACACAAGTAAACTTATTAAAATTGGTGGTTGTCTCATACGGACATAATGGAATTTAATTAAAAACTCTTTTTTTGAATATAAAATATATTTAATAATTTTATTTGTTAAAGTTGTTGTTCGTGAAATAGCAAGATGGCGAATGGCGACTTTTGACGTCACATACATATAGTAGAACATATTGTTTTTAAAATGCCTGAACTTAACTAGAAGCAATTATTAATTGCTGTGTAGATAATTCACACACGTAGACTAGGCTGTGACATAAACTCCCCCTCGTTGAAGACGTGAGCTCAACTTATGCCGTCAGGGAAAAGCGGGCAGAGTTTAACGTATGGTCTTCTGTATGTTCCCTTAATGGTGGTAACATCAGCAACGCGGGGCATATTGTCCGGTCCCGGAAACAATTTCGATACGCGTACAACACGCCAACACGCCAACACGCCAGTCGCCAACACAGTGGAGGCAGCGAATCTTCACGTAGGAGCACCAAATAACGACCTTTAAGTTGAAAGTGTTCTGCTTCCATTCCGATCTTAATTGTAATTCCGCTACGTACTCCTTTTGGCATTTACTTAGTTTGGCGCCACGACCCTTGCGGTCCAAAATCAGAACCTATGCCTACTGACTTGAATGGAAAGTCAGGAGTTATGCGTTGGGCTGGTAGGTCTCCCATTTTAGGACACAAGGTCTTACCTTGAGCGCGTCTACATCGCACACAGTTATTTACTAAATGGCGGGCAAGGCGTCTGCCGTTTAGTGGCCACACAATTTCTCTTAGAGTGGCTAGAAGTAGCTGCGGGCCGGCATGTAAATTATAAACGTGTTCATGTTCAAAAATCAATTTAGTTAAATAATGAGATGATTCTAGAAGTATTGGGTGTTTTTTGTCATAGCTATAGTTGGAGGCTTGTATTCTGTCACCAACTCTAATTAAATTATTTTTATCAACAAAAGGTGACAAAGAAAGAATTTAGAAAAGCACTCTTGTTGAGCCATAAAACAAAAAACTGCCAGTAATTTTATTTTTAGGATTTTTAATATTATGGATAAACCTGTTTATGTAGCTAAATGCGCGTTTGAGTCGATTTAATTTGGAAAAACGATTTATGTTTATTATAGGTTCAAATTTTGATGTAGTTAGTGTTAAAGTTGTAGTTTTAGTTTTTTGTTTTAAAATAGGCCACTTGGATTGGTCATTTAGTAAGAAATTAGGACCGTGCCACCACAGAAATGAGTTTAGTAGTTGATTGGGGTTGACACTTCTCGAAATCAGATCAGCAGGGTTTGAGGAGGTTTGGACATATCTGCAAGATGAAGGACCTGTTATTTCTTGGATTTCGCCAATTCTATTTGCCACAAATGTTTTTAGTTTATTAGGATTACCTGACAACCATCCAAGGACTACAGATGAGTCACACCAGTGGAATATGTGATCAGGAACAGAACGTTCTGTGACAGTTTAACACAAACGGGCTGCAAGCAAAGCTGCACAAAGCTCTGAACGTGGAATTGACGTCGGCTTCAACGGTGCAACGTCATCAACGTAAAAATCCTTTTGAATGTTTGTTTTGATTTTCATAAATAATCGTCACACTCCTCTCCAGTCTGCCAAAGACAACGAGTACTTAAATAACTGGCACTTGCAGTTCCGTAAGTGACAGTATTTAGCTGCATAGTGTGCATAGGTAAGGACTCATCTGCTCTCCATAGGATGAGCTGCAAATTTCTATCACTGGGATTATTTGGGATTAAATTTCTGTAAAATTTGGCTATGTCCCCATTGAGTAAAAACTTGTACCGCCTAGCTCGTATTAAAATGGAAAAAAGAGAATCCTGTATATTTGGACCTACCATTTGCAAATGTTTAACAGAATAGGAGGAGCCCGAAGAGGAGGGTGCAGAGCCGTCAAACACTACTCGCAGCTTAGTCGTCCCGCTGGACTCCTTGAAAACTGCATGGTGACACAAAAAGTAGGATGGATTTGGTAAATGAACCTTTGACTTTGAGGTGACTTAAAACTTCATACTCTCTCATAAATTCAATATATCCTGTTTTTAGATTTTGATTGATTCGAAAACAGGAACGAAGGTTAAGAAAACGTTTTTTAGCAAGTGTATAGGAGTTGCCTAAACAGTCAGGTGAGTCACGTAGTGGTAGTTTGACACAAAATCTACCTGTACTCAACCTGATAGTATTTTTGACAAAATTATTTTCGCATGCTTTTTCGGGTTCGCTTAAAAGAGAAACTTTTGGTAGTTCTTCTAAGTCCCAAAATTTTTATAGTAAGTGGTCAATCTGGGGTTCTTTAGACAAACCCTGCTATAGACATCAAATTATTAGAATGACTTAAAGAATTTTGTTTGATTGTGTTTTGTTAATGGTCGATCTGGGGTTCTTTAGACAAACCCTGCTGTGACAACATTACATGATTGGAATTAATTAAAGATTTTTGTTTACTTTTGTTTAAAATATTTTGTTTGTTTTTATTTGAATTATTTAATGAATTTTGTATATTTATTTGACCTCCGATCAACCAACCGAATTTAGATTTATGTAATCTAGGGTTACCTATATCTTAAGATTTTTGTTCTACTCCTATAATGTCCCAAAAACATCAGCTCCAATCAAAACGTCAATAGAGGCTGGTTTCGCATAGTGAGGGTCAGCTAAATATATATTCTTAGGTAAGTTTAGCTTGGATATATCTATTGGTAATTTTGGAATTTTACCTGTAAGTTTATCCATAACAAAATAAGAATAAATTAGTTTAAAATTATTTTTTGAATAGCGGGATTGTAATTGCACGACACATCTTTCGGTGACTGTGTAGGCATGACAATTGCCAATACCTATAACATTTAGTTCAATAGCACCTTTAAGGATAATTTTTGTTGTAAGGATTTAGTTATAAAACTTGACTGACTGCCTGAATCCAGTAAGGCACGTACTTTGAGAACCTCTTTAGTTTCCGGATTCATAACTTCAATTCGGGCAGTAGACAATAATGTCTGGCTGTTAAATTATTTAGTAAAATTAACTACAAACCTTCGAGCCTGCTCAGTTTTAAAGATAACTCAGCAATCTCGACTGCAGTCAATGTAGCTTGCGTTGTAATTTTGTCTAAATATTTTTTTATGTTAGTGATTTGACCTTTAATTGAACTGCGTTTTGATCATTTTAGGAAGTAAGGATGATACATAAGGCACTTAACTGATGAACTTTGCTTCGAGGTGATGATTTTGATGCGTCACTGCCCGCGCGTGTTCTCATGACCTTGGCGTTTTCTCCAATACTCCTGGTTTCTGCTACTGTTTCGTGGTTGAGTGGGCTTCGGCAGACATCAGACACGTTATGGATTACACCCTGGCTGCTGGAAACTGCTTGGCTGGTGTTCCGATATCTCATTGGCTTGGCCGGCGGCGTCAAACAATTCACCAACAGTGGCAGACCTTTAATTCCGGACTGTACCTATTGTGGAGTACTGTCCTGTCACGGTCGTCAATTTAGTTTTCAATTTATTTATTTTGTCCCATACGGACATAATAGAATATAATTAAATACTATTTTTTGAATATAAAACATATTTAATAATTGTATTTGTTAAAGTTGTTGTTCGTGAAATAGCAAGATGGCGAATGGCGACTTTTGACGTCACATACATATTGTAGAACATATTGTTTTAAAAATGCCTGAACTTAACTAGAAGCAATTATAATTTGCTGTATAGATAATTCACACACGTAGACTAGGCTTTGACAGTGGTGGTAAAATTAGTATTGGTAATTTTAGATTGCCATTTCTTTCCTTGTTTTACTAAAATTTTCGCAAGATAACAATTGTACTTAATAATCAACACATAAAGTTTAAGTTTTTATTGTGATTATAAACAAGGGTTGCTTTAAATAATTTAAAAGTAATATAAATATGCAGTCAACGTTTGACGCGACTACAGAGCCGCCCAAATAGATGGATATGGATTTAAATTGAAACAATTTTTACATAAATGACCTGCTTGGTATGAGTGAGCTGCGCGCAGTGCGTGTTTCTGAAGGGCGGCTGACTTTGTTGAAAGGCCTGTCACCAGCCTTTTTTTGGATGCAAACATGTCTTGGCGAACCGCAATAACAGTTTGTAATGTGTTTTGTATTAGCATCATACAATTTGTACGTGAATCTGGTAACAAAATTACCTTCAAGTAAATCAATTCGAATCAAACATGTACCTAAACATATTATGTAATACAATAATGAATAAAAAATGAGAACAAACCAAGCAGGGTTTCCAGAGGCCTCGATAAGCTTGCAAAACTGTTTTTATTACAGGGTAAAGCATTCTAAGGTTTGCTGACGACATCGTTATTATGGCAGAGTCACTAGAATAACTGAGCGAAATGTTCCTCTACCTAGAATACCTAGATGAATCGTGTCGACCTGTGGGCCGTGGCATGAATTTGGACAAGACAAAAGCCTTGACTTGAACTAAACAATTAGCAATTTGTGCTCTGCCACGTATATCTTATAGTCACTCACAAGTACGTTTATTAAGGTGAGGCAGCTACGGCGCATGCTCTGTCGCCGAACCTCGCCCTGCCACTTCGCCCGTAACGGACCTAAAAACACGTGGTGTGTAAAGTGTCTTACGTGGCACGCCTTATACCTATGTCAAAAAAGTCTGCAGTATACTACAGATCATTACGCCAGCCAGAAACGCACCTACGCTGCGGTCCCTCAAGCTCCTAAACCCACTGATATGTACACATGATGTGAATTTGCTTTCAGATAGCTTACAACAACTCATATCTGCAGCACACACCCTCATCACCTGTTTTTCAGATGTATGTTGATAGTCTGTACTAACTGTAAATTGTTTAAAATTATTAGTTCTCCTATTGTTTGTTTTGAATTGTCTTTGTTATTTGTATATTTATAGGCTATATTTATATAATTTGTAGGCTTTAATGTTCGTTAATTTATATTAGTTATTATTATCATAATTGTAGTTATTATGGTCAACTTTATTCGTGTTTATTATTATAACTATAACTTTTTTTTTCACCGTATAAAAAGTATCAATGTTTTAAAAGGTATGTGCATAAGGTGAACTATACTTTGGTTTGGTAATAAATAATAAATAAGTAATAAATTACAGTGTTTAAAGTTATTTACTGCTTTCAAAGTCTAATGATTTGTGTTTAAAATGTAAATTTGAAGATTCAAGTACTTCAAGAATCAGTCGGACGGCCCCAGAACGGAATTATCCTCACTCTATATCTCATTAAAACAACCTAAAAAATATTAAAACAAAATATAACTTATCCATCTTATTAATCTTCAGCCAACGTTGAGTATTGTAATTAATGTCCTCCGTTTACCGATTGGTTTCGATCCCGCCACCGCCACTCGCGCGCACGAAATCATAAATATTTTCGAAACTATTTAACATGCAGTTTTTTATATAAAACGTATTTTATTTGTAATTATACGAAATATTAAAACAAATCTCTATTTCTTCATAAAAAAACACTCTATTTAGAAATTCTTCAACGAGAATGGTCATATTTTTTCTACCAATTTTCTAAAAAAAAATATATTTTACTTTTCATTTATTTTTATAATATACTTATGTTTTAAAATATAATTTATAATTTAATAAAAGTTAAAGGTCTGGATGAGCCGAAACCACCAAAAAAAGATTGCAATCATTTTGAGTGTTTTTATAATCATTCTAAGATTTCCGTAGTGGTTTTTTTAGTATTTAGTATTTTTTTCCCGTCATACTCATACGAGTAAAAATGCATGCCCGCAAGCGAAGTGGTAGACAGAAGTTAGTTGTAGTTAATAGTAATTAATAAAGTAATGCAGAGAGAGAAGTGCAACAGAGAACTATAACTCAGCTCTCTGCATAGTAAATTTTAGATATAAAATGAATATTTGATGGCAACACTATGAAACGAGACGTTATATCAGCTAGTGCCATGGCTAGTGCGGAGCGGGACGACTCGTAAAATAAAAATAGGGATGGGAATGAATATAATTTAAAAGTTACTAATAATGAAATCAGATATTTTTGAACAATATTGATTGTTAACCAAGTTAAAATCTGTGAATAGTTATATAATCTGAGGTTATATATGTTTAAAAACTATAACACTGTAGATTTAAATACATATGCCGTTGAACCCTTTGTCTTCCTTATACTCGGGTGGAGCTGGGGGAGAAAGTTAGTAGTAATGTTGATACCACCAATGTCAAAGTTATACTCGATTTACATCAGAACTTTATCCCCGAGTCAATGTTTTTGGCCCAAGCCAAAGTACTAATTGAACTGAAACTCAAATTCAAAACATTTTTAATCAAATAGACTTTTAAACAGCACTGTTAAATCGTCAGTTTAATTGTTAATTGAAAAATATTACCACACCGGTTCGGAATGATTTACTACCGATAAGAACCGGCAAGAAACTAAGCAGTAAATCTTTTTCATATTATTTTTTCAACTTCATATTAAAATATAATATAGCCCATATATATAATAAAGGTTTTGTCCCAAGTCAAGGTACCAAATCAATTTTTGCCCGAAATCAAAGTACCAATAAATTTATGGTTTTGCCCTTAGTAAGTGTCTTTACACTTATTAATATTTATGCTCTAAATCAAGGTTGGTATCAATCAATAACTCAGTCCGATAAGAACAAAATTTGTTTTTGAGTCTTCAAGACATTTTTTTTTAATCAATATACCGGTAAATAACTTAAACCAGCATATTATAAATTTTGGATTATAATATTTGTTTTGAATGGTTTTCTAATTTCTAACAAATTCAAATTCAGTTCAAATGTTCCTTTTTTATTAATGTACAATAAAAAGATGAAAAAAACTTTTTTTATAATAGGTCTGTACCCAAACGGAGACCTTTGCTATGTTGTTTTTGTTCTATTATAAAAACAGTAATTCATAGAAGCTTCAAATTTGCAGTGATTATAGTGTGAGCTTTAAAGTTTAACAACACTTAACAAATACCGGCCTAGTGTGAGACGGATTCGAGCCATTACCGTTATAAATACCGGCCTAGTGTGAGACGGATTCGAGCCAATACCGTTATAAATACTGGCCTAGTGTGAGACGGATTCGAGCCATTACCGTTATAAATTACCATATACTCTAGTCTAGCGAAAATAGCCTAGAATATTAGGAGGAACATAGTCGTGGCTCAGCAACATTTGTTTATTGGAAGCGAAATGAGAAGTAAAGCAACGTCGAGCTTGGTCAGTCATGGGATGGGTTTCCACCTAGAAGTACTTTTTTGTTGTTTTTATTTAAACACGACAATTTTTTATTACAGCTACGAAAGATTTTTTTTTATATGTCACTATTTTTTATTTTATTAGGAATAAGAATTGAAAACTTCACGTATCGTACCCAGACTCAAAAATTGTGTTGACCGGTATAATTAATAGTTTTACTCCAAGTCAAAGTACCAATTTACGTCAATAAGGTAGCAATTTATAGTTTTCTTTTATCGATGTGACACTAAACTAGATGACATTAAAATCCGAGCCTCCCCGACGACAGTACCTAATAAAAATTTTCATAGAGTATTTCTAAATTATTTTTATCACTGAAAAAGTTTTCGCATTCGCAGTAAGGTGAATGCAGCACAAAATCGGTATCGTCCAATCGACATCACGTGCGCTTCGGTGACTGCGGATTTTCCTTCTCCGATTCCAAGTTATCGATAATAATTTTGGTTTACGTTCCAAGCAGACTTTCGATTTGTAAATATAATCTATAATTTGTATCATAACTTTCATTTATATCGATATCTTTCGAATTTCGCAAGCGACAAAATTATACGCAAGAAAGACATAAAAATATTTGAAAAGTTACGACAAATTTTCGCTTTAGTACTTAGTACTGATACTAGTAAATAGTGGAGCTAGTGGTTAAGTATTTTTTCCTGCCCACTATTGGGGAACGGAGGTTGATTTAAGCTATATTTCATCAAGCTCTGTGTGCGGATTGTGGACTTTACAGGTCTTGACGGGTGCAGGTTTCCTCACGATGTTTTCCTTTACCGAAAAGCCAGTGGTGTGAACGAAAAATGTACTTGAGAAATTAAGAAAAAGTCTCATTGGTACACCCCGGAATTGATCGAACCTCCGCCCCTCAGGACGCGAGGCAGCCACCGAAATCACTTGGTCACCACTACCGACCACCACCAAACAAAAACAAAAGCCATTCTTATTAAACAATTTTAAAACTGAAAATACTGCAAACTGTTTCAATGACGCCAGAAATCTGTTCTCAATTTTCATGGAAACAAATTATTAATAAAAAGAAAAAAATATCGGGCTTCTCTCAAAGTTGCCTACCGAGTCGAACACGGCTTAATTACCGCCGAATGAAAAACAGTTTCTTGTCGAATGATCAGTCAGCCCAAGGTTACAAGATCCCTTTTACATCTTACGACTGATTTTCTAGTTACAATAACGAGACGAGGAAAGCTGCACTTACTGTATGAAGTAGTAGTCACAGTAATGTTACACACCTAAACTTTTCAGGTGACTGGTTGACACATATAAAAGTAGGGACAGAAAAACTTGATTCAATATCCAACCAAGACACAGGTTTGCGCGTTGACCTAAAAGAAAACCCAATTTGCTGTAGATTTAAATTTTCAAGATACACTTTTTACTATCTCCGAAATTCGACACCTACAGTCCCTACTGTTCCGAGATCATTGAGAAGATAGAGATGAAGCTGGTGCCAAAGAAACTCGGGGTGCTTAACAGAGCGAAGCTTCATTAGTCACAAGTTACATCTTACATATGGAATACTGGTGCCGTCTCTGGACGTCCGTCTGAAATCCGCATAGAGACTTTGCGTCCGTGAGTGTGTTCTATCGCTTATATAATGGGCTGTATTCTGAGGAATTGTTTAAAATAATGCTCATGCACGCTTACTTTCTACCATCGCACCGCTCGACATCATCGGTATAGTTCATCTTTACACCTTAGAATATAACTGGTCTCGCACGGTGTAGATTCACAAGAATTTCCTCCCGTGATTAATTAAGCATGCTAAGGTATTTCCTAGGAGCCAAATTATAAGGTTATTCTTCGTTTTCTATGTAGAAAGCAATTAAATTTTCAAAGGGTGTTGTTATTGCTAACGTGTTACAATGCTCTGTTTAGACTTCCTCTTCTTCGATGGTCAACTATATGCTTGAAATGATTTTTTAGTCTGTGTCTATATTATTTGTCGTGTCGTCATCGTATCGCTTGCTATAAAAGGGCTCGTCCTTAATCTTTCAGAAATTGGCTGTTAGTAAGAAAATGAGAAATTACGTACCAATCATGGCGGCTAATTTTGTTCCGTGCGTCACAACGAAAACGTTGGCTGTAATTCTATTATTTATTAACGTACTCAAAAAAGTAATTTCCTAATTCTACGCTATTGTTACTGCTATATTAAATTAAATACATAATAGTTATTAGTAAAAAAACAAAGTTGACATTATCCTGAAAAATTCAATAGTTCCCACAACATTTGTGGTAACATTTTGGGAACATGTTTTTTAAGGGTTATTACCCCTTTTGATTACAATTTTCAATACGATTGTGGGTGTCAAGGAATCGGTGAACATAAGTAATAGATAAAAAGAACATATGCGTTGAACATAGAACCTCCTTCTTTTTTGAAGCGCGAGTGTTAAAGACAAAGTAGACGATTTCTTCATGTATGACAGACAGTTTCGCTTTAATTCAAAACGTTTACAGATAAATAATACTTAATTCTAAAGTTCATGCCTTTTCACGCAAAACTAAAACATTTAGTAATGACGACCTGCCACCCACACCTCACCAGCATGCTGTGTAGTTGCAACACACATACACATACAAAGCAATGTTACACTTGCTGCGCTGATCAACGCCATCTAGCGACCACTAGCGATCAAAAGCGTGGTCAAGGTTAACGAACCCATAATTATTTACAAACCATCAACATTTTAGTTAAAATAATCAATTTCTACCAATTAAAATTCATTAGTATACGGCTTAAGAACGTCCCTGAAACCAATACCTCAGAAAACTTCAAATATTTGTTTATAATTTTTAGAAAATGTTTTGCTCTTGCGAACCGATAAGTTCAGTTGGTAATTACAAACAGTAATATGTGACCGGATGTCGAGAAACGTGAGCCAGTTTAAGAAACGTTTTTGTGTAATGTGTTGACAAAATAAAAATAATGTTACTAAGTGGGCAGCGAACCTGGTGGCGGATAAGGTGCGCAGGAAACTGAGTCAGGCGGGTAATTTCGTAGACCGTAGTCGTGGGTGAAGCCATCGGCTTAGCCATTTAAAATCGGCCGGTTTTTAGGGTTCCGTAGCCAAATGGCAAAAAACGGAACTCTTATAGATTCGTCATGTCTGTCTGTCTGTCCGTCCGTATGTCACAGCCCCTTTTTTCCGAAACTATAAGAACTATATGATGCTGAAAACCCCAACACATTATTCGCAAGCATATAATGACGCATTCACTGTCACAGCCATAAGGCTATGAAATAGTTTACCCTTTGATGTCAAAAAAGCACAAACTTTAAGAATATTTAAAAATCTCGTAATCACACATTACTTAAAAATTTAAGCTGTCTCCTCAACACTGTTTATTCATCTATATCATTTAAGATGTATGTAGTTTGTGTATTTATTTATTTTTATTTTTATATATATATTATATATATATATATTTATTTTGTTTAGATGTTTGTACGTATTAGTATTATTTATTATTCATATGTTTATAAATTTAGCTATTGCTATAAATGTATATATTATTTTAAGTTTCAGTTAGCACATTCTACTCAATAATTTTATAAAGTCTCCTCTACCCAAAGGTTGTCTGGAAGAGATCGCTCATTAGCGATAAGACCGCCAATTTGTTATTACTTTTATTGTTTAATTGTTTTTGTATTCTTTATGCGCATAAAGTATATTATATATATATATATTACTGAAACTTGATAAGTAGATGTATTCTGTGAACCGCATTAAGATTTTCACACAAAAATAGAAAAATAAACTATAAATTTTGGGGGTTCCCCAACTGAAAAATATTTTTTTCATCAAACCCATACGTGGGTATATGGATAGGTCTTTAAAAATTATATTGAAGTTTCTAATATAATTTGTTTCTAAACTGAACAATTTGCGCGAGAGACACTTCTAAAGTGGTAAAATGTGTAACTTCTAAAATAATACGAGTAGACTGATAAAACCTAAAAAAATATATACATGCAAACTTCCACCGAAAATTGGTTTGTTTGTGTTTGTAAAGTAAGTAAGTGGTGGTAGGTACGGAACCCTCGGTGCGTGAGTCCAACTCACACTTGGCAGCTTTTTATTATTTTGTTGTACGTTAGTAGAGTTCACAATTTTTTAATGCAAGTTCAAAGTTTGTATGTATTACTGTTTTTACCATAGGAAAAATCAACAAGAATGTGTTTCTTGTATGAGGACTCCTTAAACAAATGTGTTAATGTTTTTCTTAATACTATTGCCGGATGGCGATGTACCGATAATTTAAAATAGCAATGGCTTCGGCCCGTCTCACAGTTGCCCGATTTTTGTTATTTGTTGTTATACTTTAGAGTTGACACTATTTTTCACTGCTAGTTTTGAGTAAAGTTTGTATGTATTACTGGTTTTACTGGTATAAAGAAAAAACAACGAAAATGTGTTCCTTGTATGGGGACTCCCCTTTAAATTTTAACCTTTTATTATTTGTTAGATAATCCCCCATTATAACACATATTCTGTGAAAAATTCAGGCTTCCACCTATTTCGGTCTAAAAGATAGAGCCTTTTAAAGGTCGGACAGTCGGACAGACAGACAAACACAGAGCGAAGGCTTAGTAATAGGGCTCCGTTGGGACCCTCTGGGTACGAAACCTTAACACTTTTGCTCAATAGAAAGTGAACCAACCAACCAACTTTTCTGACCCGGTATATGGTCGCTAGTGTCGCGTAAGTTCACAGCATTTTAATATGGCGAATGCAGTTTTGATTTTTGGCCAGGGAGTCAGAAATTTTGTTGCACTGTAGTTGTGACTACTATAAAAAAAATTACTACAGAATATATCTATGGATGATGTTAAGTTTTATATATCTATGGATATATGTTTTCGCCGAAGGCAGTAAAGCTGTATGCCTACATACAAAATAAGTTATTTCTACGCGCACATAATATTATGATGTAAATGTATATATGTCGCAGTCATCTGGTTAAATTAGCCAGGTAATACCCAGGTATAAGGACGCCTAGGCAGATCGTTAAGTATGGAAAAGAAAGGAAAAAAAATCGCACTGTATAAGTTATGTATGTTGGGTTACGGCGGGTTCGTGTATAACTCCGTCATATAAAGACGGATTTAAAAATTCTTTTTTTATTTAAAAGGGTATACTTCCGAGGTGGTCTCATATTGATGTAGTGAATTTAAAACTAAAACTTTTCGTCAAAAAAAATAATTGGTATTAATTTCGAACTGGTGAAACACCTTTTATGTTGATGATGGTATAAAATTTTGTTACCAGTATCGATTAAAAAAAACAATCATATTTATTAAAAAAAACAATCAGTCAATCAAAAGTAAAAAATAAATTTTTAACAAAAAAAAAAAACAACTGACTTCAAAAAGAAGCACTAAAAAGGTAAAAATAATTACTTATTTCTAAAAATCTGAATTACAGTTTGAAGTAAGTGTCTATGTACTGAACAGTTTATAACACCCGCAAACTGCAATTCTGATCAGATGTTTGGATATAACTAATTTTTTTTACCTTTTTAGTGCATTTTTTTTTCGTTAAAAAGTTATTATACAAGAATAGATATAACTGCGAGTAAAACATTGAGTAAAACCGTAGCTACTATTTTTAGAATAACGGTTTTGGTTACCATCAAAGTCACCGTTCTAGATATAATTTTTGTAACTCTTCCATAGGGATTTCAAAGATATTAAAAGTAGCTATAGCGAGCTTAATTTTGTTGTTATGAATCCTTAATTGTAAAATCGTAAAGTTGTTGTCGTTCCAAAACAAATTACGATATGGCCTTTCGCTGTAATATCTCAAATAACTCAAAATTATTGCAGTAACTGGCTACTGGCTACAGCAAAAGCATTAATAATAAATAGTGTTGGTAGTGCAGCGAAGAACAATAACCCAGCTCCCCGGATACTAAATCCGGGATATAAAGTGAATATTTGATGGCAACACTACTAAAATCATACCGTATAGTGCGGCGTGGCGGTGTGGGACGACTCGTAAAATGTAAAATAGAATTTCATAGAGATGCGACGAATTTTATCGATATTTAGCTTGATGTACTTACGGTAACTCGTCTGTGTTTCCAATGATTAAGTATCTAGTACCTAGTGCAGGAATGTAGTATTTTAAGGCTTATTTACACTTGATCTTTGTAGAACTAATACTTATATTCATAACTTATGAGTACACCCACCAATGATATTGAGTAAATCTGCCAAAGAACCAAAGTCATCGAAACTGCTCATATACTAGGAAGCTTGCTCGTCGAACCAATAGCCGATGGGTATTAGTGGGTCTCGAGTAGCGCGAAAAGATTATTTGCTAAAAGAAAGGTACAGTCACAGCAGAAATATTGGGGGAAGGGAAGAACTGTTTCTATAAAACCATACTGTTCACTTTGGAGAACATTAAATTTAGGTGAAAACTATAAATTTTATTATACACTAGGTGACCTGGCAGACGTTGTTCCGCCTTTCCGTCGCTTTTGCACAGTACTTCACAGTAGCGCTATCACGTATTGCATAGCTCGCCACCTTCTTACTTCGTTATCGTTTGGCGTTCCTTGTGACTTTTCTCTTTTTACTTGGCTGCTTAGGGTGTGATGTTAAATAGTCTGTAACCTGTCTCGAGAATCGGGCTATCAAATGCATACAGAATCCGACTGGTATTTCCAGAAATTAAACGGTTCAAACAAAATAATACACAAACTCTTCAGCTTTATTATACAACACATATTAACACATAAACAAAAGAAAACTTATAAGTACAAAGGCGAGCTTATCCCTTAAAAGAGATTTCTTACAGCAAACCTAAGTGTGTAAGAGATAATACACACAGAAAAGTAGGAAGCAAACAGTGTAAGTATATTATTCATAAACTAATTTAAATTAAAAACAAATTATATTGTATATAATAATATATATATATATATATATATATATAAAAAGACTATATATATATATATATATATATATATATAAATAATATTACTATTACTTATTAACATACATATATTATACAATAATATAACATAAATATAAATACACAAAATACATTATATAAATATATATACAATTCATAGAGCTAAATAATGCTCTTTTTCTTCCAGTAGGGGGAAAAATAAATATTTAAATTTAAAATATTTTTTTAATTAAATCGAGGAAAAAGAATTAAATTCATACAGCCTCAGTTCGGTTTATTTATATAATTTTGCATAATAGCGAAGTAGAAAGTTAACACGTGGAGCGCACAGGACCAGCGTGGTAGACTATTATGGCTTAAGCCTCTTTCTCCAAGGAGAACCTGTGCCCTGCCCCTGCTGTGGGGAGTGCAATAGCTTAAACAAACCGCTTCTGGCCCGGGAAATCCCCAAATCATAATGCACCAACAAAGTACCAAAAACCACTCTAATATTTTGGAGTCTGCTATAATTTATCAAAAACCTATATACCCGTACCACAATATTCATTTCTAGTTGTATTTTCAAACATACCATCCCTCCCACACTTATCCTAATATACACAATATAATCTAAGTAAATATAAGTACCTGGGGACCGAGCTTTGCTCGTTTTTTTTAAGAAGGCGATGTAGGCCAGAAAGCTAATTTCTGTAATTCTAACGTTGTGTATGTAAATGTACTATAAATCACTAGATAATGTCATATACATTACTATGAGATATATATGTTATATACTTCTTAAGTAATTTATACCGTAATGACGCCTTGAAACTTTAAATTGTTTGTATGGAATTTAACGTTATTACCGTTTTGTAGTCACATTTTTTGTCTTTTTGCTACAACTTAGAGTCTATGCACTAGATAACAAGCTCTTCAAATTATTTAACCAACTTTCATTACAAAACACGCTTAAAATATTTGCACAAGTGTTGAAACAACGGTCACTTCCAGATTTTTTATTGCATTAAATAAAAAAAATGAAAATCATTCAGTAAGGTAATGCACTAGACAAAAGCAAGTTTTATAACATATATTTTTTTCAATGCTTTAGGTGCTATAGTTTAGCCACAAAATTTGTACAAAAACGGCGTATTAAAGTCAAAGTCAAAGTCAAAATGGTTTATTCAAATAAGGATTTTACAATCACTTTTGAATCGTCAAAGCTATAAAATATTATTTTTTGAACCCTCCCACCTTCCCGCCGGTTCACAATGTTGTTGTTTTCTACCGAGAAGAATCCGGCAAGAAACTCGATAGATACTCTTTTAAAAACACTATCAATAATACAAATAAACTAAAATACAATTAATGTTTTAAATAAAAAATTTTTAGTCGTACAATTTTATGTTATTTCCATTTTAATTTGGTTTACCTATGCATCCTGTAATTGAGCATCATCAGTCCCAAGGATTTTTATAATTTACATAGTCTGAAATATTGTAGTATGCCTTTTTACAAAGTACCTGCTTGATAAAAGATTTAAATTTACTTATTGATAGATTTTGAATTTTATTGGGAACTTTGTTGTAAAAGTGTATACATTGCCCCATAAAAGAGTTACTTATTTTGTGTAGACGTGTATCATGCACCAACAGCTTATTTTTACTTCTAGTATTTACTTTGTGAACGTCACTTTTCTTGCTGAAACTATTGATATTTTTATGTACATATAAAAGATTTTCATATATGTACTGCGACACTAAAGTTAAAATTTTTACTTCCATAAACCTATCCCTCAGAGATATCCTAGATCCTAATTTATAAATAGCACGAATTGCCCTTTTTTGTAACAAAAATATTGTATTTACATCAGCAGCGCTACCCCACAATAGGATACCATATGTCATTAAACTATGGAAATAGCTAAAATATACTATTTTTGCAGTGTCGACATCGCGGTCTAGCCTATACCCTAGCCATCACAACGCTATCTATTGTCAAATACCTTTAGTATTGCTGTTACTACTCGCTAATAATATCAGGAAGAGTCATATTTTTCAGTTTATCATTGCCTGAAAACACGGATAAAACGACGTTTTCTAAAAATGAAACCTAGCTATCGATTTATCGCCCCCGAAACCCCCAGCATACTAAGTAAATTTTATGAAAATCGTTGGAGCCGTTTCCGAGATTCAGATTATATATTTTATTTATTTATTTTCTTATGCACAAAACAATACAAGGTTATTACTACAACTTACTTAAAATGTTAAACTAAGTAACAATTAGTATTTCTATATAGTTAGTTAAGTTATAGCTTAACACTTTATTAAATGTAAGCCATATGATGTAAGATAACATCATGTGAAGTGCAAAATAAAAACTAACAACACCATGTATCACATAATTAACATCGTATTTTGTTCGACTATACAGTTAAACACTTATGTCCTATGCATATAAACATATTATGTTAAGTGGCAGCCCAAGATTTTTGTAAATGTATCGTACGATTTACTACTACCTAAATTGGTTGCATAATAGATATTATTAAATACACAACAATATACTCGTGCTTTACCGTAATCAGCATGAGTGAGTTGTAAATGCTTCGGTGTCGTAGTGTGCAACAGTGAAATTGGTATAGGTACATTTACGAAAATCTTGTTTGAGACACTGTGAAGTTTAGGTAGAACTATGAAAATCTACCCTCCGCACTAGTAAAAAAACTGTATGGTGGACAGGTAGAATCACGCTAGTTCATAGATTAGGAACGTGTACGTGCAAGTTGAACATGCTTTTGTGATGTAGTATATGGCCAAAATTAAGATGAAACACTTTGCCAGGCATGATATTTATAAATGGTTCACTTATAGGTTAACTTAAGCATATATAGTAAGAATGTTAGAATCTTTATATTTAAAAGCTAAAATAGTTTAAAATTAGACACTAGGAGAAGTACATGACTTTAGGTAAAATATCAGTTTTTATACATAGGTTTATACGTTTATTATTATAAATTCGCATATTGGCAAACTTTCTAGATTAATATTAAGGAAAAATAAAAAGTGTAAGTGATTGTCTACGATGCTTGGTTGTGAGTTTGTGTGTCTGTGTGCGCGCCTGAGTGTGAATGTGCATATTTATGTTAACCTTGTGGTAGTGTTTTCAGTTGATTTAGCTATAGAAGTTTAATGAAATTAAAATAAGTGTGGCAACTTGCAATGAGTGTACTCACAAAAAGGATTTATAGAATTTTTATGTATATATACATAAACATACATACATACAAGATGTGCTCGTTTAAAGGTATTAGATATATACCTACAGGTACAGATAAAGCACACCTTTACATATACACACAATTAAAACACGTACTAAATAATACACGACACACAGTGTGTCATATTATATGTACATACTACGAGTACATACCTATAAGATTTATCTTAATATACTTGTAACTTATTCAAATTTATCACTTTTCGGTGACCGTTTCTTATGGCAGATTATATATTTTGACTGGATCTTACTTACTTTCTTACTGGATCTTGCGTCCATTCTTGAGACAGCCCTTTCTCAAGAATGGACCGAGACGTCTCAATAGTTAATTATGTCGCATGGCATGAAGAATGAGCAGTCAGCTCATAGTTGAGAAAAGGGTTTCAGAAACACGGTTTATTTTCAAGAATATATTGAAGAATATATTATTTTTATTATAACTGTTTTTTTGTTTTTGACAATATATTACAGTGTGACTTGTTAAAAAATTAATGACCAAAGTTAGTTGAAGTTCGCAATGAACATAAAGTTATTAGTGTCCGAGAGGCCGACCAATGGCCATAGACCCATTCTTTTTCAGTTAGTCCTAGTCCCAAACTAAACAAGGATTGGAATTTGTGTATCTCATGTTTTACGTTTTATATAATTTAGGTATATTATAAGTTTGGGACTATATAAGATAATTGGAAAAAGAATAGAATAAAAAAAATAAGTGGAAGAACAATATATATTCTTAAATGTAAAATATAATATTGTAAGGATTTTTGTATTAGGTTGAAACATTTCAATCTATGATGAAGATTGTATAAATTGCTTTCTTTAATACAGTGATTTACTTGTTGTCACAATAACGGTAGTGTAAAACCAACCAAGCAGCAGTACTCCATATGGGGCCGAACTTGCGACTTGTAAAGTAACAGCCTTTGCCCCGACGTGAAGTACTGCTTCGTTCTGTTGAGTACACCAAGTTTTTTGGACGCCAATATTATTTCTTACCTATCTTGTAAAAATTGTTGTAACTTACTTATCTTGTAAATGATCTCGGAACTGAACATCGCTGGAGAAGTCGACACCAAGGATCCCAATGCTCTTGGAGATGAAGAAGTTCTGGAATTGTGGGACCACAGTAAATGGAGTTTTCTTAGCGGTGAATGCGCACACATGTGTCTTTGTAGGGTTGAATCGGATCAAGTTTACCCGTCCCCAGTCAGAGACCTTGGACAGTGTAGTCTCGATTTGAGACACAAGTTCTCCGCGGTTTTCCTCCACAACGGAACGAGAGATGTTTGCACGACTCGTGTAATAAGCGTCTCCAGTACTGTCATCTGCATAGCAATGTATGTTGTTAATGTCCAACATGTCATTGATATGCAGTAGAAACAGCGTAGGAGACAGCACAGAGCCTTGCGGGACACCAGCATTAATGTCCATGCTATCAGAGCAACTACCGTCAACTTCGGTTCGTATGCGTCTGCCGGACAAAAAGCTAGCCACCCATTTGCACAAACCCTCGGGCACTCCGTAAGATGGCAACTTCGATAGAAGACCCCGGTGCCAGACTCGATCGAACGCCGTCACTATGTCCAGGCTACATGCCTAAATTTCATAACTTTGACGATTCAAAATTGATTGTAAAATCCTTATTTGTATAAAACATTTTGACTTTGACTTTGACTTTGAATGCCTCCCTCTGACTCTCAATGGCTAGTGCCCATCGATGTGTGAGATACACTAGCAGGTCACCAGTCGAGCGACCGTATCTTAGAACCTGTGTGTTGATCACACGCTCCATCACCTTGAAGAGGAGAGAGGTAATAGCGATAGGCCTGTAATTCGATGAATCTGATCTATCGCCCTTTTTGGGCACCAGGTGCACATTTGCAGTCTTCCATGAAGACGGAAATTGCCTAGTGGGGCAGGTAAGCGCGAAGAGGCGCGAGAGTACAGAACTCAGGAGCACACTCAACTGATATGTTTTTGTCGGAGTAAAATTAAAAAATTGCTTCCGGGGTTAAGATTTACGTTCTATGGATTCAGTGTGTCACAGGGGTCATTATTACAGAAATACTTTATCAACCTAAAAGAATGTAATGTAGGTATGTGAAGTTATGTTAAAAGAATATATTTTCGTTTTAATGTTCACCTTGGAAATTTAAGGTACAGACTTAGTAACACAGACAGAAAAATATTTGTTGTTACTTTCGCGAATAATTATTTTGAAAAAATCGTTCGTAACTGAAATATAGCAAGCAGATTAGTGTACTAACTTGTGGAAAGTGTTTTTTTTTTCATCAAGTGTTTTTTGCCAATAGATTCTACACAATTTTATTGCACAAACCGCCATTTTTATAGAGAGCACAGTTTTCGTCGACGCACAGATTACGTATGATGTAGTGTTGACGGCAAGTACCTGAAAAATCAGGTACTCGGATTGGCTCGTATTGTGTGCATAGACGTATAAGTCATCTTTAGTGAAATAATTGTTTTTTAATAGTATTGGATGATTGTGATTGTGGGCTTTGATTCAGAAAAAAAAATACACGAAATTAAGACCTGTATAATGAGGATGCGGTATATAGAGATACCACATCTATAGTAGATAAGTAAATTTTTGTTCATTTTGGAATTATTGTTTGTTGAAAAATTTGTAAAAAGTGATTGGTGTCTGATATATGGGATTTGAGGTTTTTTAATATTGGTTGTAAAAAATAGTCTACGAATGCAGATATTCTCTCGGTAGGACTGTTGTGTGATGCTATAATTGGTCTACCTGGATTTCCTTTCTTGTGAACTTGGAATACAAGTGAGGTGTTAAAGGGTTAGGAGGTAATCAGTTGGATGTAAATCACAATAGAAAAGTAGTATGTATTTTAAGGATGACGAAACTAAATTAATTTAACACCGTATCTTAAAACACATTAGTAGTTAAATAAAAATCTCTTGTCTTCACAACGAAAGGTAAAGTCACATCTTGAACTCTTTGTATAAAATTTTAAATTAAATTACCTACTACTATTACTACATTAGCAATACGGCATATGACCAGTAATGACCACGCGCAATTGGTTGTGTAAAATAATAAGGCTGTCTCATTGTCACGTCAAATAACTTATGTCATGTATAAAGATACAATTACTCTACGTTTATCTCAAAATGTTTAAAAAATAAAAGTCCACCTGTGCAAAGCCGGGACGGGCCGCTAGTACCAAATAAAGGTAAGATTTCTCTAGTTTAGGATAATCACTTTAAAGTTGGTAACACAGAAATTACGTACACAGGTGTAAAAATGATAGTCGTATTAGCTGTGTAGAGGTTCACACTTGATGTGAAGTAATATTTTTTAGTTTTATCTGTCATTCTTTCTAGTTTTTCTTCTTGTGTCAGATAATACAGACATTGCACATATTTTCGTAGTTTTTATTGATTTTATTGTTAATAACTACGACAGCCGTCGCCTCTAATCCTTACGAACCTAAATATATCTTCTACAAGCTGATTTACACACACATTGATAGAAAAATGGCTCGCAGTCCTCCGTTTGATGTTGTTTGGGACACGGTATCTAGACGTATAAGTAATCTTTGAATTTCTTTATTTAATATATTTTTGAATGATTTCAACAATTTTAGTAACCACAAGTTCACTCATGAAATATTAGACAAATAAATAACATTCCTCATTGTCGATATCACCATTTCCTCAGAAAATCACCTCAACATATCAGTTTATTTTAAACAAACCAACAAATTACAATACCTACATTACAATTAATGCCATCACATAAAAAAAAAAATCCCATAATCTTTATCACTTTTCGGAAAACGAATCTGCAATAACAAACCATCATAAGAAAACTATCAGCGAACTATACATAAGGCATTTACACAGAGGCAATATCCACAAAAACTTTTTAATAAACAACTATACATAAAACCAACGTATCATAAACCGAAACCAAAGCAAAATCATTCCGTTGATTACCAATTACTTCCATGTATCTTATAAAATAATAGTAGATTATACAACAAGTGAAACAAAGGGAATTAAATTCGAGGGACTAAGTTGGATCCCGAGGGCAGCGAAGGATGCTAAAGTAGAATCGCAAGCATAGTTTTTTTCACATGTTGTATACTCTCATTTTTACCATTGACTGCAAGAAAATAATAAGTACTATATTTTACTTACTTTTCAGTTGCTATATTAATATTTATCAGATTTAAGTATATATTCTGTAATTATTACCGGGTGATGAGAGAACAATGACATAAAACAACTACAATAACAATTAAAACAATCTAATAATAAGTTAGGTTCAATAAAAAAAAAATCAACCAGAATTAGCAGGTTATATTTTTTTTTAATTTTAGGTATATCTCTATAGAATAGCTCCATTTAGCCAGCTAGTAGGTACTTTCAACACGTTTTTCTTATTTTTTATTCATAATTCGTACAATTTGTGCTTGTTCCAAATTTAAAATGTTTTTATTCACTCAGTGAGTAACAGTGAGTTTTATTCACTGTCATCGATAAATAAGATGCCCTTTTTCGAGTGGCAATAGTAAAAAAAAGTTATCCAAGATCTTTCACCTATTCTGCACACGAATACAGAAACAAAATACTTAATTACTAAATTACAAACAATAACATTTAGGCAAAATAAAAATATCCAAAACTTCCTTTCAAAAAAAAAAAAACTATAAACTATAATTTATAAATTATTCATCTTTAGGCTCATTATCTTGTTACAAAGCTTCATGCAAAACTTGTCCAATCATTAATAACGCATCACTTATCAATTTACTGAATTCTCAAAAATCATACCATGCCCAAACACACACTACATCTAGAACTTCAAGGGCGTAGCCAGCTTTTGGGCTAGGGGCAGACTAGGTATAAAATGTTATTTTCATACGGAAAAAATTCCATCGTAGGCACTTTACTTCATTATTATTAATATGGTAAAACTCCATAGGCGTGGAGCTACTTCTGCTCTTCATCCCCCCGACTGACGTCGGCACGGACGAAAAACTATTGTTATATAGGCGGCCTCGGCATGTACTAACGGCCCCAGACGACGATCATGCTATCCGGGTAGCGAGATTAGTCTCAACGACCTCCCCTAATAGGGCATCCCCCCTAACACGACGCCGACGCCCCCAGGTTCGTCGACGAACGAACGGATACACGACGTATCAAAGAGTGCAGGGGCGCTTCTCGCCCCCACTGTATCGCAATCGCAACCGCGTAACAGGGAACTCCCGTCTTGGTGCTGACTCACCTTCGGGTTCGAGGCTCACACTGGTCGAAGGGACGACCCCAAGAGCGACAACCCAAGCCGAGGCTCCCTCCACGGTGAGCCCTTGAGCGTTGGGCGCTATATGGGCTGAGTGAGACTCCGTCAGAGTCTCGCCCCGAAAGTCCGGTGAGCAGTAATGGCTGCATCAGTCAGCTGCATAAGTCAGTAAAAAAATAATACTTCTGCTCTTGATTTTGATACATGACATGTTGAACCTATTTTTCAATAAGGGAGATAACACCCAGTTTAAAATTATTGCCAGATCTGTCCACGTTTATAAGCTATTTCGAGGGTCATTATCCTTAACCTTCTTGCCTTTATTGAACGATATTTAATCACCTGCATAGGGGGGTTACGGCACTATAGCACATTCAAACAGTGAGGCAGACTATATAAAAGACGTCCTCGGACATCAGCCCATGTGTCAAGCCTCTGTGGACTATGAGAATGTTGACTGGCAATGCGTCGAGGTGTTTGAGATGTTTGTGTGATTCGACAACGAAATCAGTAATACAAAACAGTCAAACATGACCTATCCAGGTACTAAAAGGAGTGAACCTGTTTATTATATCTTAGAAACTGTTTACAATCGCACTGATGTCTTTAAGTCCTGATAACTGGAAAGGACATAGCATAAGTAAATGTAAACAGCGAGTAAATCTCACATCTACAATTTTCTGGCGATGATATTATAGTTATAGTGCAGTTGGGTAAATATCCTTTGTAAAAGAAGCCGATAAGGAGGGTCCATTTAGGTTGGGCAGGATTTAGGAAGCTTCGTCACCTCCGTACGTCGTCCATACAGCAATGCTCTTACCTGCTCTTTCTGGGACAAGTAGTCCATACTTATATCATAAATGCTGTTCGTCTATTTTTCTCCCATAAGCTACTTGAAATCTTAACGAGTGTGAGTCGTTTTTTTCTAGAATTGAGGAGTTGCCGTGTAAATCCTACACCGATAATCGAATTTAGGGTGGGTAGAACCGCGGGAAAATTTGGCATGGAGATAGTTTGAGTCCTTGGGAAGAACATAAGTTACTTAAAGACGTCAAGCGTGAGTCGGCTTTTTTTTATAATCAAGAAGATGCAGTTGAAATCGGAAACACCGATAACCAAATTTCGGGCGAGCGATACCGCGGGCAAAAGCTAGTAGATAAAAAATAAAATTATCGCTTGTCAACACGACCTTACATCATCAAAAACTGAGGAACTACATCTCTACTCGTGAAAGGTTTGGCGAACAGTTGATTGTTAAGGTGGGCACAGATTATTTGAAACACAAGATGCAATGCAAGAATATATGTGGACGGTCCCGCACTGCGCGCCTCAACAACGGCTACCTGACAGGGATTAGCGCGCACGCCATTGAGCCGTTTAATTTTGAAGTGTACGTGACTATATTGGTGTTTCAACTATTTTATTACACCAGTGTATAAAAAAAGTCCTAGTCGTCATCTCCATCCATTTTTACAATCGTCAATTCAAATATTGCGGGCAGTAGGCAGGTCCGCCGTCCAGATTACAAAGCGTTCGTCGAAAACCGCCGACAATAGGCAGGAACCAACGCGCGCCCTACAAATTGAAGTTTAATTTGTTTATATTTTATTTATAGTGGACGCTAAATTAAGTACACAAAGTACCTTAAAATATTTTAGGTACTTGTTTATTTGCTATAAGGTGCTTACTGCTTACTCCTAACTTTGTATAGTCTTAGTTAAATATTATATATTTTTTTGGTTACAGGTAAACATCGTGCGTAACAAGTTATCAAGGAACGAAAAGTTGTGTTAGGTATGAAAAGTTGTGTCTATGTGTATTTTTCAGCCTAAATTACTGTAATTTAAGTTAAATAGGGACTTAATGATATTAAGAAATAAATTTTTTATGGGAATACCCTAAACTAAAAGATGCCGGCAGAACATTAATATACAAGGTTGGAAAAAAGGTAATTGCAAACGATAGGTATGTAAATGAGCGAGGTTTTAATTTTTAACGAGATTTGCTAATAACCTTAATACCCGTATGTCACACGACGTTTTTTAATATAGTTAAAACAAAAACAGATAGGTTAATAAAACAGAGTAATAAAAGACCAAATTAATATTTTTTAGATTTTCCGTTTTTATTTCCCTGCCCAATCGTGACTTAGTTTTATAGTTCATCAAAAACTGGCAAAGGGGGTTTATTATTATTATTAATATTAATATATTAATAGTATTATCCAGTCCCGATTCTTAAATTTTGCCAATTATAACTATAAATTTGATAATTCATGACGGGGCATATATAAAGCCACTTTAGTCCAAAAACACTGCACCAGAAGCAGTGCAGGCTTAGCCCCTGTCGCGCAGGACTAAAGTGGTTGGAGCAAAGAGGCTGTCGTCCACATTATTCTGGAAAATAACACCGTGAAGATATATACATACATGTTCTGTATCACGTAATAATAGTATTTTAATGATATGGATTTTTAAAAGAAGTCAAGTGCGAGTTCAGCTCGCGCACCGAGGGTTCCGTAAAAACTTAATATATGTAGATAGTTCTTCCATCATGAGATCAAGTTTCACAGGTTTATGATCAGTTTTTGGAGGTATAGGTTTTGATTTATTTGTGACTGCCAAAATTTGCGACAATAATGGCCGTATTTTTAATTGCGTTGACTTAATAGCTTGATGATTATACAGCTTCAAGGCGCCGTAGACCTTAGTATTTGTTAATTTCAACTTAATACCTTCAGGCGTTCCTGTAAAAAGGGTCTGACAGACAAACAGACGGACAAAAAATTGATCTTATAAGAATACCTTTGTTCCTTTTGCGGTACAAAACTCTAAGAACATAATTTGTTCAAATCACAGTCTGCAATTTTTTAGTGTGTGTGTGTGTGTGTGTGTGTGGAGATTCAAATTTTTCATAGGGTTCCGTAGTTGCCCGTCACAATATGCAGACATAAACTCATATTAACAACTTCATCTAAGTTATTTTCAATGGGATTTTTATGAAGTTTGTACTTCTCCAAGTGCAGTTTATAAGTTGCTCGACTATCACTCGTTAATATCCTTTTTTTTTTTTATTTTTTTATACCAGGTGGAAAACAAGCACACGGTTTACCTGATGGTAAGCAGTCACCGTGGCCTATGGACGCTTGCAACACCATAGCAATGATAGTTTTCCTTTTATCTTCATTTTATAATATATGGAATAAAATATTTTTTTTCAAATTTCCAAAAACCAACATGTTACAGCTAGCTTACACACCTGACTTTAGCCAAAATTAGCACGTTACATAATTCACAAACATATCCATAAATCGAAAATTTTGACACACCTGCAATATTTTCGAACGACATATCCGACGACACCCTACACCATGGGAAAGACGAGAAAAAAACATTCGCTGATTACGTGTATAGGTAAAAATTTTTTTCAAGTTTTTATTTTACCACTTTATCGGCATGAATAATACATACGTCCATGTATACCCATGTCAAAGTGGCAGTGCGTCATTTCCACTTCCAAGTCATTTTTACTGCCTTTGAAAGTAAAACTATAAAAAAATATACTCAGTCTTGTTTTTAGTAAACTTACAATTTAATTCTCAAGACAGACAAAAACGCCTTTAGAACCCTAGTCTCACTAAGCGAAGCACTTGTGACTCAAGTTACTGAAAATGGCTCAGCCAATGAGATTTTGCACTTCACTAGCGTTGGATTAGCGCAGCCTACTTTTTGAGAGAGAGTTTAAAGAAGAGAGTCGCGTCCTGAATAGTTTTTACATGTTTTTTTGATAATTCTATTGTATTTTAACCAACTTCTAAAAAAATTGCAATGTCACCACTGATTATAAATCGTTTTTGAGAATTAAATATAATATACTAGCTTTTGCCCGCGGTTCCACCCGCCCTAAATTCGGTTATCGGCAACACCTCAATTATAGAAAAAACCATTTTCAAGTAGCCGATTGTTTCCTGGGACTCAAACTATCTCCATGCAAATTCATCTTAATCGGTACAGCGGTTTAAGCGTGAAGCATTAACAGACAGACAGACGGATAGAGTTACTTTCGTATTTATAATATTTATACGGTAGAGTTTTAACCCGCGAATGGATCTTATTAAAATTTGGTAATAATTGGTCCAAGGGCTCCGAGCCACCACAAAATCCACGAGCCCGATATGTACGATTTTTATTATTTGATGTTGTACTATATAGCTTACAGTTTGAAACTTGCATATATTACCTAAAATGCAGTGCCCACTAAAGGTCAAACGGACAGACAGACAGACAGACAGCATATTCTTAGTTTAGCTAAGCATAGCTCTGTTGGCACCTTTTGGTTACAGAATACTAAAAATAACCCCCTAAAACATACGCATTGTCTTTGATTTGATGGCGAGTGTTAAAATCAAAAATTAAATAACACTCAAGATAGGTAAAAATTGTATATAAGTCAATTGAAGATGTTGTAACTATATCTATTACCTACGGACTTTTAAACCGAGCAAAACCTGTTCAATTTTCATTGGTCCACGTGTAAGTATACGCTGGTTACAGCTAGTAGGTAGGTTCATTACCTATTAATGTTATGCTGTAAGCGAAATTCCTTGCTCTAAATAATTAAGATAATGAAAAAAACACGACTCTTTTGGGGTTCACTGAAATTTAATTTAATAATGTCTTCAATACTACAAAGTACAAACGCAACCGAAGAAAACGCGACTTCTTTCTCCAGAAAGGTAGGCTTTTATATAAACAGTTGTGCGGTGGAGAAACATATAAAGCTTTTAACTCCCCTCTACTGAACTAGGTGAGTCTTAGAGTGAAGACGTGGGGAATAAACAAGAAAAAGTACATACTTTTAAAGAGATATGAGTAAACAGACTACACTAAGAAAGATATATCAACTTAAAAATTAGGTACGTTTAACGATGACAAAATAAGTTTCACGTCAGCAGATACACACAACAAATAGTGCGGCCGAGTGCGAGTCTGGCTCGCGCACCGAGGGTTCCGTGCAAACTTATTATATGTTGTTTTATTGTCATATCAACTGTCTTGGCGCTAGGTTAATCGTGCCCTAATTCACGTTCTTTGACTCACATAAGCGATAATCCAAATGATTGGAAGGGGTAAGTCAGGTCCACTCTCACTTCTGGAAATTTTCCCTTAAGCTGGAACTGCTGTTTGGTCTAGAATACCTTATACACCTAAACACACCTTTTGAACATTTATTTAAATTAATTCCTGGCCGGAATCACCACAGGTGTCTAGATTATAATGAAGAAAACTTTACAGGTTTCTACACATACTATATGTAACTACTGTCTACTGTTGTTGGCCGCAGATGGCCTTGGTGCTGCTTGCACTCTGCTGCGAAAAGTTGGGGCGGCTTGCACAAGGGTGTCCTGGACACGAACCTCGGAATGTATAACGCCATCTAATGGCAACTTTTGTTACTAAAAGTACTTATGACACTACTGAACATAGTTCTTTAGTAATGAGATCAGGTCTCACAGGCTTTGTTTATCAGTTTTTGATTTTTTCCTATATTTGTGTTGTAACATCTTGCTTCTTGCCAAATTTCATGATTTCAGGTCAACAGGAAGTACCCCATAGGTTTTGATTTATATTTATGTCATAATGTGCGATAAAAATAATCGTATTTTGGGCATAATTTTTTAATGACATTGACTTAGAAGCTTAATATTCTTATAACTTAAAGTGACCATAGACTTAAGTATTTGATATTAATTTCAACTTAATACTTTCACGCGTTCTTGAGTAAAGGAAGGCCTTGACAGACAGACATATAAACATTTTTTTTAATGTTTTCTTTTGGATTTTTTCTTATATTTGTGATGTAAGACCTTGATTCGTGTCATATTTCATGATTCTAGGACAACGGGAAGTACCCCATAGGTTTTGATTTGTTTCAGACGTATTTTTTTATTGCATTGCTTAGAAGCTTGATTGGTTACATCTTCAAGGGACCGTAGACCTTAGTATTTGATATTAATTTAAAGGTTGCTGCTTTACAAGTCGCAAGTCCGGCCCCACATGGACTCTTGCTGCCATCTCTGGACGGGTGCACCCGGATACCAACTTGGCCCGTTTGACTCGGTTCAACATCGGGATGTGAGAATAGTCGACGATACCTAACTCACTTGCCGTATCGAACTCACCTGCCGTATCGAACTCACGCTCGCCGCAGGGAATTCATCCTCACACCTTAGAACCTAAATTGTCACGTACAGGTCGGTTTCAGAGAAACTTCCTACCGCGAACACTTAGGTTGTGGAATAAGCTCCCTCCCAAGGTTTTTTCTAAGGACTACAGGGTACTTTTAAAGGGTCGGCCCCAGGTGCGCGAGTGCGCGAGTGCTGCCCCAGGTGTTGCAAGCGTCCATATGCTGCGGTGACCGCTTACCATCAGGCGGACCGTCAAAAAATGGTATAAATAATAGTCAGCAAGCATGCCTTTGCAAATTTTAAACTTAAACGCCAACAATCAGTTCAACTTTAGCATCTGAAGATGTATCTGATGAGCTTAGGGGCGCTTTATAAAAACAGCTGCGTTGGCTCAGCGGTTTGAATTTCAAACCTTAATAATTTTTAAAGTTTGAAACGTCCTCCTTAAACTACTATTTTTACTGGAGAAGCCATAGCTCTTCTTATGCATTTTATATGTAATCACGCATCATCTCAACCAATCTATTCTGTCAAATTCCAAAAGTTGCCTTCAAGCTATCCTTCATCGGTTTTAACATAAATCTATTTCTTCCATAATTTTGAAAATAAAGACAATTTTATTACGGTGTTACTGTCAATGTTTTGATATAGTTCTTACATGGATTCCAAGTCACAGAAAGCTTCATTTAATAATTGTTTATTTTGTATAAAATATTTTTCGCAATGTGTAAAAATGTCCACGACTATTCCTCTTCTAAAAATTATTCTGTAAAAGCTGGCCATAAAAACGTCAGCGTTTAAGTCTAAAGTTAGGAGCGGACGTACGGCCTTTATTAAGAGGCATACATAAACACATAAAGCCATTTATGTGACGCGACGCGACTTATAGATGTTATGGCTGACGCCAGACATTCGTAACAGATACTGTGAATGGCACAAACCACACAGATATAATGAAACGCGTCACTTAATGGCAAAATAATCTTCTAGAATGCGAAATGAACCACTGCGTCATCAACCGTGTTTGCATTTAAAACAGAATTCCAGTCCGTATTTAGAGCATCTTTACGTAATTGCTCAACGTCCATCCCAGCAAAGTTGCGCTGCAGACTGACTGACTGCTGATTCTTGATTTTAACTTAAGAGGTCGAATTTTGTAGTAAGATAGGTACAATAAGTCGTGGTATGAGGAGGCCTCAGCTGAAAATTGACCATGTGCTGTAACGAATTCAGGTGAAGAAACTATAATGAGATCTATCAGAGAAGGTGTAGAATTTGGAAAAAAAATGAGTAGGGTTTTGCATATTGCATGCATTTAAAACTGATAGCAGTTGGTTAGCGAGATTATCATTTTTTAGAAGGCACGTATTAAAATCCCCCATCACAACAGTATGGCTATAAGCAGGAGTAAATTTTTCTAGCAATGATTCAAACGATTCTAAATAATTTACAGTGAGAGAGGGACTATAAAATACTGTAAGAAATATTTTGTTTTTGATAAGTTAATCTCAATGAAAAGGTGTTCTGGTTCTGGACCTATGAATAAAGTACACGGCGAAGACAGAAGAAAGGGACAGATTTTATTTTGACATCCATCTATATTTTAGCACTACAGTATACAATATTTGGAATCTACTTTAAGGTTTAACATCCAATTCATGGCCATGGTCAACGTAGCATTCGTAGCAAAGGTTTACGTTCTATCTCAATACATAATATGAAATGTGCCACCACAGGGGTCATGATGTGAAAGTAAATTGAAGTACCGAATAAAAGTAAGAACTCTCCAATTTGGGGTACTCACTTTAAGATTGGTAACACTGAAACTACTTGTTTCGGACACGGTATCTAGACGTACCTATTAGTCATCTTTGTGTAGTAGTCATTCAGAAAAAAAAAAACTACAATCGGCAGTCCACATTTAGCGCTTACGCAGTTTACATTCGGAGCTCATTGACCTCACAACAAAAACAATAGTTCGCGCGGGAAAGGGGGCCCAAAGCGAGAACCCCTTTTAAAACCAACGTTTATAAACTCAACGCGGTCTCGCGTCCCATTGGCCTTACCCCCGTCCCGGCTCAGTGTCCGCCATTTGTGATTCCCACTTTCGACAGACCGAGCTGCGTCGTGTGTGAAAAAAACGAAATTCGTCATTTTTATGCAAAAAAGGAAGGTATGTAGATTGTGTGTTGTCGAATAGTGAGTAAGCTATGTAATTATCAAAATGTGTCTAGTGTATTGTGTTTATGTTACTTTGATTTAATGATTTTGGCATGAAAATGTTTAAAGAATTTTAATGTTAGGTTTTACGATAAAGTGAGCATAACATAACGCAAAAGGCAAAGCGAGTATGCTGTTATGTAGAATAGAATGTAGAAGAAAGAATTACATTATTTAAAAAAAAATATAGTGTATTAACTCTTGTTATTTCCTTTTTGTTCAGATGGTGAATACATTTCAAAGAAAAGTTTGGGTAGGTCTAACAATTAAATAACGGTATAGGTTTTAAGTTATATTAAGTTTTCTAATAACAAGATTCGCCATTAGGTTCACCATAGATTAGAAGAAGGACATCCAAAAAAAAAGATTTCGTTTTTTCATTACAACACCTTTCCTCAACGAAAGCAACTACCTTATTTAAAATTATAATAAAACTAACTAGATTGCACTATACTAACCCTATTATGTTACACAATTTTTCAAACAATCGTTTGTTTAGACTTTTAGTACATAGATCAGCCTTAATATCCACAGACGCTATGTAGTTCAATTCAATAGTTTTATTCAAAACCTTATCTCTGACAAAGTGATATTTAAGATCCACATGCTTTGAGCGCTTGTGGTGCTCAGGATTTTTAGCTATTGAAATGGCAGATTGGTTATCCTCATATACTTTTGCTTTGTTACATTCAATTCCTATTTCCTGTAATAAATTTCTAATCCAACAGCATTCCGCTACTTCTTTTCCTAACGCGATATACTCAGCTTCCGTCGATGATAAACTAACACACTGCTGCTTACTAGAGTACCATGATATAGTACAACCATATACCTGCATAATATAACCTGATGTGGACTTTCGGTCACTGTTATAAACTGTAAACTATAAGTTACTAGTTTCTACCGGTCTGAAGCCGAAATGGCGTTTTAGTGAGAAGAAACGGCGAAAGAAACACTCCAGCAGTCGCTCTTTTAATTAATACAAATTATATGCTAAAACTCTCTTCTGCAGCACAAACTTTGTTTAAATATAAGCTGCGTGTCCCCAAAGTAAAATACTATAGGACATCACGCTGTAAAAGTAAATCACGAATGCTGCAGAACTAAGCCTATTAGCCAATATAGCTAACGTGGGATACGTTTACATGTAAAGTTACATTTTTAATAAAATTAATTAAACATTACACACAGTGCCGTCTGGTCTTAAGAAAATCACAAATAATAAATGTGTAACAAATGTCGAACCCAAGCCCCTCCATTCAACAGTCGGATCATTACCAGTGAGTCACGAAGCTGGCTATGCTTCCATTACGGCATACTTTTCACGTGCTGGTCTATCATGACCTCTTCCGTCCCCGTAAATGTCATATCTCCCATCAAATCTTGAATTTTTTAAATGATAAAGAAATCACATGGTATCAGGTCTGGATATGTGCGGGATGGGTCACTAGCTCTACCTTTTCAGAAGCTGAGAATGACTTTGTCTTTTTTGCGGTGTTCGCCGAAGCATTGTCTTACGGTGCTCAAATGAGGTGCTACCCGCCCAAAAGTCAGTGAAGTTTTGATATTGCTATAAATCTTTTATAATCCTTTTTTTTGCTACGGACAACAAACTTCAAATTGTAATAAAAAACAATTGACAAGCGATCTCTTGCCAATTTTTTTAAATCAATGATTGAATGATTGTTTCTTATGTTTTAAAAAAATAACATTCGAAATTCAAACATTTATAAGCGGCCAATAGCGCAGAACTTTCAGTGTGCCCAATGTATATGTGAGCCCCACTGAAGCTTTGTTTGTCTAGGATAATACCTAAGAATACTATATTATCGATAATATCTAACTGCCCCCCGTTCATAAAAAAACTGTTTTTACGTGACTGACATTTTGCGTCTTTTAAGTTTGAATAATAGGTAAGTGATTTATCATCTGCAACCAACACTATCTCATGACTATCTTTTACAACCATAGGCAGATCATTAATGTATATAAGAAATAGGAATGGCCCATGAATGGAACCCTGTGGAACACCAATTTTAATGTTTGATGCTCGGGTGCGCTTCCCTTTTATGTCAACTTTATGTATTTTATAGTCCAGATACGAGGTAATTAGTTTAAGTGCAGTTCTCTTAATACCATGGAGTTGTAATTTCCTGATCAGAGTTTCGTGTTGAACGCAATCGAATGTCTTATATAGATCACAGAACACATCCAAGGCATCCATAGCGTATTCCTAAGCATCAAATGTGTAATGGATAAGTTCAACACCAGCACCGGTTGTTGAGCGACTCCTTGTAAAACCAAACTGTTTACAAGTTAGCAGTAAACTAAGTTTTTTTGGTAAGCGGTCACCGTAGTCAATGGACGCTTGCAACACCAGGGGTACCACTCGCGCGTTGCCGACCCTTCACAAATCTTATAACTTCCTTCTTGAAGAACCCTATACTGTAGTCCTTGGAGAAAACCCTGGCAGGGAGCTCATTCCACAACTCAAGAGTTTGCGGGAGGAAGTTTCTCTGAAACCGCACTGTACGCGATCATTTCGGTTCTAAAGTGTGAGAATGAATTGTACAAGCGGTAGAACACACACAGGGAGGCAAAGTCTCTCCTCAGACTTAAGGGCTCGATACCGCAAGTGAGTTTGGAATCGACGACAATTCTCACAGCCAGTTGTGGAACCTAGTCAAAAGGGCCAAGCTGGTATCCTCCATATAGGGCCGAACTTGCGACTTGTAAACTAGTAAACTTAGCCCCGACGTGAAGTACTGCTTCGCTCTGTTAAGAACACCAAGTTTTTTGGGCGCCAGCTTCACCTTGTCCTGCAGATGATCTCGGAACTGAACATTGCTGGAGATGTCTACACCAAGGATCCCAATACGCTTGGAGATGGAGAGGGGAGTGTTCTGGAATTGTGGGACCACAGTGAATGGGGTTTTCTTAGCGTTGAACGCGCAGCCTTGTGTCTTTTAGGGTTGAATCGGACCAAGTTTTTCTGTCCCCATTCAGAGATTTAATGGAACCCAAACTTAAATCATGTATGACATGCACTTGACCGGTTTTTAGTACCTTTATGACGTACTATGTCCTATAGGTATATAAACTTATATATAATCTGTGCCTATACAGACTGTGAGCTACAAAGAAGTTGGTCGGCGGCATATGGTCTTGGCTTTGAATAGTTTGTTAGTAGTCCAGTCCGGAGTAAGAGCTGCTTAACGTCGCCAGGGACATGGAGAGATTTTAAAGGCTTCGTTCGACCTTCGACCTTCAGTGATTCTGATTAAAGAAGTACAAGAAGGAAAATATATCAATTGGTGTATTAATTATAGCATTTTTAATAATATCTATATTAATGGTACCACAAACGAGACAGGTTTAAGTTATATTTTATCTGCGAGTCTGTACTAAATGAAGTGTTGATACCCGTAAAATATTTTGAGCAATAATGCACAATCACAATTAAGGTTAGCCTCATATGGCACAGCCAATAATTGCACGCAGCGGATGTGTTAAAGTGAATTAGGTTTCGCCATGTATTTTCGACATAAATTGGAGTAACGGGAAGATTTTGGAATTTATTATGATGGGATTCTGGAGCAATTAAGTTAACCCTTTAAATTTTTATAGGCACACTTCAAGCGGTTTGGATTTTTTATTAGTGTAGATAATTTAAAAGAAAAAATAAAAACTTTAAATGGCAGATTGGTTATCCTCATATACTTTTGCTTTGTTACATTCAATTCCTATTTCCTGTAATAAATTTCTTATCCAACAGCATTCCGCTACTCCTTTTCCTAACGCGATATACTCAGCTTCCGTCGATGATAATCTAACACACTGCTGCTTACTAGAGCACCATGATATAGTACAACCTGCATAATATAACCTGATGTAGACTTTCGGTCACTGTTATCCCCTGCCCAATCAGCATCTGTATAACCAATTAATATCCTATCTTCATCTGCATTATATACTAATTTAATTTCTAATGTTCCACGAATATAACGTAATATTCTTTTTAAGGCTTTCCACACACTCTCATTTCCATATGCCTGATATCTGCTAATGAAACTAATAGCAAAACACAAATCAGGACGTGTCGCTAATATTGCATACATTAGACTTCCAATCAATTTTCTGCATTTATTTATTGTTTCTTGGTCCCGTGGACCTCTTGATAATTGCAGTCCTGGTTCTAGAGGTGTTCCTATAGGCTTACAGATTTCCATTCCATATTTCTTTAAAATTCCTTCCAAATAATTTTTTTGGTCTAATTCTATTGTATTTTCTTTTCGTGTTATATTTATACCTAAATATTTGGATACTCCGTTCATGTCTTTTATTTCAAAATTATTCTTAAGTGAGTCCTTCAGTTTGTTTATTTCTATCAAATTATCTGCAGCTATAATCAAATCATCCACATAGAGTAACACAAAGAACATTTTAGATTCTTTGTAGTACAAACAGTAATCTGATTTACTTCTCATGAAACCTTCTTTTGTCATAAAATCATTAAACGTTTTATTCCAATTCTTTGGTGACTTTTTAAGCCCATATAAAGATTTATTTAATTTTAATACTTTTCCATCATCTATTAGACCTTTAGGCTTCCTCAAATATACTTCTACTTCAATTTCCCCGTTGAGGAATGCACTTTTCACATCCATTTGGTTTAAAAACAATTTAAATTTATTTGTAATGGCTAATAAAATACTCCGTAGGAAGTTTTGCTACTGGGGCATAAATTTCAGAATGTTCAAAGTAATCTTTTTGTTGAAAGCCTCTTGCAACTAGTCTAGCTTTAAACTGTTGCTCTCCTTTTTCTGATTTTTTAATTTTGAACACCCACTTAGCTTCAATTGCCCTTTTGTTCAGCGGTAAATTTGTTTCAGTCCATGTGTCATTTTTCCTCAACATTTCTAATTCATTTTTTACTGCTTCTTGCCATTCTTCAGACTGTTCACAAAACAAAGCTTCATTAAATGTTAAAGGTTCTCTATAGCTTGCAATAAATCCCATTTCATAGTCATTTTAGTGTGATGGTTTCTTAATTATTCTTTTGTGTTGTTTGTTTCTGTAATGTAATTTCCTTCCTGAAGTGTTACTTTATCTCTGTTTTCATTTAAGTCTACTTTCATTTCCTCATTTTCTAGAGAGTTTTCTTGTGTTTTCAAATAGAAGTCATTTTCACCTGCTGTTGATTTTTCATGTGTATTCTAGATAATTTGAGTGAATATTATATCCCTGTATGTTTCAATTTTATTATCATCTGGAGTCCATACTCTGTATCCCTTACAATTCATACCTATATCCCACCAATATGCCCCGTTTACTTTTAGAATCCCCCTTATGCCTTTTTACTTTTGGTATATAGACATAAACCACATTCCCAAAAACTCTTAAACAGTTAACATCAAATTCTTTGTTAAACAGTAATTCATATGGTGTTTTACCTAACTCCTTAGTAGTCCCAGTTCTATTTATTGTAAATACTGCTGCGAATACAGCCTCAGCCCACATTTTCTTCCTCATACCTTTAGCTTGCAATAATGTTCTGGCAGATACGACAATTGTTCTCATTTCACGCTCTATCCTCCCATTTTGTTCAGGAGTGTAACTAACTGATTTTTGATGAGTGGTACCAAATTTAACAAACAAACTTTCCATATCTCTATTTACAAATTCTGAACCGTTGTCTGACCTTACCCCTTTAACTTTATAATTGGTCTCATTCTCAAAAGCGACTATAAAATTTTCTATAATACCTTTTGTTTCCCATTTATGCTTTAAGAAGCAAACATATCTATAGCTACTGTAGTCATCCTTAACGAAGCGAAAAAATCTAGAACCTCCTAAGGAATCTCTCTCCATTGGACCGCACAAGTCCATATGAATGAGTTCACCAGGTTGGCTTACCCTACTTACACTTTTCGGAAACGGTATTCTATGCTGCTTCCCTTTTATACAGGGAATACACTGCTGTACTCCACCTTCATATTTAATATTATTTTTATCTAAAATATTTTTGACATACTGAATTTTTTGATGAGAAAACCTTTCGTGCCATTCCGATAGACTAATTAGTGCTAAACTATATGAGATTTCTTTTAAAAATTCCATGAAGTATAACTTATCATATCGAGTTGCTAGTAATGTTATTTTATCATTTTTCATCAATGTGCAATAGTCACAAGTTACTTTCATAACATTACCTTTATTAGCAGCGCATACTACTGAAAATAAATTAACTTCGAGTTGAGGTACAAACAAAACATTATTTAAAACAGTAGGTAAAAATTCAGATCCATTAAAAGCTGTAATGTTAATATCTCCAATACCACATACTTTTAACCTTTAGCCATCATCTATCGTTACATACTTATCACAATTGAATTTCCTATAATTACAAAATATTTCTTTATCCTTGCACATATGTTCACTGGCCCCAGTGTCTATAATCCAAACATTTTTATTTTCCAAACTATTAACAAAATAAGCAAATCGACTAACCTTTTTTTCATCAGTATTATTTTTATTTATACTAGAATTTAATTTTTGTATTCTATATTTACATTCTTTTATCATATGTCCTGGCTTCCGACAGAAATGACAAAGCTGTTGCTTTCTAAATCTACAGTCTTTCATAAAGTACCGTACTTTTCCACATTCAAAACACTTTTCTCTTTCTAGCACCTCCAACGACTAAAGCAGCTGAAGTTTCTACTTGGTCTGAATTCTTGCAACGTTCCTCTTCAATAAGCAGTCTAGCAATTAGGTCCTTTAAATTTTGGTTATCAGATGGTACAGACTCCCATGCAGACACAAAATATCTATACTTGTTAGGCAGTGACATGAGAATTTTTGTAATAATCATATTTTCAGATATATCCTTCAAATTTTTGAGTTGATTTGCAATTTCCTCAATTTGTGATATGAATACACATGACATAGGTTCTACATAATGTAAGTTATAAAATTTCTGTTGAAGTAAATGTACACTTACTTTTGATTTTGGTTCATTCACTGTTATCAGTTTATCCCATATTTCAAAACTGCTATTACAGGATATTAAATGAGCAATTACACTCTCATCGATCCTTGTTATAATAATTTCTTGCGCTAATGCATGTCTTTCAGCCCATTTTTGTTCATCTTTCTCTGGCCTAGTAGATGATCCGGATACAATATCATATAGCTTTCTTGACGTTAAAATTACTGTAATTTGAAATTTCCACGTCGACTAATTATTTCCGTTTAATTTTATACACTGGCCCTCCATTTTGATTTAGGTAGGTACTGCTACGACATGACACTAACTGATGTTTTATTTGCAAAAGATTAAAGATTTTTATCACTATGTAGACTGCCCTTTTGTACGTACTTTATTTCCACAGTTTTAAATATCAACCAAGAATAGGTACTTTGTTTCCAAAAGTCCTCAATTCCGACCGACGCGACGCCAACCGTACAAAAGTATTTTTGATTCAAAAACTTATGACTTGATATCACACATGATCTGGGCCCATAACCCTTTGTGTTTGGGTAGGTCTAACAATTAAATAACGGTATAGGTTTTAAGTTATATTAAGTTTTATAATAACAAGATTCGCCATTGCGTTCACCATAGATTAGAAGAAGGACATCCAAAAAAAATCACAGAGTAACGCATGTCATAGAGTACCGTAAAGGCAGGAAGAACTAGCTTGATTTCGTTGTCTCATTACAACACCAAGGTGCTGCAGTGAAAATCAAGCACAAGAATTGTTAGACTTCGTTTTTAAAATGGACAGTGTATTTTATGGTTTATCGAAAGAAGAATTTCTCTAACTTGTATTTCAATGTGATGAAAAACACCGCATCCCACATTAATTCAAAAATGGTACTGCTGGTACTGACTGGTACAACGGCTTTCTGAAAAGACACCCTGACTTGACTCTCAGAAAACCAGAGTCAACCTCCATTGATAGAGCAAGACGCTTTAATAAGCCCCAAGTCTATAGATTTTTCAATTTGTTAGAACAACGAATACAATAGCATGGCATTGATGCTACTCGCCTATATAATATGGACGAAACAGGGGTACAAACATCATCTAATAAGCCACCTCGAGTCCTGACAAAAGTTGGAAAACGCCAAGTTGACGTTATTTCAAGTAGTGAAAGAGGTAGATCAACAACTGTAATTTGTTGTTGCAACGCTGCAAGATCGTTTATACTACCATTTATGATCTTCGCTCGCAAAAAAAAAACTCGCGGTTGCTAGATGGAGCAGCAACAGGTTCCCAAGGAACGTGTACTGACAATGGGTGGATCAATAGACCAGCATTCTTGGAATGGTTGCGATTCTTTATTGAAACTATCCGACAAACACCAAAAAAAAGTTATTCTGGTGTTGGATAGTCATGAATCCCACAAATATTATCAGCATTGGAATTAGCCACTGCAAACAATGTCATCTTTATTTCTCTGGCACCCCATACGACGCACAATATGCAACCTTTAGACTACTGTGTCTATGGGCCCTTGAAGACATGTTTTGAGCAGGCAGTTGCAACATTTTAGAAAGCTCATGCTGGGCAAATCATCAACCAAAATGACATCGCAAGTCTTTTCTCAGGTGCTTATATAAAAGCTGGTACAGCTCGAAATGCAGTAAATGATTTTATAAGCACTGGTCTTTTCCCACAAATAGATACATTTTCGATGAATCTGATTTTGAACCAGCAACCGTCTCAGAAAAAACATTTAACGTCGAAAATCAACTTGGAAGATCGCAGCCAGAAGTAACTCACCCTTACCGTACCCCGTCACCTTCTACACTTGATCAGATTATACAATCCCAAATCATCACTTTATTTTCGACAGTAGACTTATCCGTGATAGATACTGTTATTTCGGATGTATCATCAATAGACTTACCATTGGAAGGTGCTGTTCTTTCGGATGGACCTCTGGAAAACATATCCGTCGTAGATGCTGTTGCATTGGATGACCTACCAGGATCTACGTGCGCTATAAAATTTACAAACAACGAAGTACCTCCTCCTCCTAAACTGGATACTTGGATACAGGAAACTTCAATGACACCTGTTAAACGCCTCCCCTTCGAATATCAAAAGTGGTGCCGTCAATACAATGGTTTCAGAGGATGGGCCGAGCACGAGTTCGGAACACTTTAGTCCTATGGTTATTAGACCATTACCAAAAGTTTGTACGAATAAAACTAACAGGCGGAGAAAAACTCAAAAGGCTGAAATTTTAACAAGCACACCAAGTAAAGACGAACAGAGAAGTAAATTATCAAAGAAAATGAAAACTGAAACTAAAAAGAGTAAAGCTATTATGAAGAATCTTAAAAAGAACCTAAAAAATGAAAAAAATCAAAAGAATAAACCAAGAAATTCGTGTTCACTAAAGGAAAATAGTCCATGCCCATGTATATAGATAGCGAACTGTATATAGATCCTCTCACCGAGGACTGGATCCAATGCGACGATTGTAAAATGTGGGCTCATGATTCCGGAATCGGGGAATTTTATTGTGATTATTTGACAATTATTATTAAGAGATCTAACTGCTTTCGTTGGCTATGTGAACTAAGTAATTTCGGTAGTTTCTAATGATGATTAATTTAAGATAAAGTTTTGTTAGTTTCGAATGAAATTTTTTAATTTTGTTATTTTGTTGAGATTTTTGTTTAAAAAAAAATATTCTGTTTTATTTTATTAAATGTAATTAAGCATTTTTGTTGAAAATTTTGTTCTGAAAAATTACAATGATAACTGACTAATGATAAGATTGTGATAGATCAATGTTGAATTTTAATTATAGTTTAATAATAAAGAAAAAAAAATGTTCTGTCTATTTAATTCTGCATTAAAAATTACCTATAATAATTTTTTTGTGTTTTTATAAAGTTATTCCTCATATTTTGTAATTTTTTCTACGAAGATAATGAAAAATAATGCATGATCGCTTTACCCGCTGCATGCCCATTTTGCCCTTAAGCCCATGCCCGCTTAAGGCCACTCTCCGGGCAAAACAAACATTCATATGGGTTTCGTATTTGAGTTCCTGTTCTATATTTTTAGGACATATAAAAAAATATAAATTGACTATCTAACTATCATAAATTTAGCATCCAACAGCAATAACAGTTTTCTCGTCTCCTTATTAATACTTTTTTTCTCTCTTACTTAACTTTTACCGATCTAATTAATTATTTACTAAAATTATAATCGTTGATTAAATTGTAATTAAATGTATTGTAATTAATTCTAATTGTAAAATCGTTAAGTGTGTTCTTCGAATCCTCAACATTCCGATCTCGAAGAATTGGCGATAATGATCCTGATGACCGACCTTCGACGGCATAAATTCCGGCAAGCACACTCCTATATTACTTTTCTGTATTTTTTTTTATTGTATATATCGAGCCTTGAAATTCTAATTAGTCACATGTAAATTTAACGTTAACTTTTTTTTAAGTGTTATCTGTTTTCTGGTAGGTACTTATACGGTTGCTGCGGCGCTGGCTTGTTACTACTTGTCACAGTGTCAGGACTGTCAGTACGTGTTCTAACAATTTAAAAAATGTATAAATTATTATTGATTATTGTTACTTTATGTGTTTTCGTACGTGCGGAGGAAGTAGGAGGCAAATACAACGGTTACTGGCGTGTCTGCGCTTCATTTAATTCCATATTTTACCCAGTATGCAACTATATTAAAATATCATTTGATACAAATTTTGATATAGAACGCTATTGCACTTGTAATAATACGAAAATAAAAGCGACTAACTTAAATATAAATGATCTAACTATTCGTAGAGATGCAGAAAGAATCGTAGTGCCCGCTGACTTGGATAAAGTACTGCAACGTTTTACTTGTTGTAAGTCTGACTATCATATTAATACAGTAATTTCAGAGTTAGATGAAAATTTTATAGTTGTATCTCACGATCTGGGAGACTCGAGCCGAGTCGGAACTCTATTATGTAAAACATTTCCGAAGACATTAGAGGAACTGAAGGACATGGCAGAAGACTTTGGTCTGACACATTTTGGCAAGATGAGATATTGCGAAAAACGTTATTCGAGTTCCGGGTGGTAATGATGATCACCATTTAAATATTTTAACAGTTATTTTTGTATTACATTCAAATATTGTTTTTTTTTTTCAATTGGTTCGGGTATTAATTATGTATGTACGTAAATAAATTGCGAGTTATTCTAGAGAGTTGGATAAAAACTGTCGAAAAGGGATATTAGCCTGTTGGGATATTTACTTCAAGTTCAAGTTTAGCATGGCGACAGCACCAGCGATTGGTAGAACAGCCTACCGTCCAAAGGAATCAATTACATCACGCGTCTCTCTAAAAGACGTAGTTTACTACGCATCTATTTACTGCGTCCTCGAGTAAGCTAAATAGAAATAAACGCAATGAACAATGCCAATGATGACTTCGAAGGAATTGACTAAGCAACTCCCGGACTATTACTTAAAGTTATTTTATTATAAGTTATTGCCAACTTTATATTTCTTGCTACAGGTAAAGCAGAGCACGATTTTATTTTGTCTACTATGTCTTATATGTAACTTTGTTTGTTTTAACTTTTTTTAAATTTAACTCTGTACATGCACACATAAAAATAAATAAAATAATATAAAACAAGCACAGACTATGCCTTTTACTTTTTACGGTTCCGCACGCTAATAGCAATAGCAAAACTCCCGCCGAGTACGTGTCGGTTCACGCGTAGTGTAGGGTTTTGTTGTACCTAACCATTTATACATATAAAAGGCTTTGTCCTAAGTGACTGATGGATCAACGCACAGTCTAAACCGCTGATCGTAGAGATCGTGTGTTCTTTGTATAACGTAGGCATCCGATAAGAAAGGATTTTCCGAAATTCTACCCCCAAGGGGGTGAAAAAGGGGGGCAAAGTTTGTATGGGACAACGTGATTCCTTGGTCCAATCTACTTCAAATTTTGCATAAATCTTTTTTAACAGAATTGATGGAAGACGTGTTTCGTATTTTATTGAAATCATGACAGTTAAAAAGGGGTAGAAAGTTATTTGGCGGTTATTTACTTCGAAGTTGATATCCCTTAGTGCTTTTGATTTAAATTACATTTTATTTTGACACATGTTTGAAAACTCAATTCGATTTTATTCAAAAAAGGTTAAACTTACTTAAAAACATAAACAACTTCAATACTCTTTAAAATTGGAATGTCTCGAATGTCACCGTCTCTATATTAGTAACTCATTTAAGGGGTTTCTAAGCTCAAAGAGGTTATGCGTTTTTTAGGTGTTTGATTTTTTGTGTACAATAATACTTAAAGTTTTCTTTTTCTACCTATCTATACATATAAAAGGCTTTGTCCTGAATGACTGATGGATCAACGCACAGCCTAAACCGCTGATCGTAGAGACCTGAAACTTGGAGGGTGTGTTCTTTCTATGACGTAGGCATCCGATAAGAAAGGATTTTCGGAAAGGGTCAAGTCAAGAGTCGGACTCGCACAATAAGGGTAAAACTATTGTAATGAAATTTGGGTAAGCTGTTGTACACATGCCGGTGCATGTTTCTGAGAAAGAAAAAAATGGTCAAGAGCAAGTCGGACAGGGTCCATTGCGAGTTGGACCCGCGCAATAAGGGTAAACCGATTATTGTGAAATTTTGGTGAGTTGTTATGTACATGCCGGGGAAGGTTTCTAAGAAAGAAAAAAAAGGGTAAAGTGTGACTCCGACAGGGTCAAGTGCGAGTTCGACTCGCGCAATAAGGGTAAACCGATTGTAATAAAATTTTGTGTAAGTATGCACTAAGAAGGGATTTTTGGAAATAAATCCCCTAAGGGGTAAAATATGGATTGGCAGCTTGCATGGAAATGGCTACAACTTGGCTTAAACGTTAAAATTAAGATTTACATGATTCACCGTTTTTGAAAAAATATTCTCTAGACGGCAAAATAGAGGATGAAAATGTGTATGAGAATTCCGATGTTATTATATGTAAAACAGTAAGCAGTCAAAAGAAAGTTTACGCAGACGAAGTTGCGGGAATAAGCTAGTCTTCTATACATATAAAATGCTTTGTCCTGAATGACTTATGGATTAACGCACAGCCTAAACGGCTCATCGTAGAGACCTGAAACTTGGCAGGTGTGTTCTTTGTATGACGTAGGCATCCGATAAGAAAGGATTTTCCGAAATTCTACCCTTTAAGGGGTTGAAAAAGTTGGGCAAAGTTTGTATGGGACAATGTGATTCCTTGGTCCAATTTCCATCAAATTTTGCATAAACCTGTTTTGACAGAATTGGTGGAAGACGTGTTTCGTATTTTATTGAAATTCATCCCCTAACGGGGTTAAAAAGGGGTAGAAAGTTATATTGTCGGTCATTTGCTTCGAAGTTGATATCAATACTCCTTAATGCTTTTGATTTAAATTCATTTTATTTTGACACATGTTTGACAACTCAATTCGATTTTATTCAAAAAAAGGTTTCACTCATTCAAAAACATAAGCAAATCTTCTTCTATACTAATATAATATTATAAAGCTGAACAGTTTGTTTGTTTGTTTGCTTGAACGCGCTAATCTCAGGAACTACTGGTCCTATTTGAAAAGTGTAAGATAGCCCATTTATTGAGGAAGGTAATTGGCTATATATCATAACGCTAAGACCAACAGGAGCGGAGCACCAATAAAGAATGTTTAAAATCGGGTTTTTTTTTTCTTTTGAGAGCTTCCGCTGCGTGCGCTGCGTAAACGGTTAACGGTATCGCAAAAATCATGTATGACAGAATTTTTTCCCTATAAAATTTCTAAAAAAAACTCCGGGACAGCATATGTCTATGTGTTTTTATAAACATGATATTAATCCTTATCCAAATAAATACATTATTCATCACAAGTATTTAATTTAAAACAAAATTACCAGTTACATCATTCGATTTTAATGAATATCTTAGGTCATATCGCAGTTTGAAATTAACATCGCAGCAAATAATGATCAAGTATTGCGCGCGCATTTATGATGTGCAAAGCCGGCGGACAGTCATGAGGGGGAAGGGCGGTACGTATTATTTAAAAATATTTTTACCTTCTACGTAAACAAAGTCGCGGATTAAAGTTAGCGTTAGCCCACAGTAACTATTACTGACTGACTGACTGACTGATCTATCAACGCACAGCTCCAACCACTTGACGGATCGAGCTGAAATTTAGCACACATGCTGTATGTGTAGGCGTGCGCTAAGAAAGGATTTTCCAAAATTCAACCCCCTAAACGGGGGTTTAGAGTTTGTATGATGCTCGCGAGGTTAATCAATTAGTTAATTAGTTTTTAGTAGTTAATTATTTATTATTTTTGAGAAAGAGAGAGGAGAGAGAGAGAGAGAGAGAGAGAGAGAGAGAAATGGAGAGAGAGAGAGTGTTAGTATGTTGTTTTCTATAATTAAGGAGTTGCGGTATGAATCCTACGCCGAAAACCAAATTTAGGGCTGGCGAAGCCGCTGGCAAAAGCTAGTATACATATAAAATGCTTTGTCCTGAATGACGGACGGATCAACGCACAGCCTAAACCGCTGATCGTAGAGACCTGAAACTTGAAGGGTGTGTTCTTTGTATGACGTAGGCATCCGATAAGATAACGTTTTACTGATAGGGTGAATTGCGAGTCGGATTCACGCAATAAAGGTAAACCGATTGTAATGAAATTTTTATATAATAAAATTCCTGCCGTAATAATTACAACCGAGTTTAAACGAACTATAGCTGCAGCTTTAGCAAATTTTATTAGTATAATTAAGAAGTTCCACGCTGGTAACCGTATTCAGGGCGGGCGGAGCCGCTGGCAAGATCTAGTAGCCTATAACGCTCAAAGACGGATCAAGACGTTTCTGACGATTCTTCATTTGTCAAATTTTGATAGATAGTATGGAAAATATGCGGCAATAGATACACATACATACATACCTGTAAAAAAACCGTAGTCGGATAATAAAAAACAACCACATTAACAATTTGTGTTACCTATATCATAATTCACTTTCAGGTTCATCACAACTTTATGATAACTGAACGTAAAAACCTGTTTTTTCAGAACAAGGTATTTCAGTTCTAAAAGTCCTCCAAGTGAGTACTTTTTCATTTTCCCGATTATGCAAACGACCACTGGCGAAGTTTCCACTTAAATAATACATAAAATTATTTAAAACGCGTCACAAGTTGAAGTTGTGACGCGGACGATCCAAAGTTTTATCTTCTTGTTGAGTGAACCTGAAGATGTTCATAATTTTCTTAGTTGAGTTTCATTAAAGTTTAAAATGTAGCATTAAATATAACATTAAACGACAAAAAACTTAAAAAAAATACCAGATAAGGCGGCCAACGTTGTGTCTGACACGCGTTTAATTTTAGATTTTGCTTTATCTATTTAGAAGTATGTTGCTATTATTGGGTTGTAAATAAAAGCGCTTAAATCACTGTTTGTTGAAACTGTTTAAATTACTTTACTGTTAGTCTTTTTTAAATAAAATGCAATAAAGTGAAATTAGGTTGTAAAGTTATTCCGTTACTTGGTTCCTAGCTTTTGATATTTAACTGCATTAAGAGGAAAATCAGACTGCCTTTTCCCATACAAACGTTGGTATTGCCCTGCTTCCTCCCTGGATACTGGCATAAGACCTATATTTTTTTACATATGATAAATATACACAGACACTATGTCTGTATGATTTGTTTTTTTTTTAAATGCTATTTGTATAAATAACTGGGGCCCTGCAAAAGTACAAAACTTTGTTCTTAATGACATCTTCAGACATGCTCTTTACGACATATTCGTAATAGACTAATTTTTAAGAAAAAAACTAGTTGCACTCCGGGAGTGCCGGCAGAAGTTTACACACGATTCGCGCTTAACACTCAAATATGTCACAAGACATGTCTTTGACATTGTCAAAAAATAATAATGTTTGTTTATTTACTTTTTTGACGTAGTATATTTGACATCGTAATCTGTTATAGAATTAAAATTCCATATCCAACCTCCCTGTACTACTCATAATCGCGAATACTAAAAATAAAAATCATAATAGGCGTGGCATTACGGTTTCCGACTTACGAATTTCCACGATTAGAACACGTGACCTGACGCGAGTTTATCATTTTTTACCCATACCAAAAAAAGTGCACAACGCCGCTAAAGAAGTTTTCACTTCAATAAAAGTTATAATAGGCGTGGCATTACGGTTTCCGTCTTACGAATTTCCACGATTAGGACACGTGACCTGACGCGAGTTTATCATTTTTTACCCATACCAAAAAAAGTGCACAACGCCGCTAAAGAAGTTTTCACTTCAAAAAAAAATTTACTTTCAGGGCAAGTAATTTCTATACAATTCAGTTGAGATTGGGAATACGAAACACCCATCTTGATGACTGTGCCTGGGTAGAAGTGGCCTGAGGTGCAGTTATCTAACCCAAATCGGTGTCTTGGCCCGGGTCGTTTCACATTTAGTATACGAACGCTGAAGGAAAACATCGTGAAGAAACCTGCATACGTCAAGAAAAAAAAAATGACGTATGTGAAGCCCACAATCCGCACTGGGCCCGCGTGTGGACTATGGCCCAATCACCGTCGCTTAAGAGGGTAGGCCGTGCCCCAGAAGTGGGAACGTATGAAGGCTGGCAAGTATACAAATGGTTATTGTAACGTAAATTGTGGCGCAGGTGGCTCAGGATAGGCCGTTGTGGAGACATATAGGGGAGAAGGGAGGAGGAGGTACACTATAGTGTTTATCATTAAACAACCTTTAAAAATTCTAAATGTACTTTGACTCGCACTTGTCCAGTTTTTTCAAAATTATTAGTGTGAAATGCTAGCGGCGCCAATATCAGTTTTTGCCAGATCCGACGCTTTCGCCGTACCGGGCAGAAATCAGAATTGAGACAACGTTGCAAATTGTAACAAAATTATTTGCTCTTACCGGGAATCAAAACAGATACCTTCGAAATGGCAACCAAAGTTCTATTACTACGCCAGTCGGTCATTATAAGTTAATGATAAATAGTCCTTGTTTATAAAGTCCGCTAGTCGTTGTCCCTATGGATTCCTATTCCTCTGCACAAATCCAAATATCTCCACCATCAGCTCATCACCTCTTTACTTACCCAATTTCGCATTGGAATTCTTTACACTTTAGAAATGTTGAAGTAGAAAACGAGAATAATTCAAGCATCTGAACTGAGTCCTTTGTTGAGTGAAAAAGGGATTGAAGCCGTGGCACCAGGGCAAAGGGGCGACAGCGGCGCGGAATGAGTGCGAGAAATAATAAGCTCGGGTGTGGCGCAAGCGACAGGCGGAAGCAATGCGAATGTTGTTCTTAGGTCGTTGGTTGTTTCTTGTAGTCTTGCATACACGCCGAAAGGGTTTTTTGGATGGACCATGAGCTGAATTAATTAAACATTTTTTATTCAAGCACGTTTTTTCTGAAAACACTTTGGAATCATCAAAACTGAAAACTACCTAGAACCACAGAGAAGACTCAACAGTTACTCTTTATAGACAAAAACATTATTGAGGCATAACAGACTGTTTATCTTCACCATCGGCCTCATATGATGATGGCTGATAAGCCAATAGACGACCACCACACATGCATGCCTCATTCTTGGATTTCAAAAAAAAAACGGGTTGAGCAGCTTGCATTCAGCGTTGTCTCGAGACCATAAATAATATAAGGTATGTATAATATATAAATAATATAATAAATAAGGTCTGCTTATTATTTCTTATACTTATGTCGATATCACAACAAGGTCACCGGTCCAAATTCAAGACTCACATTCCGTTTTTCGGTTAGCGGATCACACTCAGAACAGTACCTTTTTCGTCATCGTTCGTCGGTTTTACTCGCTACGAGGCCTGCCCGTTATTATTTTAGTTTATTTATCGTTTAAGATCAGTCTCGTTTATCTACATATTCTGTCACGTCAATAATAGTTCTCACAATATCATACCCCATACTGCATATGGATATATCCCATCAAGTAGTTCCTATAGGTTTTATAAAATTCATAATAAATTTCTTTGTTTTACCTGTTCTCTTCGGTAACATTACCTTCGAAATTGTTGTCTAATATACAACATAGTTTGGGACATGGCCCTGACAAATAAACATAGATACTTATATAAAAATTGAACTTCGAGAAATAGGTAAACAATAGTGTTAGTTTGAAGTAAATTCTTTTGACTTGTACCACAAAAGTTGCATGGTTGCACCGCCCTCATTTGTGTCGGTACCCGCTGTTTGTTGCCGCATTCAAAATTAAAACTACGTGCAGAAACACATCATCATTTTTATATGAGTATTTTATATGGTATTTGTCAGAACCATGTCCCAACGTATGTAGTATCTATGGTATTTGTCAGAACCATGTCCCAACGTATGTAGTATCTATGGTATTTGTCAGAACCATGTCCCAACGTATGTAGTATCTATGGTATTTGTCAGAACCATGTCCCAACGTATGAAGTATATTTTAAAAAAGCTGCAGCGAAGAGTGGAATACTTATATGTAGTAGGTATTTATAATGTTTTCTTATAAACCTGTTAATGAGTTTCTTTTTAGCTCTAATCAGTAGCCTTCTTTCTCCAAAATGAGGGCCTGTGCCCTTGCAGTAGGAACGTCCAATGGCTGAGAGAATAGAAGTAGAAAAGTAATTATAGAAAATTGTAATTTAAAGTTAACTATCGCTTAGTTTAAGTTAAAGTTTCGTGTAGGTAACCTATTTTGAAATTTATTAACAACTAGCTTTTCCCCGAGGCTCCGCTGTATTAGTATATCGGTGTGGGATTCCTATGGGAACTCTTTGATTATAGCACAATGTAACTACTATGCTGTGATTGTAGTTAGAAAGTTTGCTACACACCTGTAGCTATAATTCATCAGCGCTTATAGTTATTCCTGTGGGAATTTTTAAAATTTTCGAGATAAAAATAAGCATATGTCCTTCTCCATCTCTTCAACATTCCTGTGCCAAATTTCAGTTCAAATATTTACAAGTAGATGCTTCACTGCGGCTTAAGGGACGAAAAATAAACTCAATTTCACATTTGTGTGTATAGATTAGACGTTAGTCCTGCCAGCACCTCTCACGTTGGTACCGCCAGCACATGTCATTTTGGTCCCGTCAGCTAATGCCACGTTGGTCTCGCCATCACATGCCACTTTGGTCCCGTCAGCTAATGCCACGTTGGTACCGCCAGCACATGTCACTTTGGTCCCGTCAGCTAATGCCACGTTGGTCTCGCCATCACATGCCACTTTGGTCCCGTCAGCTAATGCCACGTTGGTCTCGCCATCACATGCCACTTTGGTCCCGTCAGCTAATGCCACGTTGGTACCGCCAGCACATGTCACTTTGGTCCCGTCAGCTAATGCCACGTTGGTCTCGCCATCACATGCCACTTTGGTCCCGTCAGCTAATGCCACGTTGGTACCGCCAGCACATGCCACTTTGGTCCCGTCAGCTAATGCCACGTTGGTCCCGCCAGCACATGTCACTTTTAAACCATTAAAAAATCTTATCCCAAAATGTATTTTATGAAGCCTCTTAGTAAATTATCTCTTATTCTTAATAAATTAATGAAACCTAATTAGGTATCTGTATTTCCAAATATTTTTAGGGTCCTGAACCAGTGTGTGTGTGTAAGTAGGTAGTAGTAGTATTGTAGTAGATAAACTTAAATTTTGGTAATTCCTACACAATGAATGCGTAGACTATATAATTTGGGCAATAAAAATCCTGTTAAAACCGCATTGTTCTTAGAATTTATTTGAAAGAAATAACTTAATTTTTCCATTTTTCAAGATGATACGTCCCTCTACATTGGATTGCCTTCGATACCTGGATTGAAGTGCTGAGACAGAATATCTAGATGCCAAACAATCCAATTTCAAATCAATTTGATTTTCCAAATGCAATGCTCGAAGAACTATTTGCCTAGTGGGTTGTATTTGTGTATTTCTACGTGTATATCTACAAACAAACATGCACTAAAATGGTTTCGTAGCATGTTCCGTACAATGTTCAAATATTTTATTTATTTTTAAATCATTGATTGAATGACGCGAAAACAAATGAATTATTACATTCAAAACACAAATAGACAAGCTTAAAATTGAAATAAATTTGAATGCGGAATTCTTAACCAAACGCCGGCTTTCTGAGATCAAAGTGGCCAGTTCTATAAAACATCAATTTCATATGTAGGGACCTAAAATAATATAATTATTTTACAATTGTGATTGTGACAACTCCAGTTACCATGTTGACGGTTCAAATCCTCGTACCAATACACAGATAAAAGTATAGTACCAATATGCCTTCATTCTCATCTGCACGTCTTTCGCGCGCTCTGGGCGCATGCTATGTTTGGTGCCTAAATGTTTCATTTTGAAGGTAATCTTAATGCTATAAATAACATATTTCATTTTTTCTTGTTGATACGTTGTTTTATTTGGGTCACGTTCGCTGGATCGGTATCCAGAGACAACTTTGCAGCATTTTGGCTTCCTAACCCTTAAAGTAACTTAGTGGTTATTAATAAAAACCTTCGTTTACAATATGCTGACAATAGTGTAATATGAATGATTACGTGTTCATTTTGAGAGCTTCAGAAGAACTGCAGCGATATTTCCCCCGTTTAATTGTAGTTTAACTGCATAAGAACATTACAAAATCTTGAACATTTTTATTTATTAAACTTAAGTCCAATTAAGTCCATTCTGTAAGATTCCTTAGTCTACAATCAAATCGGAGCGATTGTTCATTAGGCCAATCAGTGGGAGCGCAGCGGAGCGAGTGCCGGGCGGCAGCCAATCAGGAAGATTTATTACCGTGACGTCACTGACAAGATTGCTTTAAATTCAAAATAGCTGCTGTTAGCTCTGCTTTATTCGCTGTTATTAGTTACGTCGATTTTTGATTTAAATTTGGGTTGTCTTATCTAGTTTGTAGTACTAAATGTATGTATGTAATGACTGTCTGTCATGAATAGCTATCATTTACTAATAATTATTATTTAGTTATTTACTGTTTGATACCTGGATTGAAGTGCTGAGACAGAATATCTAGATGCCAAACAATCCAATTTCAAATCAATTTGATTTTCCAAATGCAATGCTCGAAGAACTATTTGCCTAGTGGGTTGTATTTGTGTATTTCTACGTGTATATCTACAAACAAACATGCACTAAAATGGTTTCGTAGCATGTTCCGTACAATGTTCAAATATTTTATTTATTTTTAAATCATTGATTTTTTATTTTTTGATGGACATTTGTATTTTTTTTGAAGTATTGTAATAATACAAGTTGTCATTAAGTAACTAAACGCTTTTTTTCAAAAGAGTAACTATCCGGTTTCTTGCCGTATTCTTCCGGTATAAATCTACATTGTGAACCGATTTTGAATAAGAAAATTACTTTGACTATAATTATGGAAATATTTGAAAAACTTGTTTTAAAAAGATTTCTCGTTAAAAGTAGTATTAAAGCTCTATAATTGTATTTTTAAAACATTATTTTTTAAAACATATAGTTGAAGACTTAGGACTGAGGGCACAATATTTACGGATTTGGGAGTTTATATCTCCTAAAATATACCTGCGCTTGAGAAAAAAAAAAGTTTAGAGTATTTGTGCACACCTGTCCAAAGGCACGGTCCAAAGGATTTTTTTTATTTTATCTCACTAGCCCGGAAAAACTCTATTGTTCGAAATTGGAAAAGCGCGATTTTTAACAACTGCATTAATTTTACATATAAATTTTCGTATAGGTACTTAGGCACTTAACAAAACAAGCGTCCTTTTTGTTCCCGAAACTTTTGTATCCAAGTTTGTAAAGGATTCAGTTAATATAATCTATCTTTGTGATCTATGCACTTTGCCATTTTATAGTTAGTTCATTGATTCCTTTGCTGAAAGAATTGCGGGAGCGAGAATCAACAAAATCTTTAAAGGTGTTTTGGACTGCCTCATCTGAATTGATTTTTTTCCAATTAAAAAATTATCCAAATTCCGAAAAAAAGTGGGAATCGGTTGGAGCAAGGTCCGGGAAGTATGGTAGGTGACGGAGACATTCCAATCCTAGCTCCTCTAGTTTCGCCACCGTCTGTTGTGCAATGTGTGGTCTAGCGTTGTCCTGAAGCAGCAGTGGGCTAGAGCGGTTGACCAATCTCGGCTGTTTAACGGCTGGCTTTTCCATCATGGTTTCCAATTGTCGGCAATACAGATCTGCCGTAATCGTCTGACCAGACCTTAGGCAGCTGTAGTGTATGACACCAGCGCTGGTCCACCTGACATTAACCAGTACCTTTTTTTGAATCAACTTTCGCTTGGGGCAGGATTTAGCCGGTTCTCCTGGCTTTAACCACTGTGATGAGCGGTTCCAATTATCGTATAGGATTTATTTTTCATCATAAGTAATGATACGATTCAAAATTCCCTCGTCATTGTGACGGTTGAATAATGTGACGCAGCAGTCGACGCGTGTTTGTGTTTTCCATATTGAGCACAGAACGATGTCAAAGCAAAATTGAATGACGCGAAAACAAATGAATTATTACATTCAAAACACAAATAGACAAGCTTAAAATTGAAATAAATTTGAATGCGGAATTCTTAACCAAACGCCGGCTTTCTGAGATCAAAGTGGCCAGTTCTATAAAACATCAATTTCATATGTAGGGACCTAAAATAATATAATTATTTTACAATTGTGATTGTGACAACTCCAGTTACCATGTTGACGGTTCAAATCCTCGTACCAATACACAGATAAAAGTATAGTACCAATATGCCTTCATTCTCATCTGCACGTCTTTCGCGCGCTCTGGGCGCATGCTATGTTTGGTGCCTAAATGTTTCATTTTGAAGGTAATCTTAATGCTATAAATAACATATTTCATTTTTTCTTGTTGATACGTTGTTTTATTTGGGTCACGTTCGCTGGATCGGTATCCAGAGACAACTTTGCAGCATTTTGGCTTCCTAACCCTTAAAGTAACTTAGTGGTTATTAATAAAAACCTTCGTTTACAATATGCTGACAATAGTGTAATATGAATGATTACGTGTTCATTTTGAGAGCTTCAGAAGAACTGCAGCGATATTTCCCCCGTTTAATTGTAGTTTAACTGCATAAGAACATTACAAAATCTTGAACATTTTTATTTATTAAACTTAAGTCCAATTAAGTCCATTCTGTAAGATTCCTTAGTCTACAATCAAATCGGAGCGATTGTTCATTAGGCCAATCAGTGGGAGCGCAGCGGAGCGAGTGCCGGGCGGCAGCCAATCAGGAAGATTTATTACCGTGACGTCACTGACAAGATTGCTTTAAATTCAAAATAGCTGCTGTTAGCTCTGCTTTATTCGCTGTTATTAGTTACGTCGATTTTTGATTTAAATTTGGGTTGTCTTATCTAGTTTGTAGTACTAAATGTATGTATGTAATGACTGTCTGTCATGAATAGCTATCATTTACTAATAATTATTATTTAGTTATTTACCTTAATATTAAATAGCTTATTACTTATTTTATGAAGGAATGAAATCTTTATACAAAGGCAAAAATAAGCCCAAATATATCTGTAGCCTCTAGCCATACTTACTTATAATATTATTTTATTAATAAGCATCAAACTGCTCCATATATAAAAAGACTTTTACCTACATCCATGGTCCTAAATCTTGTATATGATGTGGGTGGTCTAGAGCCAAGCTTCGATCTCTACAAGCCCTGACTTAACAAACTCTACATCCTAGTCAAAATATGTGGCTTGGCCGTTTCGGTACTGTCACATGGGCGTAAGGTGAAACATTTATTCACTGTTCATTATTTCTCTATTTTACAACAGTTATTGTACTAACGAAACGGCCAAGCCACATATTATGACTAAGGTGTAGAGTTTGTGAAGCTGGCGAATTACTTTTTTCTTGAAAAATCCCATACTTTAGTCATTAGAGTAAATCTTGACATCCGGGAGCTCATTCCGCAACCTAAACGTTCGTGGGAGAAAGTTTATCTGAAACCAGTGCGGTCGTGAGCATTTAGGTTCTAAGGTATGAGGATGAGTTTCCTGCCGATGGCGAGCGGTGCGATGGTATAAAGTAGCCAAGGGCATCATTAAGAACAATTCCTTAGAACACACACAGGAAGGCAAAGTCTCTCCTCCGACTTGAGGGTACGATACGGCTTGGGAGTTTGGGATCGTCAACTATTTTCGCGGCCCATCGTTAAACTGAGTCAAAAGGGCCAAGCTGGCATCCGGGTGCACCCGCCCAGCGATAGCAGCAGTACTCCATATGGGGCCGGACTTTTCAGACGGAATTGTCAGAACCATACGAGACGCTAGAATTACTGCTGCAAGTCTACTGTAGGATCTAATAAGTGGTAAAGGAGTCCTTAGATTTCCAAAATCAATCGAGGTGCTCTCACTTAGGTAGATTGACGACCTAATTTGTTACCCCGCGGCCCTAATAAGTTCGTGCGTGACTCCACCTTTTGAGACGCCGTTCCAGGCTACAGTCTTCATTCTAGAATCTTTCTTCGCTATCTTTCAGTAAATCCAAAATAATAGGTACCTATATATTTGTGAAAAATGTTTCTTTGTTTGCCGTCGCAGCACAAAGAGTGTCGTGTTTTTTGGCAAAAGGATGGAGTAGGACATAGGGTACTTTTTATCCCGGAAAATTTAATATATACAAATATATTATTAATAGTCAATATATAGAATCTTATTGAATTAAAGAGTACAAATCTCACACCAATAACCAAAAGCGCTGGTGGAGCAGCTAGCAAAAGCCAGTCTAAGCTATCTGGACTGCCACTGATATCGCCACTTTAGCTTAGAAGCCATTCATTTAATACGTCACGAGTATAGGGGGGAGAGGGGCATAGTGACGAAGGCAAATTATTTATACTAAAAATGGTATATTACTTATTTATACTAAAAAGCGCGACAAAAGGAAGTTCACGTAACGTACTTAATGGATGGCTAACCTTCCGGGTGCCGTACTTTTTAGTTTTCATTAACGGTACATACAAATTACTATATCTGTATAGGTATTTATGTTTAGGCAAAAATCTTAAATAAAACAAGTTATGAGTAACTTACATATATTTTTATACTTTTTCGGTACAATTTACACCGGACTTAAGTCTCAGAGTCTTAAAACTAAAATTTCAATACGTAATGTTAACAATACTGAGCTTGTTACGTTAGAGGTACAAACTGGTTAACAAATAAAACCTTCTGGTTAAGAAATGTAAGGGTCAGAAGCATGGACCTAACTAAATTTTTAATAAGGGGTTCTAAAGTAGGGTGAGGGAGGGGGGAACTTACCTCTGGTATGCCTATGGACAAAAGTCTTGTAAAGCGCATTCAGCAAATTTTTAAAAAAGCTTGTAGCAACACTCGAAAGAAGAAATTCTTTCCGTCTTTTTAGCTGAGTATTTATTCTTTACATCTCGTGAAGCCCATCTCGTAAAGCCGGGTCTCTTGCTCGTGTTTTGCCGAAACATAACACACATCATTTACACAAAACATTGTTCCACTACATTTTTCTGTCGTTAAACTTTGTTTTTGTTAATGGAAACATTTTTTTTGGTTTCCACGCTCGACGGAAAACATCTAAATATTTACGCCCGCGAATGTAGAGGGGCGAGGCACAATCATTAATTTTATTCGTATATATGATCTGTGAAAATGAAATGTACTCTGGGGTGGTAATTTTATTTACTATTGTAAATCTACTATTTAAATAAAATACGCTCCCTACGTTTGAAGTAATTTTGACAGTATTTAATGTTTTTAAAATCATCAAACAACAACACCAAAGCAGGAGACAACACGTGTATTAAACAAAACATGTTTTGTGTAGATATTTTTGTGTAATGTTAGGACGAAAAACGAGCAGGAAACTTTATATTACCAACGAATGTTTAAAAATATCAATACCTGCTAGTTTTTACATGGTAATATGGTTATATTACGACTTAAAAGTGATAAAGGTAGTGAAATCAGATATGATGTATCATGTACGGGCTGCTTTTTTTTGGTTTGGTGTTTGTATCGATATTAAATCATATACCTTTATTAATCTTTATTTTTTAGTAATATAATGAGCTTGGTTTGGAGAATGGATAACGTAATTTTATATAAATTTATTTGGATTAGTACTCCAGTAATAATAAGGTATGCAATGTTTGATGGCATGAAAATACGACGTAATCAAATTACACTGATTTAGCTGGGTACATTCCTTAAACACAATAGTTATAGTCTTAAACTATTACATGCACATAAGTAGAGTTCATAGGGGTCTTATTTTCTCGACGTCATTTTTCTATTTGAATTATGTTACGCTTTTTATTAAAAAAAAAATATATTATAAATAGTGACTACAATATGATCGTACAGTTTTAAAGTAAAGTAATGAAGTGACTCATTGTTTTTTCTGGTATTATAATAAGAATGTTAAAATATGTCGCCGAGATTTCCGGTTTCCTTTAAAAACCAGTAACCTGTGAAGAAGTAAAAAAATCATAGCCTTATAAAATTATAGTATAGACGAAGGGTAATTTAATATTATAATATTTGTTAGGTGGGAAAAGATAAACCTATATCGTAAGGAATGGATGCATTCAACACCTTCTATTTTCGTGTGGTTTCTATTATATAATCATACAATACTACAATCACATATGATACAGCCAAGCCATCTGAAAACCGTAAAATGGAAAACTTTCTATATTATTTAATTCAGCAGTGTAGGTTGTGTAAGATCAGACCATCAAGCACTAAAAACATAAAAATGTAATTGAAGTCATTGTCTTTTTATGTTCTAATTCTAGCACAATTAACCTCCAATATTGAATATATGTTATGCTATATTATAAAACAAATATTGAATCTAAAGTTTTAAACGTCCCGCATTTTTTAAAGTCTATGACTTTGTGGGAAAGTATTATTTATTTAATCTAACTATTTACACCTTCAAATTGTTTTTAAATATTGACAAAAAGTTTATGTTTTTAATTTATAACAATAAAACAAATTTTATGTTTAATGCATTGACATATTTAAAATAAATACATTTTTTTTTGAATATATTACAATCAACCGTTAAGCATGCTATTTTTTTTAAAATAAATTGTTTAAATATAAATAAAAACAGGTTTTAGATAAAAGGAACATGACATAAATATTGAGAGATTAATTAATTAAATTGTTTGACATTTAAAACCTATTACATAAATAATCTACTAAATTCTATTCCATGAATAGACATGCATACTAGCAATTTTGTGCCAACATTGTTTTATATACATCCATATTTAAGCGAATAATATTGCTTTTAATAAAAATACACAACATTGTTACTACCGTGTATCACACCGTATTGAATTTAATATATCCATACACATTACAAACATTTTTTCTATTGAATAATTTTGCTAAAATAGGTACATATAAAAAGTAAATATGCAACAAAACCTAGACAGAAATACATGATTATAGCAAGATTCAATTCTTGCATTGATTTTGGGAATGTATTATACACATTTTTATCAAACATTAATTGCATTGACTATAGTATATATATATAATATTATATTTTTTCTTGTGCATCTTTAAACGATTTTATACATCATTGATAGAAGAATCAAGCGTAATTTATCAATTTATTTTATTTTAAGCATTTTATATACATATTTTTATTTACAGTACAAAATACTTTACTAAATAATTTCTACAAATTACTAGCATAATAATCAACGTGTTTTCATAATTGAGTTTTATGAGCGAAAGTCATATTTGGTTAATTATCATATTTATCATAAACAAAAGTGAATTCAAGACTAGATCTAAAGTTTCCTAGTGCTTACATAAACACATCCTTTTCGCCTTTCACTCTTTCTTTATTTTTCTTATACACTAAATTTAATATATTTTTACTAAATGTAAATTACTTAAGTATCACACAATTCTTGACAGAAATAAATAATATTTTTTTTATAGAATAAGAATGTGATTAACTTAACGTTACCTACTATATTAAACTAATAAGATCCTTGCCGATCACATTTCAAACAATTATTTGATTTTCACCGCGTATACTTCTATAATTACATTTTTACCTATACTTCGATCAAGGATATTCGACAAAGTAGTCATATTTTGATGTAAGTACTTAGTTATCCTATTAAAAAACATACAAACAATAATTAGAAAAAACTGCCGGGTACATAATTAACTCTTTCAAACTAATAGTTAAACGTGTCTTAAAACGATACCACACGTTTGCTTTCTTCATTTAAAAGAAATTTAACACATTTATAAGCATCGCGGTTATCGTGGTCACACCTAACGAATGATACAAAAATTGATAAGTACCAAATATTGTAAATATTTAAAGATACCTAATGGCATTAAAATTTAATTAACTACACTTTACATTTCTACTACACGTACTAAGTACAGTATGAAATCATTAACTTATAGAATTTTATATGCAGCGTTTACAAGTTAAGTATTGTTTACATGAGGTGTACCCAAATCAGCTAAACTGCATCAAAATATGACTAAATGTCAGTTACTAATTTTTAAATATTAAATTAATTCAGTCAGTGCAAGTTTTACAACATTGTAACCTGTATCTCTTTAAAGCGCATAGGTTCATAGCGCGTACGTTCTCGCAAAATCTAGAAGCATCTCTGCAAACGCCATCTGTTGGGAAATTATGATCTTTAAACAATGTATATTACTATTAAATTATATCTCAAGCCGCAATTACACATGCGTAATCGCGGCTTGTCTCGACACTTGACGAAGAAAGAAAAGACCATTCACACATTCATACTATTTTTATACAACTAACTAACAACTGCAGTAGCAGTAAGTTTTTCATGCGTGTGCCCTTTGACTCGTGGGCAAAAACCTGCCAGCGCAGCGAGACGCGAGCGCACGAGTGTGCGTAGACACAATCGCGTTCGTGCCTCGTTACGTTATTTGCCCTGCCACTAGTGCGGATGTGTACATGCGCCATTAGATCATGTATTAATACATCTTATAGTATTGAAAAATAAAACCATAACGTTTACGATGATTCATTATTTTATTTTAATTACAAAGTTTACTAACTATATCTATCTACTAACTATGTTTGAAAATTTATATTTAAATATATTTTTACTAATAAAACTGTTTCATAAAATACCTAACATTACTGGATATTTGCTATTTGAATATTTAGTCAATCAGCATGATTTTTTCAGCTCACCTATTGCCAGGCAATTTTGTACCCCACAAGGTCTAAGCACAGGGGGTCGTTTGAGTCCCTCGCAAGCAGCGCCAGCGCTCCGCTCTCGATCTCGGCGCTTCGCAACTAAGCGCTGACCCTGTGCCCGCCACACGCAACGGAGCATTCTGTGTTGTCGCCCCGTCGTGTTGCATGCTCCTACACACTGGCGTACAAGTCAAACTTGTAAATGAGAAAATTATGTACTTAATGTAATGTAAGTAAAAAATGTAAAAGTATGTTTGGACAGTACAGTACAGTAGTAACAGATATCTTTAAAACCTTCAAGAATCTTAACGAGGTTATCGTATTAAAACAAATTCATAGTTATAAAGATAATAATTTCGGAAGACAAGATAATGTATGTCAGTAAAGATTTTATAATAATTAGAGAACCCTAAAAATATTGTAAACAATATCTCATAGGTGAAAATGTATGAAAATTTCGATAAACACAAAAGCAGAAGGTAAAGAAGGACATATATATTATAAAGTAGGTGACGGATATAACAAAATTAAAATTTATATAAAACTTTTACAAGCACATTTTTGTTTTTTTATTGTTTTCTTTATACAGAATATAAGTAGTTTAAAGATAACTAAGTAGGTGCAATAAATATAATAAAGGCGGTGATAGCTAACTTCATGTACATGTTGACATACTTAGATGTAATTCTAAAAAAACAAAAATGAACTACGATGTCGATATGGTGTATGTACATATTTGGATAGATTTGGGTACTTGATGGTTTGGTTCCTGCATGATTAATTGGTAACAGGTGTACATCCGGGAGTTTTTGTCACTTCTTCTCCCCTTAGGCTAGTTTCCGAAGTGATGGTAGTTTAAATTATGTGCATTTGTTGCCGGGCTGTTGTGTATGGGCTGGGCCACTTTCGGGTGTGCGACGTCTGTTTGAATGTGTGTGTGCATATATGTATATGCGCGTGTTTGTGTGTAGCACCCGCTCGTGTTCGGACCCTGCTGCTATCGGGCGGCCGAACGAGGATTGAATCAGATAGGACCAATAAGTTCTTTTACATATAGTTTTATTTTATATCTTTTACATATATTTGTATGTGTATATGTATTTTATATTATCTTTAATAGGTTTATGAAAACCTATTTATTTATTTACATGTTTGTAAAATGTAATGTAAATGTAAATATATGTACGTCTGCTGTGTAATATTATATGTTATATGAATATAGTACAATCGAAGTTTCTTGGAGTTGCTTGAGTGTGTCATGCTCTCTCAAAGTGTCTCTGAAGCGTATTGTCACCTTTTATTTTAAGAGAAGCACCACCACGCCACTGTGCCATGCTTTTGGCCAAGTACCTTCGAGTATGACGGTCTCAAAGAGCTTCTGAAGAACTGTTAATACCGGTTTTCCACCCGTTTTCAGAAGCTCAGTCGTAACTCCATCATCACTCGGTACCTTATTGTTTTTAAGCTGTTTGTATGTGATGATTTTTAATGGAAATTGTATAATGAGTGGGATACATCGAAAGGGGGGGGGGTACTACTGTTCGAAGGAAATGGGGAGAATTAGTAGTAGCTCGGAAATGAATACCCCTGACAAACAATAGACAATTTAAATAGTACCTAAATTTTGAATGTTTTTTTTAATCAAACTATTTACATTGTAAATCTTGTTTATAAAGTGTTTCAATACAAAACATGTATTTATGTTTCAACACTATATATTATGTTTCATTTGTGATTTTACAAAGATTGCCTATTGGAAGCACGCAACAGTAAACAGTATTGTAATTTGTTTGTAAAGCTAGTTGTAGTTAATTTACTTGACGATTCGAAAGTGTTCTTAGTAACCCAATTGACCAAAAAAGATTTTGATTTTGATTTGATAGTAATACCACAGTAAATACTAACCTTGCTCCAAGCTCCTGCACCCCAAGTAGCCACGCAGGGCTTCTCCCACCTTCTACTCTCAGGCTGCAGGGAGTACTCGCAAGAAGCATCAGGCAACACTGTGCCATTGTTGGACACACATTCGACTTTACGGCGAGACGTAGCTATGGAAAAATTAATATCAATGTGAAGTTAGTGGTCTTAAATTTAAGTTTAATGCATGGACTTATTACTTAAAATTAGAATTAGACTTGCAGTGAATAGTACATTCGGCCTCTCGCTGAATACCGAATATTCTGCGAGCGTCCGGCCGAATAGCCGAATATTTGGAAAAAGTATGTGGCCAGCGCGTGACCTCTCTCCCACGCCGCGCTTTGTGTTTTGGCATGTTTAGTTTGGTGCTCATAGTAAATACGAACATTTACGTGCTCTCTTTGATTTTATTTGATTAATTTAAAAGTGAAATTGTGTAAGTAAAGCATTAAATAGTACTCAACTATGGCCTCTAAAATGAACTCGCTAATAGTGCGCAAGTTGATAACGCATGCCGAATACCGAATAGTAACCGAATATTCGATGCAAACCTACTAAAAATCTATTAGTGAATGAGGTTAAACTATTAAAGAAATAGGTTTTAGAAGTTTTATGATTCCGTTTAATAACTAACATTTTCCTAGAGCTTACTAGACGAGCTGTTATCTAGATCTTTATATTAACATGAGTCTTTTTTAATAATTTTAAATACATAAAACAACACATCTTAATATAAATATATATCACACTCAATAATATAAAAAAAAAATTTACATCATAATATTTTTATTTGCAATACTGCTGAGGTGGAATGTATGCAAAATGTTAAAACAAGAGAAAGTTCTAGTACATCAATTTTAGTTAGAATTTAAGAAGTACATTATAAAAAAACAAAAAAACGCTCTCGGTTTGAGACTTCTTTAAAGTTAGGGTGTTCGAAGAAAATATATCATAAATGCCATATATATGTATGCGTATATATGTTTGATGTATTCGTAATAAGCGTTTTTCCAGAGCAAAGATGTAGTTGGGATTTTTATTGGCCCGAGTTGTGCCTTGATAGCCTTTTCTCTCCGTGTACGACGTCGAAGTTAAATGTGTGATTATTTATTTTACTTTAAAAGTATTATTTCAAAAGTAATCGAACCCGACTCTCGTTACTGCGGTGCCAAATAGTTTTTCATTTATCTAACTAGACACACTTTCTTAGAAGTTTTTGATTTTTAATATTTAAGAAAATCGTCCAAGCGGTCTAAGCATTCAATTATCATAAGTGAAGGCAATTAATATTGTATTCAATTCCACCGCAGAAACAGTTCTAAATGGATTAGATCGGTGTTTCAACAAGCCCCTTCGGAGGAAGTGCAGCACTACTCGGAATTCCGCAATTTGCTGAAGAGGAATCAATTAAGTCGCAAATAAATAGAGCAAAGCTGCATACGGAATTAGTCCCCAGCATATAATAGCACGGCTTTTGTTAAGAATTGTTTTGTGAATTATTGCTGAAAATCCATCAATGTACTGAAATTCTATTAATCATGTAGAAATAAGTAAATAATTGAATATATGGAATTTAGACGTTATATAATTCCGTGTGATAAAATCTTGAAAAACCTTACTCGACGTGTTATCTTTTCATATTCATATTAGTCCTTTTTTTTAAATACAAAAACTAACACATTTGAAACTATTACGTGTCAAAAACGTCCATCCTTAAGGATATAAAAATAATTATACCGACTAAATTTTTATTTTCTTATTTGACCAGCATTTCGCATTTGCGTTGTTCATCAAACTGATGAAGGGGGATATAATATACTGTTCCTGGTCTTTATTTTACTACTTCTTACTTAAACAGTGATAATTTAAGTAAATAAATCCTTTTAGTCTTAAGGAATAAACTCCTTAACTAATTGTTAATAATTTTGAGCCGGCGTTAAACAAAGAATCAACGAAACAAAATTAAATTACCTACTTCAAAGAAATAGACTAAACCTAATTCTTCGATTAGACGGCAAAAAGCGCCGATTCAAAATAAGTTACTTACATTTGATTAGAAGCTGTGACTAGCAATATTTTTTTCTTTTCAGGTCTTTTATCGTAGTTTTTTTTTAAAAAAAGCTTTTATGTCTTAATTTTTTGTGAGTAATAGTTTTGGGTAGGCCTACAAAAAATGCTGCTCGAATAAGAAAACAAATAAATAGTAGTTGTAAAATATTAAGTTATTTTTAAATTCATAAATTTATTTTATTAAGAGGATACACTTCACGGCGTCTCGCAGCGGGCTTCATACAAACGAATTTCTAATTTGTTTTTGACATTCACTGATCAATGACTGTGAAATTTCTTAGTCATAATCCCAATCCTAATACCTAGGTCTGTGGTTTTTCCAAAATCTTGTTAAACGTTCTATTAACTAGAAATCTTTTTTAAAACCATTTGTATGAAAAACTAGAATCCTGTATAACTTTTGAACTTTAAAATTATATAGAAAACTGGCACACTGCAGACCTAGATATTTATTACTAGAACATGTCTTCAAAATTTCGTGGTGTTTGATCAACAATTGTCAAAAATAAGTAAAAAATTCGTTTGTATGAAATCTGCTGCGAGGGGCCGCGAAGTGTATCCTCTTAAGACGCTGTACCTTAAGATATTCTTTAATATTCTCTTTTTACAAAATGTATTTTAAAATTGTTACAAATCAGTTACTTTTAGAACTAGTTATATGGTATTTTTAGAAGGTGGCCGTTTTTAGCAGAATCGCTATCTACAACTCACAGATCCATTTCAGAAACAATACATGAAGTTCTAAAAATAGCTTGTACCTAGTGCTAAATATTTAATTTGTAATATTTTTGAAATGTATTTTGTATAACGAGAAAACGCTAAGTAAGCTATATGCGCCTTAATATAACAGACAACCTTCAGCTGAAACTGCTAATATGCTTGAACTATGTAATGAGTAACCAACTAACCTAGGAGCTAAAGTGAGTGTATACGTTTGAATGAGAATGTATTTCTTCGATTGAAACAATACTTATATGAGTCTTATAAAGCATACCCTTAAATACAAAATAATAAAAGACATACATACTAGCACATTCCCAACCGCTGAGGGTTGAAAGGTGGTTTTGAAGTTACATTAAATTGCGTAGGTCGAATAGAAAAAAAATCTTACCAGTGCCACTGGGAAGGCATCGAACTCGCAACCAATGAGAAGTCCTCCAAGTGGCACAGCTATTACTTTTGCACTCCAGTATCACTGTTGGAGGGACAAGTCCACGGGAAGTACACTGGTCTGTTTCTACAGTGCGAGTTGTGTTTTCTTTCTTGTGCTGATTAAGTACGAAAAAGTTAATGAGGAACGAAAAGAAAGCAAATCCTTTTTAAAAGAAGTTACAATGTCAACTAGTTAAGGAAATAAAATTAAATTTAGTTTGTTTCTAGATACGATTTCAAAACGATCAAAATGTTTTGAGGACTGACTTGGAATGGACTTTAAAAATCAAATGAATGTTTTCTATTTGTTTTAAATTAAGTGATCATACCAATACTGGACATACAGAACAAAACCTTACACTAGAGTTTTCTTAATAATAAATTTTAAAACGGCATGGGCAGGGATATAATCTTCACACCTTAGAACCTAAATGGTCACGTACAGTGAGGTTTCTGAGGAACTTTCTCGCGCGAACGCTTAGGTTGTGGGATGAGCTCCCTTATTAGATTTTAAAGGGGCGGCAACTCGCGAGTGACGTCCTTAGTGTTGCAAGCGTCCATATACTGCGGTGAACACTTACTATAAGGCGTTGCTGATGGTAAGCAGTGCTACATAACGTTAGCTTGCTTGTTCTTAGTGGTATAAAAATATCTATTAATAAAATAATTTTGAATTTCTTACTTGACAAACAGCGCCTCTGACCTGATGCCCTATCTGACCACAAGGAGCGTTGCAGGGTGACCAATCTGTGGTCATCCACACATATTCTTTGGCATCTAATAACGTTTTAATCCTACGAACAGACAAGTTTAGAATTATATGACAAAATTTATCACGAAAACTATTTCTATAACAAAGAAATCCCAATAATCACTATGATCATTAGATCTTTAATTGGAAATAGTTATTAAATATTTCACACATATTATTGATTACCTAGCCTGAGTTGTTGTTTCTGTCTCGTCAATAAACTCTTTCATGAATGCTATTTTTCCTTCTTCAAGAGTGTTCCTATTGTAATCTTCATCAACTATAATTATATCAGAATCATCATCTTCTGGAAAAACTATCTGCTTATCTTCTAAATTGACTACATGTGTTATGGTTGGGGTGACATGATTCTGATACATGATGATTGGATCCACCATGCGTTGACCACGGGAGTTTCCCAGTGTCTGCAAATTCCAAAACACCTAGACATATCAATTAAATGGGCTCTTAGCTAAACAACAAGATGAAGTCAACAAGACATTCAATTCATTTTACAACTGATGGAAACATGGTTATGTTTAAATAAGTGGTGATGGCGATAAAGGAATACTCATGAAATTTTATATTTCTCTATCATTAAAGAAAAAAACTTAGACCATGATTATAGAAGGTGAACAATAAAATTATAAAATGTAGAAAATAAGATGAAGAATTTGTAAATAATGTATATACACCTGAATACGAACAGAATTATTAAAAAGAGCTATAACTTTACATAAAAAAAAACAATTAATTGTAAAATGTTAGTTTTGATCAAAGTAATTAACAAATTATACAGTAAATGAAACAATCCTCATTCAAATACAAAATACCAATTTTGAGACGAACCGCATGCTAGAACTAAATACTGTTATGGAACAACATATACACCAAAGTTAGCAATAAGACCTCATGACCTTAGGCCTGATTCCGAATGGTCTTGCTTACTCTAGATTAGAGAACTTGAAAGTTGAATCTATTTAAGCAGGTCATTCTTCTTGTACCCCATAGTACTTAAATAAAATGGATGTATTCATGTATTATATGTATGTATTTACAAAAAAAAAGTAATATTTATGTATTTGTATCCGTTGTCTGGTACCCATAACACAAGCTTTACTTACTTTGGGGCCCGACGGCGCTGTGTGTAATGTCCAAAAATAATTATTTAAAAAAAAAGAGAAAAACAGTCTCGAGTACTCATCACATTTCGGAATCAGGTCCCTTAAATGGCGCATTCAAACGTAGGCACTAAATTAGAATCCCATTAATTTCAAGGGGCATTCTCTATTTTGGTAACGGCTCACCTGGACTTGCATTATCAAGTAATGCAGGCACGGGAGCAGGCGGGAAGCACTGCTGGGTTTTGGAGGTAGCATCTGGGAGGAAACCGCACTCTCCTTTAAGTGTAACGTTCCAAGCGGCGTGCGAAATTCAAGTTGTGTTAAAGGTTTCGAAATTGTTGTCAGGCACTTTAAGGTTGAATGAACCGTTATTTCTGTCATTGGATTTACTAATTACTTTTATTTTATTTACCTTACTTAATATGTTTTTTTGCTGACTAATGTTGACCTAAATCTTATAGTTAGTTAAAAACTGGCATAAAAGTTATATTATTCTATTTCTGGTCTTTCATTCTACCACATTATAGTCTAAAGCTAAGATTTCCAACTAATAGATCATAGGTAAAGTCACCTTAGCCTGAATACACTGTATCAGAAGCAGGATTCATGCGGTTTGCGATTATGATTTGAGTTTGTATCCATCCACTGTCTACCCTTTTTGTGGTATTAATACCAACATCAATGATCTTTTAAGTAGTTCTTTACACGTATTTACTGATTATACTTAACACATTATACCGTACAAAGATGTATGTGTGGCATTAAATTTTTCGGGCAACAAATTTTATTTAACCAATAAAGATTATTATCATTAAATATAAACGAAGCTAAATGGATTGAGAATGTGAACTACATAAAAGAAGATAACACGACATATCACTTAAATTCATTAGAACCATTAATGCGGGTTATAAATTAAAGGAATTAAACGATTATGACAAAAGTTGCACGAGAATGTGTATGATCAGTTTTACGACTTAATTTTATAACAACATTAAGTTACAGAAGTTAAGTGCACTTAATACTTAAGTAGCAACATAAAAGTAACTAACCAATAAAGATATTCTTTGCCCATGTAACGCAAGTTGGGATAGAACTTTGTTAAATGACGATTCATTCCGGTAAGAGGTAATCTATGTATTTCTGTGTAAATATTTTATGTAAAACGCAAATATGCAGTGATTATATAAATAGGTCTTACCTCGTTTTCATCATATAGATTTCTTCCTCTTACATCACGTCCGGGGGCGACAGTAGTTGCTGTTCCACCGTGTACTGTATCTCGTACTTTGTCAATTTTGCCTGTTTTTATACCAAATAGATACATTTTAATTGGCGTAATAATTATTTTTGAAACATTGTCATACATGTTGTAGTTATGTGATGATTTTTAAAGTGTTTACAACTAATCCATTCTACGGATACTTAGATTGAGGGAAAAGGCAAACCGCGAAAGTGATTCAAGGTTTGCTCTAGGGACACAGTATGGGGTTCCTCAAGAAGGGAGTGGAGTGATTAGATTTCTGACATTACACCGGTAATGTCCCTGGTGTAACAAGCGTCCATCAGCCACGGTAAAACTCTTAAAGTATACGATTCGCAGCGCCTTGGAGCGTCATTCATACATTCATTCGAATTTCTTATTTGACATTTACTGATCAGCCACTGTAAAATTTTGTTGTGTTTTTATTAACTTGATATCTTTTTTGAGACCATTTGTAAAAAACCTATACAATTTAATAGAAGACTGGCACACTGCAGACCTAGATATTTGTTCCTAGAACACGTTTTCAAAATTTTCATGGTGTTTGATTAATAAGTGTCAAAAATAAGTGGAAAATTAGTTTGTATGAAGCACGCCGCGAATCGTATACTCTTAACATCAGGCAGACCGTATGTTTTTTGACCTTAGTGATATAAAAAAGCTATTAATATGTCAAGTGTCATCAAAATACGACAATTTATTTTCGTATGTTGCGAGCTCAGACACTTAATTGAACGAAACTAACCTTTCTGTCTTGTTTTGTAGTTTTTCTTCTGGTCTCCAGGTCTTTGTTCATGTGACTGGTCATCAGAACCTCCGATCATAGCTCTGTATCGGCCATCCGTTCTGCTGTTAAAACAACCGATATCAATGTATTAATTATATATAATAAATTAATACCATGTTATAAAAATTAGGTATGAAAATAAATATTAGTTTAATGCACTTAAAAAAATAACCGCTACACCAATTAATAAGCTTAAAATCCTTTAAATTTCATTTTGGGTAAAGTCAAATTCATTATGAAATCAGGATTATTTAGACTTATTCAACAGTAACTGACCTGTCAGCAAGCGGAGAAGACGGCTCGTCCAAGGCCTTGTGTCGCTCGATCTCCTCGCTGGAAGGGAACTCGCCGGGGCGAGGCTTGACCATGAGGGTAAGGTTGGCGCTGGACCGACCGGCAACACAGGTGTATACCCCATGGTCTCGAAATGACAACGACGTTATTCTTAGAGCACCCTGAGAAATTTATAGATTATTTTCAATAGTTTTTGTAATTTTGTAAATCAATATTTAAAAAACGTGTTACATGGAAAAAGGTGACAGATCTTTTAAGATATTTACTGGTTCTTCGGCAACGAGGTTGAAGACATTTAATAATGTTTGAAATAATGTGTGTGTGTTTGTGTGTCAGCACCTTTCTGGAAATCTTGTACTTCTTCGATTTGTTAATAATTTGGTGATCCTTCGCCCATTGTATTCTTGTCCGGTTATATCCCTTTACGGGACATTTGATCTTTACTTGGGTTCCGTAGAATATTGTTGCTGAGCCGCCCACCTTTACCGTCACCTGTCACAATCAAATTTTTAAATGAACTATTACTTTTAGGTTACAATTTATACTTTTCGATTGGCATAATAATAATATATCTATTAACTTTCTTATTAGCGGAAAATGATTTTTTAAAAGTATTCCTTGTTTTATTACTTCATCATACTAGTTTCGTTTTCGATAGTAATTAAATTACCAAAGATAGTTTGACATTGAGAATTTTATTAACATAAAATTACTTTGGTTAATTTTATCAAAATAATTTACATAGAATTGGTTATAGCAATGTTATGGCTAATAAGGTTTAAAATAACCATTTTAATGAACCATATAAAATGCGACCAGCAGTTTGGGTACCATGCTAACTGGCAACAGTTTATTAGATTAATTTTAAATAGTTTTATTTGTTGTAATTAAAAAAATGATTAAACTAGATATACCTACAAATTCTAAAGACGAAAGTCTTTGTCTAGTCCAGTCATGACTTAAACCGTCGAAACGAGTACACTTACAGCAGGGCTGGTCCACAAGTTCAAGGTCGCACAGCGCGAAATGGAGCGAGCTGTGCTTGGAGTTTCTCTAAGGAATCGAATCCAAAATGAGGACATCCGGAGGAGAACCAAAGTTACCGACATAGCTCGCAGAATTAGCAAGCCGAAGTGGCAGTGGGCTGGCCACGTCTGTCGGAGGACCGATGGTCGATGGAGCAGACGTGCCCTAGTGTGGAGACCGCGTATGGGAAGGCGAAGCGTAGGACGCCCTCCAGCCCGATGGACCGACGACCTTAAAAAGGTGGCTGGTGGTGGCTTAAAAAGGTGGCTGGTGGAAGGCAGAGGACCGGGAGAAATGGCGCGCCATAGAGGAGGTTTATGTCCAGCAGTAGACAAATATGAGCTGATATGATGAGATATACCTACTATACTAGTACCAAATGGATATGAAATATTTATATGACTTTATTCTTTTATATCGCAAAATAGATAACGCCCTACAATCTGAATCACTTTAATTCTTCATAGGGGGAAATTTTCTTGAGAATATTTTTTGACTTACAATTATCATTATAAGCGTTAAGTATACCATGTAAATACCTTAGTTTTCTTTGGATCGTGCTGGATATAGGATGAGTTGGCGAGAGATATTTCAGGAGAGGATGTATCCAAGAGACATGGGCGAGTATTGCAAGATTTGGTGGAAGCTGGTCGTGGAGAACCACATTGAGCTGGAGGTCGCTCTACCACGTGAGATTGGGCCATTATCTGCTTACACTCCACCTGAATAATTAGTCAACAAAAAAATTAAGATAAGTGATTAAGTACACTCCATAAATAAACCTCAAACTAATTACAAAATTTCTGTTTAAATTGTCTCTCTTCTTTGTTTTTTTGTATCAGAAGATATGATGTACAACGTGGTTTAACCAGCGTAAAGACCGAAAGGAAAACGACATAGGACAATAGTAGCATCCTACTTCTTTATGTTTTAAATGTACATGTATGGCCAAAAATCATGTTCTGCTGCTGTATCGTCCAAAATTAATAACTACGGAACCCTAAAAAAATGGGTGAAAAGAAACCTAAAACGCACTATGGTAAAATGTCCTAAAACGTCATCAACCCAAGAAAAGTTTCATCGACAATTTATAACTTTGAAAATGCATGTTACGGGTAAGTGACTTTTTATTGGAGAAAATATCATTTTAGATTTATTTGTTTGCATTCCATTTATTTTTCAAAAAAACAGTAGCCGGGAAATAACGATATTTTCAAGTGGGGGATAGTACAAAAAGATACCTGTTTCAAATCACACCGACACGATGTGATAGAAGGACAAATTAATCGTATCTATTATTTTAGTTTGGATAACATAAGTATATACATAAGTTACATTAAAATTTGTAAATTATGTTTTGCGTGTTCAACCTCTCTTTGCTTCAGTCCTCCGCCACAAGTCTTGGAACATTTAGACCATTTCCCAGTATGCCAAGAAACGGGGCAATCCAGAACATTGCAGTACTGACGGTCCGAAGGGGGAGGTTGGGGACACATGCTATTCGGGACCACCACTGTGTTGGTTCCTCCGCGGGTCACCTGAAATCAATATTTAAATTTAAAAATAAACATTATTACAAAAAACATTATTTTTTTCTTTTTGAATTGGCATTTATAATTAATACAATACCCTTTATTTTTAAATTAGATTTTATTTTTAAGATTTATCTAATCGTGTAATTTTTGTATTTTATAATTTGTGCCACAACTGCCTATGTTGTTTTTGGAATTAGGCACTATGCTCAAAAAAATTTTGTTTAAAAAAAAATTACTTCAAAGAAAACTTTTAAGGATTTTTCTGATGATGATTGTGACACGGGACAGCCCGTGCTGATGTGACACTTTTTAACAAGGAAAATAGGGAATGCCGAAATGAGAAAATATTACCTCGTGTATGCATGTGACTTCTCTCAATTGTATTCCAATGCCACACGACTTGGTGCATGCAGAAAAATCCGTGTAGTTCCACCTTAAGAAAAAAGGAGAAATCTAGTAACAATAATTAATCTTAATTGATCTTAAAGAGGATATTCCTCTCAACGTGCTTTACACAAACGTAATTTGATTATATTTTTAGTACATGGTTTAGGTCTGGTTTTATTTAAATTTCATCGATACGATATAGAAAAAAAAAGAAAACTAATACCTGTGTAGTGTGTCAATTTTCTTATATAATGTGTCATCTTTTGACTGCATCTTTGCTATGAAAGTATTAATTTATATTGATAATATAGCCATAGATATGGCATGTATAATATATTTTCTTCTAAGACTCACCTTCAGTGAGTAATAAACGAAGAAAGATTATTGCTATGTATGTATATTTATATTGTATTTCTTACTTCTATGAAGATTTTGTGTGTTTATAAGATTGATGTACTAAGACTTTATAAGTCACTAGGAGTTGTATGTGACGCTCGTTACGAGCGTATTTCCAGAGCAAAGATGTAGTTGTGATTTTCATCAGCCAGATTTGTGCCTCGGTAGCTCAGTGATAGAGTACTTACACGGAATGTAAGGGTCGCAGGTTCAAGTCCTGGGTCGAGGTCAATCTTTTGACTGTATCTTTTCTATGAAAGTACTAAAACATAATAAATGATTTAAAATAAAAAGAAAAATGTGTGAAAAACCGGTTTATCCAATTTTTCAATTTCGGTAAAACCACTTTTGTGACCCCTATTTAAAAGTAGTGCACCTCTCGCGCCCCGTGCACCTACAACACATTCAAGGTCATCGCCAGTAATAAGTGCATGTATCATTGTATATAATGTATTTCTGTTTTTTATACAATAAACAGTAAATTTTTTAAATACTACCGCTTTTTATTTACGGTGCAGAGGTAACATTGTATTTTTTTTTCTACAAAAGAATTTTTATTTAATATCTTATACTTTTAACTAAATGTCCTTACAAAAATAAAATGAAGTCACAAAATGGCGGTAAATATTGACGTTTGTAACTGATTATTGAATTATCACAGAGTTCTGAGTTTGCCTAAAAATTTGAGCGGAGTCGGGAAGTGATCGAAATTGCGATTTTATTGTAAGATTTGACCCAAACAGGTGAAACTAATATAAGCGTTGTATTATCTATTGGCAGCGCTAGTTAGCAAGAACAGCACGTTAATTGACCGTAAATTAATCTCACCTCGGAGGACAAGGATGGTCGTTACAGGTTCTCACTCTGTTCTCAGGTTTGGTCAGCGGGTCGCACATGTATGGGGAAGCGTTCTTGCCGTCCTCGTCTCTCACGCATTGTATAATTAACTCCTGATAAAGACAAAACATTTTATTTCCGAGCAAGGAAGATATGAGGGTTGACCACTAACTTGAGAGTAGTTAGGGATTTTCCTCAATGTTGATGAAAGTCGGCATTAATTTCGTATCAAAATCGACAAAATTTTAACTCTATCGATTAGGTAGTAGTTTTTTTAAACTAGCTTCAGATGATTTTAGTGCTAACTTAGATTATTAGGATATGTAATTTACTAAGAAGTATGTATCAATAATGGTTTCGTCAATGACAGACGACAGTCGATAAGCAAAGTCAAAGGATTTATGAACAGCTCATAAACTGAAAGTAAAGCGGCCAATAACTCGACTACGTCTGCCAATATGCACTACTGCGTAAAAAACTATAGCCTAAGCCTCCTGCCCCTAGGAAGAGGCCTATGCCGACTAAACGACTAAAGTACAAACAGTGTTAAAAAACTGTTTGACAACAGTAGTTGAAACAACCCTATGAAAAGGCATCGATACCGACCTGTACCCCACTAAGGCATGAAGCACTGCAACTTGTATATCCTTTTTCCTTCCAAGAATATGACTTTCCAGGGGAGCCTGGAGCGACTCTGATATTACTTGAAGTACCAAATATCAGGGACCTGCTGAAAAACAAGTTATTATTATTACGTCATAGACAACAAGTAAAGTAGGACAACTAATGTTATCGCTGGTATCGTTTATCGGACTTTTTATCGCAATTCCTTATCCGTATAACTGATTATTTTTTGATTACTTCCATTCCTTTAGATGTCAAGCGTCAAGTGAATAGACTTAAAATAACAGATAAAATGTCTTTAGACGTAAATATAAGTGAACCGGAAGAATTTAATTGTTGTGAACTTCACAGTTGCATTGAAGAAGTAATGAAACTAAAAGGTGTGAGCGATTTTGAATATCATGTGGACTATGTTTGTGGAAAAGGTGATAATTATATTGCAAATATATTTAGAGTAAAGATCAACGAAAGTGAAAATAATGATAATGAAATTAATGTCATAGTGAAGACGTTAATAAATACTGCCAGACAAGATCTGTTTCATGAGTTGCATAAGAGAGAAGTTATTGTTTATAGAGACATCATTCCAAAATTTAAGAGTATGCAGGAAAATATAAACATTAATGAAAGAGTCGTATTTCCGGAATGCTTGTTGTCAAATGAAGATAGAGGTAAAGAAATTCTTATTTTAGGAGATCTAAAATTTGAAGGTTATGAAATGGATAATAAAATTGCTAAATATGAAGATTTAGACTATGCTCAAATACGTATGGTTTTAACAGAACTCGCAAAGTTTCATGCTTTGTCTTTTGTATACGAAATCCATAATTCTGATAGTTTTGTAGAAGCTAAATTGAAGTTTGAAGACATGATGTTTCAAGAAGATTTTCTAAACATAAGTAAAATAAGGAAATACTTTTTAGAATCGTATCAAATGTCTCTGAAAGTATTAGATGAGTATAATCCAAAAAAGAAATTAGAGCAAATAGAAAGTAAAATTTTACGAATCCTACGGGAATATACAAGGCCTACAAAATATAATGTTCTGTGTCACGGAGATTTTTGGATTAACAACGTTCTTTTTAAACATGAGGTAATATTTTTGTTATTTAACTGTCAATTACATTATGATCAATCAAAACCTTTTTGCTGATACCATAATTTTTTAAATTACAGGAAAATAATCCTTCTAAAATGTGCATCCTAGATTTCCAAGCGATGCGATTTGCTTGCCCTGCAACTGACATCGTTTACTTCATATACATAAGTACTGACTCCAAATTTAGATCTGAATACTTTGAGGTACTCAAAAGCGTGTACTATGACAGTTTAAAATCGTTTTTGAATCTATTTGACATTGAGGTGGAATCAATATACCCTAGAACAGATTTTTTTGAAGACATTAAGAGGTTACTGCCGTTTGGGTTACTAAGTGCTTTGATTGAACTGAGGGTAGCAACCACAACTCCTGAAGATGACGCTATTTTGCACGGATCAACGATAGTGTCTAACACTGACACCTCTCAAGTACCTGGTGAAATTCATTTGTTTAAATCAAGAGTTAATGATGTTGTTAACGAATCTGTAAATAATGGAGTTTTGGATCAACTTTTAAATAAAATCATAGCAAAATAAAATATATTATAATTTTATTGCAAAATTTTAAAGGAATCAGAAATATCGTTTAGTTGAGGTCAATTTACAAATGTAATGTTATTCTATTGTGAAAATAAGCATATAAACGTAAACTTACCTGTCACCACCATTGTACGATGGCACACTGGAATCACCAAAAGAAGTTCCATAAGCCATTGAGCATGGCTCCATAATACATCTTTCAGTATCTTCAGCTGGCTTGGGTCCCATACATTTGCTATCGGGAAGTTTCGCAATAGTTCTACTGAATTCTAAGAAAATCTTGCAATGAACTTCCTTTTTCTTCCATCCTTCCCCACATGTTACACTGCAGGGACCCCATTCATCATCCTTTATGAAGCTATGAAGAAAGTTACCTTTGTCAGTATTGGTCTTTAATTACATAGTTTGCTAGGAATAGATTATGTCTATGAGGGTCTAACATTTCATAGACATGCGGGTGCTAACGAATTCACCAATCTAAAGAATTTGTAAAAAATATGAAACGAATTTATTAATTTTGGCTGGTATATGTATAAGTATGTGCACCAATGTCTGAATCTTTTGTAATTTTTACTAGTTTGTATTGATTGTTGCTAATAACATATTTCTGACTTCTTATTTGTATATTATTTACTAGGACTGTTTAAGGATTTTGTGTATGTGTCTGTAAGTTTTATTTAGCCTTCATTTGCAATTAAAAAAAACAAGACAAATTAGTACTATGTGATCTACGTGCAAGAAAATTTATCTGTGCAGTGCTTTTGTATAAATCAAACTTAAAAAGACATCATATTTGTGAATGCTGTGAATTGTGTATAATAGCGCAAATATATAGTGTGACAAAATGATGTTGTGCATAAACAATCAAAATATTCCCTTTATTTGCTGCTTGTGTTGTGTTTATTATATTTTTAGCGTTTTTCTTTACACATATATCTATAATCTACACGATGGCATAACACCATATTGTGACATTCACATCTAATTGTGCCAATATCCTAAAACACTAATCAGTATGAAGGAATCTTCAAAACACGTTAAAAGATTTTTAAAACAACTTCATCACACAAGCTACGAAACAAAAGAAAACACATTTATCACAACTATCACAAGCGGAAGAGAAGTTGGATAGTAGGATCAATGTCATTCACCGTAAAACAAAGTGTGATGTCATTCTGAATTCAAAAGTGAAATCATTTAAAATAACCTGTGAAGGTACAATACCTTACATACAACCAGCCACACGCAAAGAATATTTTGTAATTGCTGAAAGAGACAAGGACAAAATACTCTGAGCTCTTGAAGGAAGAATTGAAACATATAACTTCACAAACACTTGAATGTGTAAAAAGACAAGATTCACTTTAAGAACATCACATGCATTATTGCATCGTTAAGGCGTGGTTTGTGTTAATTCAAGAAAAATATAAAGTAATTAATCAATCATTACTCACGTTGCTTCTACTGGAACATCAGGTTCTCCAATCAATCGTTCAGCTCTAGCTTGTGGGACTGGATACGACTGTATCAGGGGTTGAGTGTGATAAACAACTCCAGGAAGCAAGTCTTCTATATCATCCTGGTGAGTTAAGGGAACATTTTTACCTACCTAACCTTGAATCCCGATATATTAATTTCATATTTGATAGGATAATATCCCACCGTGAAATTGTGCACCAGTGTGCTATTTAATCGAAAAAGGACCCTACCAAAATTGATTTAAACGCAGTTTGCCGGTAGTATTAAACCACATATTATCTATACTAATATACAAAGCTGAAGAGTTTGTTTGTTTAAACGCGCTAATCTCAGGAACTACTGGTTAGATTTAAAAAATTCTTTCAGTGTTGGATAGCCCATTTGGCTATTGGCTATATATCATCACTAATGAAAAATGTTTCAAAATCGGGTTTTTTTATCCTTTTGAGAGCTTTATCTCAAAAAAAAGGCAGCGACAGCATATGTCTATATTTTAAGGTTGGCTCACTATAACCCTTTTTATGCTAACCATATTTGTTCTAAAATAATGCATTATTTGTGAAGGTGTTTTTATAAACATGATATTAATCTTTATCCAAATAAATACGTTATTCATCACAAGCATTTAATTTAAAACAAAATTGTCCCGTTCATCATTCGATTTCAATGAATATCTTAGGAGATATCGCAGTTTTAAAATAACGTGGCAGCAAAATAATTATCAAATATTGCGCGCGTATTTATGATGTGCGAGGCCGGCGGGCAGTCATGAGGGGGAAGGGGAATACGCATTATTTAAAAATATTTTACCTTCTGTGTTTTTTTTTATAATTGAGGAGTTGCCGTAAGAATCCTATGCCGATAACCAAATTTAGGGCGGGCGAAGCCGTTGGCAAAAGCTAGTCTGGTATAACCAGGTATCATAAATACCATTCTACAATCAAGTAAAGAATAAATATATATATAGTATTAGTACTAGTTCTAGTCGAAGTGTGGCTGTATAGGTGATTGACTTTGCCCAATGTGACTTTTTTTGTTGCACAATGTTGCAGTTGCAGGCTTTTCAACGAAGGTATTGACCACGATTTCAACGAAAGAATTTGAAGAAAATGCCTCCTTCTGTAATATACCCACCTAAGTCATGTTTAACTTAAAAAACCGGCCAAGTGCGAGTCGTACTTACTTATAAACGTCTCTGTTTAAAAAATAAAGTATTTTATTCATGGACATCACTTTTTTGCTATCTTTTAAAACGACCGAGATACACGATGTATGCTAGAAAGCTAATTTCTGTAATATAATTGCATGTAAATGTACTAAAAATCATTAAACAGTGTTGTATACATTACTATCATATAAATATTATTTATATACTTGTTAGGTGATTTATTCCATAACGATGTTTTGAAACTTTTCATTCTTTGCATGGTATTCGTATTTAACGTTTTAACAGAATTTAATAGCCAATTTTATTTGAGATTTTACCTAAACTTAGAGTCAATGCACTACATAACAAAAAATTCTAATTATTTAACCGACTTAATTACTTAATCTGATTCGGATTCACCTTATAGATAAAAAAAATATATTGTGTAATTATCAAGCAATAGATATTTTTCAAAATTTGAGAAGAAAAATTCTTTGTCTCCGTGTCATCGAGGATTGTAATTTTTAGGGTTTCGTACCCAAATAGAAAAATAGGAACCATTATAAATTGTCATGTTTGTCCGTCCGTGTGTTGCAGGTTTATAATTCCGCCGTCTTAATTTAACGTCGATTCTAATAAAATTTTACAAAATTGTGTCTTTTGCGAACCGCTAAACAGTTGAAAACTGAGATTTTTTAAGTGGATCTCTCCCTCCAAACACATCCATACAACAGAGGGAAGTGAGCAAGGAGCCAGTACGGCTCTTTTGCACGGAGCAGCACTGATAGCGCGCATAAGCTTTTAATTATTTGAAACTTTGGCGAGTTGTACTGTTCGGTAAAGATAAGCGATGACGCAACGACCTTTCACTTGGTACGACATTGACTGTGCGTCGCTTGCGCCCTTGAGCCCCCTTGCAATTAGTTCTAGAATAGTCGCGAATGACTTCACACGCGTACTCCTATATCCTCGAGATGGATTGGAAATACGAATTTGTGGTATCGACGCGTGTTTAGTGGATTTAGTGAATTAATGAATTAATTGAACAGTTAAACGGCAAGTGTACAAAGGCCACTCCGGCTAGTGATCTCGTTGTGTTTGGAATGTGACAGAGCGTCGCGACGACCTAGTGACACTACATTTTTTCAATTCTCGTATCCCATTGTATTGATACCCGACAATAGAACAGACTGATAGCCACTCCTTCCCGTTGAGACTGGCAGTCACATAAGGGTGGTCAGAATAATACAGTACACATTTTAAAGAAATTCATATGACCACCTGATATCGCATTATTTACATATTTTATTAGGTACATACCTTTTTTATTTCCTGATTTTTCGATTGAATTACACGGATCGTGGCCACGGGAAGAAGGAGAAGGAGGACAGCCTATTTTTTTTCTAGCTCTTCAGATCGGTCTTTTTGAATGGCACTTATATACATAAATAAGTGCAATTCATTTTAAAGTTGGCAATTTCCCTTCTTTTTTTGTGATTAGAGCCAAAATTTTGCTAGGAAACTCAGTGGCGGTGTATGACTTTATGTGCAAACTGCTATTTAAATCATATTTAGATTAAATTATGGATAGGTGCACAATTTGACGATAGGATCTTAGACTATAAAGCCTCATTTGCAAATATCATTATAAATATTGTAAACATGCTTTTCTTAAATACCTTTTACAATTTTTTTTGTAATTTTTTTTGTTAAATGTAAAATTACACATTCTTTTATAAATGTATAACTCATTTTTTTATAAATATATTACACATTTAACTGAAAATGTTGTCGAATATATAAAACATATTTGTTTTATAAAAATGTTACTTATTCAGACTTCTACTACTACTTACATCAGACGCATCAGCTTCTCTGTAAGCAGGGCAGCTAATTCCAGTAGAACAAGATCTTGATATTTCGGGTCGTGTCCCCGGATCACATCCTCCCCCAGCAGGAGTACACTCCACTCCTCGAACTTGCACTCCTTCCCCACAGGATACTGAGCACTGTGGGATACATTTTTTTTAAATATTTTAAAATATTTACCAATATTTGCTAACGTAAGTTGTCAACGAAAAAAAAATTAGACAGATGCTAAAAACACTATTAACATACAGATGATTTTCTTGACCTGGTGCTCAAAAATCAAACCTACAGTCGTCATATTGAAATGGTGTGAACTGATATCGACACTAGCGACCAAACACCCAAGGTCAGAGAGTCAGAAAAGTTTGTTGCATTGTGAGACGAATAGTTTGTTAAGACCATAGACTTCTGTAATCCGTCCTATGGACTGCTCAATTGCCCCACAAAATTTGCCACACTTTAGAAAGAGACAAGAGACCGCTTCGTCTCTTTCAAACTTTGGCGACTGTTTTTAATTCACAGCTGTCAAGAAAATGCGCTGCCCAGTCTCAATGTGTATGGTTAAACCTTTTATTGTAAATTAATAAATTTGGTGTTATCCATATCCATTCATATAAAAATTATAAATGCGAAAGTAACTCTGTCTGTTACCTCTTCACGCTTAAGCCGCTATACCAATTAAGATGAAAATTGGCATGAAGATAGTTTGCGTCCTGAGCAGGGCCATAGGCTACTTGAAAACATCAACTGTGAGTCGGTTTTTTTGTATAATTAAGGAGTTGCCGTTGAAATCCTACACTACACTGAATTTAAGGCGAGTGAAACCGCGGGCAAATTAGGCATGGAGATATTTTGAGTTCCGGGTAAGGATATAGGCTACTTGAAAACGTCAAGTGTGAGTCGGGTTTTATTTTCTATAATTGGGGATTTGCCGTTGAAATCCTACCCCGTAACCAAATTTAGGGCGGGTGGAACCGCGGGCAGAAGCAAGTTTAACATATTTTTCAGAAAATCTCATAATCTGACATAACTAGTGATATTAAATATTCGATATATCACTAAGCGGAAATGCTCTTACTTTACTGGGACTCACCGTGGCTGAGCTGAGTAGTGTGATCATATTGAAAAATGACTGTAGAATAACAAAGTTTGAGTTTTGTGGTTAGCGCAAATCGGAAGTTGGAAGTTTGAATTTCTTTGTTGCTACCAAGTTCTCCAGTTTTGTGGCCCGACAGTATTAATTAGCTAAGTGTGGTTTAAACTTTGCTCAAGGTATTTTATTTCTATAAAGAGATTGATGGTTTAAAGCGAGTCAAGTTTTCTACAGTTTTAAACTTTACAGTCAAAGCTGTAATACCTATAGTGAAGTGAGTCTATACACGTCCCTATAAATCTGCTAGTAAAATCGTGACGCTTCTGAGACAGTTATTCCTCGGTTTGATTCTGACGCTAGTTTTAGCCTCAATTATAACTTAGAAAAAATTGGTTCATTAGCAAGTACCGCACGAGCAACTTCTAATGACAATTATTTTTTGCGTCTTTCAAAAAAAACAGTTATTTAGCGATAAAAACAAACCGCTGGACCGATTTTGCTCAAACTCTTTTCAGATCTAAGTCAGAAGTAAGTGACGTGGCGTATCGATTGATATGGTCACGAGACAAATGGTCCGTTGGTTCTTGAGATATCGAGGAGCAAAAAAAACAAACCTACATACATTCTACACACAGAAACATCACTTTAAAATGATGGCAAACGATTCTCCAGGTCTCAAAACTTAAAGAAAACGTAATTTCAAGAGAAGTTAAAAAGGAATTGTTTTCTTATTTGTAATCTTGTAAGAAGTTTCGCAATAAATTGTTTGTAAACTTTGTGTAAAGTTTTTTTAAAAAACAGAGACGGTCTGATCTGATGCTTGTGATAAATACTCATTGCGGTGGACAAAATGATTTTAAACTGTCCGCAGCAGACAACTAAGTTTGGGCATCAAGTGATACCGTTGTTAGAGCAGAAACGTAACTTGGCAGTTTAACTTCTGATTTGAATTTCTGCGTTGCTTCCAAGTTTGCTAGTTCTGTGGCCAAAAATCTTAAGAAAACTTATTGTTGTTTAAGTTGTTTTGCACCTTTTAATAATTTTCAGTAAGTTTTTACAGAGATTTAAGGCGCAGTGTATGGTTGAAGTTGCAGTAAGACGAGTCTTACAAAGCAAAATGAAGGAAAATGGCGTAAAAGTTCAAATTTATTTTTAGAATTTGGAAAATTAAAATAATATACGCAATTTAATATAGTTGACTGCCGGTATATTTAACATACTGCCGAATAAAAAATAACTGATGACATATGGGTAAAAAGATTATCAAGTGGTGACCCTGGTTCGGGAACGCACATTTAGACGGTCCTTTACCAGTTGAGATAAGAGTTGAATTAGAGCCCTAGGAACCCGATTGGTGAGAGCGGCTCAGTACCGATCGTAGTAAAGACAAGTGTCTTTGACGATGTCTTTCGGCTAAGACGACGAGTTATACCTATATTATAATAATTATATATATTTTTGGACATTACACACAGCGCCGTCTGGTCCCAAACTAAGCAAAGCTTGTGCTATGGATTCCAGGCAACGGATACAAATACAAACTTTTTTTGTAAATACATACATATTATACATAGAAAACGTCCAGTTTCAAGACAAACATAAATAATATATATTTATGTTGGGCGGGAATCGAACCCACGCCCCTCAATTCAGCACTCGGGTCATTACCCACTGAGCCACGGAGCCGACATTATAAAATCATTTGGCCACTAATCTAATCCTGGTTTTTTGATCTCCACAATCCTAATTCTTTGATACTAAGAAGTTTGTTTTTTTTATTATTCGTTAAATTCGCAACGCAGCATCCAATTGTTCTGATTTTTGGCAAAGAATAGTCGATGGCACGGAAATGGACATGGGACACTTTTGTTCCAGATTAAGGTTTAGAACAGAAATAGATTTAAGGCGCGAGTGGTGCCGCGGGACATTATTCTATCACAATATCGCAACAGAGCAGATAAGAGACCAGATTTGCTGGTGACAGATAGCCAGTGAAGTACCTAGCTCGAAGGATAGAGAATTTATTTTAAGAATTTGATCTGTAAAAGTAAATCTAATTTATAATCGTACTAGATTTTGCCCGTGGTTCCACCCGCCTTAAATTCAGTTGTCAGTGTAGGATTTCAACGGCAACTTGTCAAATATAGAAAAAGAACGACTCACGCTTGACATTTTCAAGGTGCCTTTGTCCTTTCCAAGAACTTAAACCATCTCCATGCCTAATTGGCTCGCAGTTCCAACCTGCCTAAGTACTTTAGTATTCGATATTAATTTCAACTCCTCCACGCGTTTTTGAGTAAAAGGGTCTTGCCAGATTGACAAACTCTTTTTTTGGGTTATAACTACAAATGTTTAATTTTTTCGAATATCTGTGATGTAAGACCTTGCTTCGGGTCAAATGTTACGTTTCTAGGACAACGAGAAATACACTTTATGTTTTGATTTTTTTGTGAATGCCAAAATTTCCGACAAAAATGACCGTATTTTGGCGGTATGTTTTAATTGCGTTGACTTAGAAGCTAGATTTTTACAGCTTTAAGGGACCGTAGACCTTAGTAATTGATATTAATTTCAACTTGATTCCTTCACGCGTTCCTAAGAAAAAGGGTCTTGACAGACAGACAACAAAGTAATCTTATAAGGGCTACTTTCTTCCTTTTGAGGTACGGAACTCTAAAAAGCATTTCAGCACTGCTATTGGGTTTTTGAAGAAAGAAATTAGATTTTTGAAGGGTCGGCAACGCGCGAGTGATACCCCTGGTGTTGTAACCGTCCATAAGCTACTGTGTCCCGTTACCATCAGACGGACTGTGAGCTTGTTTGCCACCTTAGTGGTATAAAGAAGCAAAATAAGAATTATCATATAAAAACTTTTTTTTGATACTTAGTAAGTTTCACACACCCAAGTTCTTCTTAGAGTATTTTATAGTCCCTCAAAGCATATAAATTATTTTACGTCTTTTGAAAATCTACTTGAAAAATTAATACCTCTTTATAAGCATAGTATTCTAATAGGCGATTTTAATACATGTTTACTAAAAAGTGAAAGTAGGTCTCAAAAACTCAGGGCAATCATTGATGCTTGTAACCTGAATATGCCTCCACTTAATGCCACACATTATTTTCCAGAATCTACTCCCTCGCTTCTAGACTATAATTGTGTCTTCTTCAAATCATATAATCAAACATGGTCAGTGCGCTGCTGACGCCTTCTCATATCATGATTTGATATATTTATCTTATAAAGTTAGACCTGCAAAGGTTAATTCAAAAATACTTCTGCAGCGCAATTTTAATGGTATGGACGTGGAAAATCTGCGCAAAGATGCACAGAATATAAACTGGAATACCGTAACTGATGCCTCAAATATTGACGACAAAGTAAATTTGTTCTATTCCTCTATCACCCAGTTATATGACGTACATGCGCCAATATGGCAGATAAAAGTGAAACACCATCCCGCACCTTGGCTTACAGAGGATATAAAAATAGTGCTAAGTCAAAATTTAAAACTGATCCTTCAAACAAGTAAAGAAAAAACTTCTTAGGAATCGCTGCAATACTATGTGTAGAGACGCACAACGACGCCATATCCACAAATCCGTACAAAACGGAGATCCAGCTAAAGTCTGGAAATTTCTAAGGTCACTAGGGGTTGGCAAGTCTACTGCGACTACTTATCCAAGTGACATCAATTTCGATTCTCTAAATCAACATTTCTTCTCTCCAATTTCATTTGATAGTAACACAAAGAATATTTTGAACTCTCTTTCTATTAGTTCAACCCTGACCTCCTCTTTCAATTTAAGTCGAATTGACGATTGTGATGTTAAGAAGAGCATTCTTTCAGTTCCATCGAATGCGGTCGGTAATGACAGCATTAGCCGTAAAATGATCTTACCCATTCTTGATATTATCGTTCCTGTCATTACCCATATCATAAATTATTCTATTACAAATGGAAAATTTCCGAAAGTGTGGAAAGAAGCTCAAATTATACCTCTGCCAAAAAAGCCGAATCCTTCCTCCTTTTCTGACTATAGACCCATTTCCATTCTTCCTTTCTTATCCAAAGTTTTAGAGCGGGTTGTTCAGAAACAAATCAGCAGTTTTTTGAACCAAAATGACTTACTTGACCCATATCAATCCGGCTTTCGTCCAGGGAGCCAATTCTCACGCGATCGAATTGATCACGAATTCGAAATAAAGTACGAATTTAAACTTTTCTCGAACGAAAATGTAGTTAAGCAATTCTGGTAATGTCGAATCCGACATTTCTCGAACGCAAGCCGCTCGAACTGCTTCGAGTGGTCGGGACCGTTCGAGACTACATCTCGCATTCGAATCATGACAAATTTAGTTCAAAATGATTGGGTTCTAAACGTTAATTCTACTCTTAGCGTAAACTATATGTTACAATCCAAAGTAAATGTCTAAAATGTAGGTCAGAGTATTTGAAATGGCGGAAAAAAGACTTATATTAGCAAATATGATATTCTTTGTACCTTTATTCCTTTCATAATACTTTATCAGTCTTTTCTCAATAGATTGATTGGTCGATTTTCGCATAAATAAAGTCGCCCATGACAATAATATTCTTCTATTTTTATTGATTTCCATCATAACAAACACTAGGTTACATCACATACACTGATAATCTTTAGTGCAGTGTAGTATTTTGATAATACCTACTTGGTGGTTATTTCATGTGAGAAAAATTTTATAAACACAATTACACCTTTCAAAAATAAGAATAACTTATAATTCTCAACCAAATAAACAAATAAAAACACTTAGCAAAAATAGAATTTTTTTTTCTATGTCAAAATACGTTCCACTTAAAGGTTATAGCAATTTCTCGGAATAGATATTTAGTTTACAAACTAAGTTATACTTATTAACAATGATGAAACACAGGTAAAATGTTGCTTCAAACATTTTGTAGTCACCGAACCCTTTTGAATATATCAAAAGAGGCATATTAGAATACAACGATTCCTTTACAGTTAAATCTATAAAACTATGGAATGCTTTACCTCTCAATATCAGACAAGCCCAAAGCTTACACTGCTTCAAAACGTAGGTTAAAAATTACAATCGGTCAGATTAATAATTATTATTTTACAAATAAGACATGTTATTTTATAGTAGGTATTATGTAAGTATATGTAAATATATTTTTTCAATACTATATTTAATATGTAGTAATGTGTATTATGTCTTATTTATATATTATTATTATAACACACTTGTTTGTTTTTATTTATATTTATATTACTTTCTAGTTGCAAGTTGCACCTAATCTTAAATCTTATTCTACTAGATTTCCTCTACCCAAAAGTTGTCTGTAAGAAATCGCTAAATACCGATAAGACCGCCTCAATTGTACTCTACTAATCAACTGTATTTACTACCTTTAATTATTTTCTGGTGCAATAAAGAATTTACTTCTACTACTACTACAACTACTACTAAGTAGTCAGTAAAATTATGAACAGAATTAAAGCGAGTTCTAAATGACACAATTTTAGTGAAAATTTACTCAAATGGTCGACCTAATATATACTACCAAATATAATATGGGTAACCGCAGTCAAATCAATATATACTGTAATTGCCAATCAAATTGTGTCGTGTGAAACCAGTTTCAAAACTAAATAAAGACGCATAGTGACGTCATAATTGTGTGGTCCGTTAAAAAATTGCGATTATGTCCTTAGTTTGCTTGAAATTGTGTCGTGATGCTAAAAGTCTTAACAAATGAACTAATATAAAAAAAACAAGACAAAAAATTAAAAATCTTAATGTTTAAACGTCTATCAAATATGCAAAATGTTAGGTATCTATCTATTCCTTATTCAGTGGTACAGCGCAATTTTTGTTTTGTGACTCAGGTTTTGATAGTATGCTAACCTCATTCATCGAATTCTGACCTATCGATTTGATACCTTTAGGGCCCGTGACACCACCGGCTAGCACCACTGGTGGTGTCAAGGGGATTTTTTATTCCCCATGACACCACCAACAAATAGTGTCGTCACTTAATCCATCGATGAATATCTGTCACACTAGAGTTCCATCAAACAAAATACAAGTCTAGAATTACGAATGAACTTCATGAAGCAGTGTAACGACGTACTTAGACTTAAGATGTAGACTTAGGGATGTAGTCTACAAGCTGAACCTTAATTTGCATGTTAAACTAAGTTCTGATTGATGAAATAGACGTTGTGAGCTGGTAAATGAAACATTTGTAAAATACCGTTTACAAACTTCTATAGTTTAGTTAATTATGGTTGTTTTAACTCACCCCTGACCAGGGTCCAGCTAGCCAGGTGGGGCAGTCGTGTTGGCTGCAGGGCTGCGTAGACCGGGGGGCTGGGGATGGACACCCTGGCTCCGAACTGGTTTCTATAGAAGATACGTACTTTTATAACTTTAATGCACTGGTAATGTAAGTATAATCTAATAAATAAGGTAAAAAAGAAACGCTTATACTGAAAATTTGGTGTTCTTAACTTCAATGTAGGCATAGAAGTACAAGGCAAAAATTTAGGATTTCTGCGGTTTTGCTTAGTAAATCCAACTATAAATATTATGATGGCGTTCTTGAGGAAGTAGTTCAAACCCTGAATGACATAAAAATTTGTTTAATTAACTTTATTTCGCTAAAAAAAATCCTATTCTGATCACTTTTTACTCATCTTTAAATGTTTTGGCGAAGCAAGTTCTTAAGTTTTAAGTTCTTCACTTTGGATAGTTGTAATAATGAGTTAACCCTTACAACAAGCATTTTTGGATACTACGGATGTAAATAGTTTACTAATTTGTATCTTGTATTTCAATGGAAGCATTAGTAAGTTAAGATGTACATAGCTGTATACATAGTCACACACGCAACTTACATATATGTCCGGGTATAATCGTGTCGTCCTTGTTCTTACTTAATTTCATTGCCAGGTAATATATTATAGCCTCTTAAGTCATTAAATTCGATTTGTTGTATTAAACGCTATCGTTGTAACCAATTTCGATTTGTATACTTACCGGGGTCGTAAGTGTCGGTTTCGGTGAGGTTGGATGATCGCGCACAGAGCACGCGGCGCGCGCGAACTCCGCCCCCGCAAGTCGCACTGCACGACGACCACTCGCCCACGTACCATCTACACAGATCAAATTATCATCATGGTGAACAGAACTTCTGTTATGATTAAAATTCATAGGAAAATTAACCTTATTACATTAAAATAAAATTTTATTTAAATGCTGAGTAACTTTGGATTGCTTTGCACAGTTAAAATAAAAATATTTTGTCAGGTTGATAACAATGGAAAAACGTACGTACGTTTTCTTTACAAATAAATTTACAGACAGATTTCGGTAAACTAGGAAATGATATTTCTTCAATATTTATTCCGGAAGATTATTTACAGTAGGATCATTTTAATTACAGGGGGTCAACAAAAAGTAGTAATATATCGATACAAAACATTAAAACATTTTTCGTGCAGAAATTTTGATATGACGGCTCTGACTTGACATAAAATGAATGAAGTTTCAAAATGTGACTGTGTGTTTAAATACCTTTAACCTGTACCTACTAGTGAAGGTTTAAGCAAGCTCTCTATTTTTTTTAGATTTTTGTGAATACTAGAAATATCCGATTATCATTACCTTTTGATTTCCCCTCGTAATACGAGACATATTGCTATAAAAAGTTATACAAGATAAGAAAAGGTCGTTTTTCAATCAGTATTTACATGATATTCATAAACACTATTGCCGCCTTTTATGAAAGTTTGATACTTAACCTTTGGCTATTTATATTATACAAAAACCCTTTAGCAGGGAATTCACACCTTCCGATTCTATAAATCAAATCATATTGCATAACATTGTCGTTCTTTAAATTATAGTGTACAATCCGATATAGGACTTAATGGGATCGGAAGGTATAAAAGTAAATTGTGCTGACATAGAATAAAACCGACAGATACGGCACTTACTTGAAAGGGCATGGATGTGTGTTACACCGAACCACAGATGCCTGAGGCTTGCTAGAAGCGTCGCAGAGCTGCTCAGGCGCATCAGAGCCGGTCAGTCGGTCGCGACATACAGCTAGCGACATCTTGTAACCTGACAACAAAATTTACCTATTTAGAAAAGTGTTTTTGTAGATATTAAACAGTTTCGATAACATTAAAGTACATTGATTAATCGGTTTATCCATAGATAATAGTTTTGTAAAATGAACTATTTATCGTCCGCATGATTACCTGCGTATTTTGTTCCACATAACATGTTTCTTTATACATCCGTGGTGGCACAAGATTTTCGGTTCAACTCAGTACCTACCCTATATCTAAACGAGTGTATGCGCTAGTAATACTAGGCAGGGATATTGCTGCCGACCCTTCAAAAATCTAATCACTTCCTCCTTAAAGAACCCAATAATGTTCCTGGAGAAAACTTTCTTCCTCAACGGTTATAAGATCAACGGAGAAGTCTGTAGTAAACAAATTTTACGAGTTATTTAGGTTTCTGTGTTATTTCTGCCATGTATTATGTCTCAAGCATAATCTGCACGCTGTGTGAAGCTGGCCTTATTTAGTCAACAGTAAATTTTATTTTATCATTAATGTAAATTTATTTGTATAAGAAATTCAAAATTTCAAAATTTATTGTTTCAAGTTAAGCAATTGTATTCTTAAGCACGAATAATTATGTTATACTTAATACACATTAAGTATACCTCATTCTCACAAAGATTATTTCTCATAAAAATGATACTCTAACGTTCACGGCCATAAAGGTTTTGTTTACTGAACGTTAAATACACACAAACACTTTTATTTCATTCGTTTTTATAGACGCTGCATTTTTATGGATCGTTAAATGTGTTGTCCTTTTTAACCGTTTTCCAAAAAAGGAGGAGGTTCTCAATTCATATGGTACGCGATATCTTTGCGGATTAAGAACAGAGTGTAACAATTTTTATATATGAATGGGTTAACCCGTGGATTGGTCCCATTTTAATTTGGTAAGGATCGGGGCAAAGAAACCATGGTTAGATACAAAAATGACTGAAATTGTATAATTTTAGACGACCTTATTTCTAATGTACGCGTCCCGTAAGTTTCTGCGTGGCAGAGACACCACTATGAATGACGGGAACGAAATAATACACCATTGAATTATAGTTTCGCATTTCACTACGTGCAAAGTTATATAGGTCGTACTCTAGTTGACGATTCAACATGCTAAGTTGGCTTCTCACGGCCTGTAATTTCACGGGCTACCACACGTCGCCGCTCCGATTTGTGAAGGCGCGATAGTGCAATAGACCCACCTGTGCCGCGTCTTTGTGGTTACCGATACGTGGTGTATTCGACGAGTCTTTACAGTGTAACCTTTGCTCGCACAGGCGCCGGCCGAACTTTAACAGCACCTTGGCGTAAGCTGGTGCGACATTTTCCGGGAGATCTCACGCCGTGAGAAGCCACCGTAACAAATGCAATTACAATTTCTGACATTTTAGGCATTTCGACATTGGAAATTTTAGAATTCGATGTTCCTTATCATTCGTGACAGTCTTGAAGTCATTTAGAATACTAACTTGAAAACCGAGAAGTGACCCCACAACAATTTGAAGTAAGTTTTAGGGAAGTATTTTCATACAAAACTAACTTGACCAAAACACTGCAGAAAGTAAATGTCAATTTAATAAATTCGTGCGGTCATCCAGACATAGTTAAAGCGACCTTTCAAAAAATTAGAAATTAAGGTAAGTTTGCGGCGCTGTTTGAATTTTTGTGCGTCAAAAAGCATACGTTTTTTTTATTTCCCTTTTAGATTTAGATCTAGAATAGAATTAGAATTAGATCTTTAGAGGGATACCAACGCGCGAGTATAGCGCAAATACGTAGATCCGCAGATAAATATTTTAACGGGATAGAAGTTACAGTCATGTAAAATTTAACATTAAATGCCGCCAATATAAATACCTTTTACGACAACTTTTTCTAAGCTGATAGCAGAAAACAGAATTAACTGCAAATGAAATTAGTGTCATATTTACGTATTAAACTAGCGCTACTATTCAGCACGAAATTATACTGGCGGCCTAGATTGCAACTTTTTATAGGTTATAACTTTAGCGCGTTCGGTCGGATAGTTATTTCTTATATTACTTATGGTTTATATCACATCTAGCCCGAGTATATCTGTGGCACTCAAACTGTAAGGTAATGAGCGGTCTGAGAAAGTAACTCCTTGTGAATAAATTAATATGCAAATAGACATGAAAGTTCACTTAGCGTTTAATGAAAGACTGACTTAGTAATTCTTTCTTGCTGGGAAAATTGGCGACGTTTTAAATTACTAGCTGTCGGTGGGATCATAAAATACGCAATATCAGTTTAAGAAGTATGCCTTCTCTCCCTGCCGCCCCTCAGTGACGATTCTATGACCGCTTACATAAAATATGCACACACATTAGGTATTGGTTTTTGTAGTGTTAGTGGACACGAATAGCCAGTCTTTAGTGCGATGGTAGTACTTATAAAATAGTACTTTGTTGTTAGCATAGTAATCTTACAACTCTGCTGTTCTCTCAGTCTGAATAGTAATTAGGGTTACGTTTTGTTATACCAAAAGGAACCCATAGGTTGAGACTTCGGTGTATATCAAGCTGTGTAAAATGGCCGTTTTTTTTAAATAGTTTATATGTGGTATATCTAGATTTTGAATTACAACTGAAATTGTACAAAATGGTCCTTTAATTCAAAATTTACAAACTGATAAATCTAAAATAATTGATAAATGAATAATTGATTGATCACGTGCCATCATGCCATTGACCACAAACATAATTATTAAAAAAACAAACTATTAAACAAACAAAGTACCATTTACTGTGTATCCATAATTAAGGGTAAACGCCGCAGATTGTTTTCATACAAAATAAATTTTGCAATAATCTCCGAAGTTCCCTTATCCTATCCTAGGAATCCTAATCCTATGGCGATAGACTTCACATTTGATTTAAAAAAAATAATAAAAATTGAACAGGTCGCCGTTTTTGGTTATAAGAGATTCTGACAAGCCATGATTTTTTTATGTTTTTCAAAAGCGCCGGAATTTCTTGTATGGAGCAAATTCAAAAAAATATATTAAAAATGACATATCAGAATCTCTTAAAACCAAAAACGGGAACACCTATATTTTTGTTCTTTTTTTTAAAATCAGAATACAAAGTGTAATTCACGGAACATTGAAGATTATGGCAAATCAATTTTCTATGAAAAACAATCAACGGCGTTTACCCTTAAGTAATTATTTCTAACATTACATCACAATATAGTTTGAGTGAATCGTATACAAAACGATATACGAAACGAAAGCTACAAAAATATGAATGGTACGTTATCAACTTTCAACCCCAATATCCCGGAAACGGGACAGTTTACGGAAATTGGTCTAATAATAATGTTTTCTGTTTGCATTGAGGTCAGCTATATCGATTTTGAGTAGGTTATGGTATTGTATATAATATAGTATGCGGTGCTGCTTTATTCAGAAAAAATCAAAATTAGGTAGGCATTAGTTTTCCGACTTAAAATTAAAATCTTCTAAACCTTTGCAAGTTCTGTCCGCGAGTCAGACAGTTTATTTTTAAATTACATTGTTGGACACAGGCTTCTAGGTTCCACAACACTCGGTCCTTCACCTTTCTCATCCAGCTACTTTAGGCCACCTTTTTAATGGCCACCTGACTGGGAGACCCACGCTGTGATTGGAGATCGATTAGTGGTTTTCACTCTAAAACACGTGTACTTTTACCACCATAGCACAGATTATTTAATACTATACTAGTACATACTTTTTGCCCCTTTAACTTACTTAATCTGTGAGCTAAGTGATTTTAGTTCTTCGGCGGATCTCCTTATTTCTCCGAGCTTAACAAAATTTTTAATTTTAAGCTACATTTAGTTAGTTTATGAATGAGGCCTCTTGTTAGTTTCAGCGAAAATCCCCCCCACCCCCATACTGCTCACTCATACAGCTCAACTAGGAAGATTGGAAGATTACTTTACTTTTACAGTTTTTTACAAAATATAAATGAACTAAATAATAACTTGTGGAAATCAAAACTGCAAAGCTATTTTCTTGTAAGGAACTGTTGCTTGGAGGGCAAAGACAAAAGGCATTGCCCGCTGATTTATTATAGGCTCCGACTAATGGCGGATTTCCGGATATAAATTACGACCTCACCCGACAACCGTAATTAACAATCATGGCGAATTTAGTATTGTTCGAAAATTTACTTAGAATTTAAACGGATAAATCACATTCTATGACAATTTATTGATTATTTTGGATTTCCTGGCTGTGAAATACATTTATAAAGCAAAAATTCTACACTCCGCTCCGTGGCTCTGTTGGTTCCGATCCGATCCGAAGGACACAGGTTTGATCCCCACACAGAACAAACAATTGTGTTTGTATTTGCAAACAAATATATAGCCTCTTGTATGTTATGTCTGGCATATAAGTTTTGCTTACTTTAGAACCAGGTGGTGCGATGTATGTATGTGTGTGTAATGCTCAGGTTTATTTTTTAATAACTATATAAATAAGTCACTATGTACATGTGAAGTTTTGTTAAAATATTTGCATTTTTGATACTATATCACGTATAGACCATGTTCTAGACATAAAATAATATAAATACTGGATTTGTATTTGTGAAGGACTGAAAAAAATTACTATACCTACTTGCTTTTTACTTGTGCATTATTAGCATGTGAATAAGTAACCATAGTACAAAAAATAACGCAGTTCCTGACTGCGAGTTAATGTCAAGTTATTCTCTCTCTCGCTTAGTGCCGATTTATATGAATCGGCGCGTCAATGCGGGGTGGGTGGCACTCGGCGCGCCTCTGGGGCCTGATTCAAGTGCTGATACAGATAATCTCGAATTGAGATTTGTTTAATTGATTTACTCTATCAGCACGAGAATCAGGCCCCTGGTAATCAATTATGGTTTATTATTTTATTTTGGTTTATACATTTCAAATTGCTCCATATGCTAATGCGAAAACGGCAAGTACTTACATAATTTGTTTGTTTTATTCGGCATACGAAAAAAAAAACTCAAAAACTACTTACAGTACAATATAATTTTTTTTAGAAAAATTCCTTATGAGGTGAATACTTCTATAATATAATGAATCTATTCCACCACTGGGACGGACTAAGGGACCAGAATGGGCTTGGAAGTTTGTATTAAAGCTTTTTATAAATTTTATGAAGAATTACGATATTACTAATATTAATAATTAATATTACTACTTCTTCTATAAATAGCGAATGGCGATGATTATTTATTACATACCAAAATATTTAAGTATCAATATAATAGGAAAATTCAAAACCATTACTAAAGTATTAATTTTAAGATAAGCAATAACAACAAGAACCTGGTATACATTATTTTTATTCTCTTTAGTCTCGAAACAATGAATGCAACTCTGTAGGTCTTGTCCCTCGCGGGGCGTATAGATGTACTTTTTGCATACATTTTATCCCAGGTATACGTAAACCTACTACTTATAAAATCATACTATTTATATTTTCAGGATCATAACATTTTAAATTGTCCTTAGAATTATTATTTTTTTAATATGAGCATTTAATATACTATTAAGTAACACAAATAAGTGATTAATAAGCATCTAGCTGGTTGCTAGATCAATCTTTTAAGTCAACTTAAGTCAACTACAAAAACCTAACTCCTTCCCTAGTCAAGAACAGCTTAAATATTAATTACTGAGCCTGCAAGAGGGTTAATTATTAATTAAAGAGATGGTTCACTTTTAACTAATGACAAATTAAGAAGGCTTAAGAAGTTTAAAGGGTAATTTAAATTTGCAGAATTTATTGTGTCACAAAGTTGACTTCGCTCTTAAGTTGATTATAAATTAACTTTTTGATAATAACTTAAATGTATGAGAATCTGATAATATTAAAATTTTTTGTTTTCAGTGATAAAAGGACTGCTAGTTATTGTAACTAACAAAACCATCATGAGTCCAAATGTGTATTTCTAATCTACTTCAATCCTGTCACATAGGACTTATGGTTTTTTTTTTCCTGTATGATTAGTAGAGAGTGGCTCAATCAGCCATTACCGTTCCACCAGACTTTTGGGGCCAGACTCTCGAGGAGTCTCAGCCCATGTAGCGCCCAACGCTCAAGGGCTCCCGAACGGGAGAAGCCTCGGCTTGGGTTGTCGCTCTTGAGGTCCAGGTTTCCATTCGACCGGTGTGAGCCTCGAACCCGAAGGTGAGGCAGCGCCAGGAGGGGAGTTTCCCGTTACGCGGTCGCGGTTGCGAGTGAGTGGCCGAAAAGCGCCCCGGCATTCTTTGTTACCTCGTGTATGAGGTGGGTCCGTGTGTTCGCCGACGAACCCGGGGACGTCGGCGATCGTCGTCAGGGGCCGTTAGTATGTGCTGAGGCCGCCTAACGATGGTTTGTGGATTACACATTTAATCGGTTCGGGTGATTGGGTGTACGCTCTAAAAAGCGGACTACTAGGTCTTTGAAGGATTGGGGAATCGTGGGGAGCTCGAAGTCCCTGTGTAGTTCCGCATTCCAGATGAACCAGGGGGCTCCAGAGGCCGCTCCGAGAAAACGGTTATGGAGGGTCTGGAGTCTATAGAGGTTGCGTTTGGACAACGCATAGACGACACTATGGGGCGGATGCAAGGGGTGTAACGAGTCAGCATATTCCTTAAATTCTTAGCGACATCTTAATGTACTTGCCTATCATTTGATACAGACGACCGAGGACAATAGTGGCTCGGTCTCTGTTTTTGTACGGGGAAAAAAGGCTCCACAATATTATAATGAGGGTGTGCATCCAGCCGCTGGTTATTCCCTTCTAAGGATAAAAACTGTGCAGATATAAATACATACATATTTCTACAAATAAAGAAAATTTTATCCCTAAATTTGGTATCGGCGTGGAACTCCTTAATTATACTAATGGAGTTTACTACTAATGAAATTCGTACTGTAGCTATTAACACTAATAGTAGTTCGTTTAAGCTCGGTTATAGTTATTTCCGAGGGAAATTTTGAATTTTTCGGTATAAAAAGTATGTCCTATTCCAGGACCTAACCTATATGTGTGCCAAGTTTCATCTGTATCCGTCCAGCGGTTGAAGCGTGATTGAGTAACAAACGTCCAAACTTTCACATTTATAATAGTAGGATATACCTACCATACTTTCGTCTAATATAATACCCACTCCATGTTTTTTAAAAACACCAGTTAGACTTTTTTTATAGGTTAAAGTAAGAATGTAAACGACAGAGAGAAGAAATTAATATATATATAAAGTGTTGTCTTGTCTTCTTAAAAGTTTTTAGTAATTTGTTAACAGTTTTGTAAAAAGTAAGTTAGTACGAATAAAAACTTCGAAATTGATGTTAAATTAAACAAAAACCTTACCTCCTCCACAAGAAGCTGAGCAAAGTGAACCAGGAGTGGGCAGCCAGTGGTACCGCGGCCTTGAGCACGAGGAGCCGTCCCCCCCACACACCCCGCACTCGTCCACTCGGCGCGTTGACCCCACGCGCAAGTCACAGCCAACGCGCTGTGGACAAATGTACAAGTTAACGTCACAAATTGCCATAGTATAAATAAAAGTAGTAACTAATCTTCAAAAAATCTGCCACACATGCACGCGCCCCGTACACACACTCCCTCACACATAGATCTTCCAGCACTTTGAGGCACGTTCATAAACTCAACTCAGGTTAAATCGGGTATCACTAACAACAGGATAGCAAATATATGTTTCTACAGTATAAAAAGAGACAGCACGAAATTCTAACGCGGTTGAGTGAGTTCGCGGTATAGATATAGAATACAGTGGTGCGTGAGGGACAGCATCTCTTCACCGACCATTTTAGTCCTGTGTGACAAGTGGTAAGTCAATCTCAGCAGCACTACTTCTGATGAGTGTATCTGGGGTAAGGCGGTTCCATGTATGACCCATACCACATAAATTACCAGTTTCAGAGCAATAAGTGGTAAAATGGAAGATCACAGACTGAGACCAAGAAAGAACAGAATAATGAACCCCATTGCCAGATATTAACGTACTATAAAAAGTTAGTCAGGATTGAAGGGCAATTCGTGCTATTTATAAATTAGGATCTAGGATATCTCTGAGAGATAGGTTTAGGGAAGTAAAAAATTTAACTTTAGTGTCGCAGTACATATATGAAAATCTTTTATATGTACATAAAAATATCAATAGTTTTAGCAAGAAAAGTGACGTTCACAAAGTAAATACTAGAAGTAAAAATAAGCTGTTGGTGCATGATACACGTCTACACAAAATAAGTAACTCTTTTATGGGGCAATGTATACACTTTTACAACAAAGTTCCCAATAAAATTCAAAATCTATCAATAAGTAAATTTAAATCTTTTATCAAGCAGGTACTTTGTAAAAAGGCATACTACAATATTTCAGACTATGTAAATGATAAAAATCCTTGGGACTGATGATGCCCAATTACAGGATGCATAGGTAAACCAAATTAAAATGAAAATAACATAAAATTGTACGACTAAAATTTTTTATTTAAAACATTAATTGTATTTTAGTTTATTTGTATTATTGATAGTGTTTTTAAAAGAGTAACTATCGAGTTTCTTGCCGGATTCTTCTCGCTAGAAATCAACATCATTGTGAACCGGCGGGAAGGTGGGAGGGTTCAAAAAATAATATTTTATAACTTTGACGATTCAAAAGTGATTGTAAAATCCTTATTTGAATAAACCATTTTGACTTTGACTTTGACTTTTGAAGGGGATAAATAAGGGAGAACAGTAGGGAATTCGTTTATCCCATGATTGAATTTGTGATTGCTTATTTATACTAACCATTATCATTATTTTTTTCAATTGAATTTTCCATTTCCATACCGTGACGTCATCATGCAACAATATATTTACACATAAACTTTTTACAGTGCTTTTAACTCTTTCATAAAAGCGCGTCCGTTGCTGAATTGGATTATCTGTTTAAAAATGAAGTTTGTTTTTAAAGCAAAATAGCACTAAAGACGAGCGAAATAAGGTTCAATTTCTTTATTCAGAGTTGAGAATATAGATCGAAAGTCATGAATCCTAATCCTCATGCAATATTCAGCGCTTGACTGAAAGGTATGATACTGTGTGTCAAAGTATTATGAGAGCCGGCTCACGTTTTTATTTGTAGGGATTTAAATTTTACTATGTTAATGTACCTGACTGAAAAAAAAAACGGCTCGTACACGTAATAACTTACGGTTCCATAAATTATTTAGAAGTATTTAATGTATTATGTTAGAGGAGGAGGCTTTGGAAGCTTAGCACCCGAGGAACTTAGTACCGTAGCTGTTCAGTTCAGTGTCAAATATTCACAAAATATGTCCTATTATGGCAAATTTACAAACAAATTTACTAAAAATGGGGTCCATATACAATAATATAAATATAATATAAATATAAATATTTAAAAAAGTATGCAGGGTTGCAAGATCAATACATTTAAGTAATAAAATTAAAAAATCTGATAATAAATTAAAGGCCACATGGAATGTAATAAATAGTGAAACAGGAAAAATTAAACCGCGTGACAATCATTATTCACTTACTGTAAATTCAAAAATAATTGATTCAGATCTTGATGTCGCTAATTCTTTTGAGAAATATTTTACTGAAATGCCTACAATTACAACTAATGCATTAAATTCCTCTCCATTAGAATCAGAGTTATTTTTAAAATGTAATGTAAATAAATGCAAGGCTTTATTTAAATTTGAGCATGTTACCTCTGAAGACATCATAAAGACATTTAAATTACTAGCTCAGAAAAAAACTTGTGACCTATGGGGTATATCAGTCAAAGTCCTTAGCGGAATTATTGATATTATAGCACCAATCTTAGCCATAATATTTAATAAGTGTGTTGACGAAGGGATATTCCCAGACTTAATGAAATATAGTAAAATAATACCACTTTTTAAAAGTGGAAGTAAAGATGATCCTAATAATTATAGACCTATCTCTATACTGCCTGCCTTAGAAGCTGTTTGCCGATGACACTTCTCTTTTATTTAAAGTTGTCAGAAATATAACTAATTTTGACGACGTAAGTAGTGCGCTTTCTCAGGTTCTTCAGTGGTTTACGGTAAATAATTTACTTCTTAATGCGAAAAAGACTAAGTGTTTAAAATTTATGATGCCAAAAGTCAGAAATATAAGTACAAAGTTATCCCTAAACGGAGAAGAAATAGAACTATTAGACTCAACAGTGTTTCTAGGTATTACATTAGACAATAGGGTGCAGTGGAACCCTCACATTTCAGTTCTTCTAGGGAAACTCAGTTCAGCTGCCTATGCAGTTAGGAATGTTAGGCAGCTTACTGATTTCGACACTGCTCGCTTGGTCTACTTTAGCTATTTCCATTCCGTCATGTCTTATGGCATTTTGCTTTGGGGTAAGGCAGCTGATATTGATACAGTCTTTATATTGCAAAAGAGAGCAGTACGGTCAATCTATAAATTAGGACCTCGAATTTCTCTTGCGAAGACTCAATTCCCCAGGGGAAGATAAATGAAAAATAGGTGTAGTTCGTAAATACAATTTTATTATAGTTCCTTATACGATCACTATACAAAAATTAATCAATTTTAAACCCTTTTATGCCATACACAATTTAACTTCTTCGTTTCGGAAATTATTCATTTTGCCGTCTTTTCTTATTTTGACGACCGTATTACACTTTTTCCCCGGTCGACTCTATTAACGCCAAAGTTGGCAAATCGTGATTCGACGTGATGAATCCTATGGTTTACGACAATCTATCTCAACTTCATATATTCCCGAATTTTCAGGATACGGAAAAGGGAATTCGATAAAGGCAAAAAGGCCCAATTTACAAAAATTCAAGATCTTCGTAGACCTTACTAATAAAACAGAAATATGGTACCTTCTGTGTGATTTATTGGGTAACTCACAAACCGTCGACAGATAATCCAGGAAATCAAACCGCCTTATGTGTTTTCCTTTTCATCAAATCTATTCCCTAGCACAGGTTATTATATATGGTCCACGCCGATAAAGTTGCACCAGGTAAAATAATAAATTATCTGTTTCTATATAAAATTTCAAATTTATATTTTTTATATCTTTCTTTGAGCAAATCTCAACCAGACTGACTTTGAATAATTTTCCATCTGTCATCTTTTTAAAAATCAGATTTAAAAGACTAATGACGTAAATGAGTATGGCATTCCATGCATGTATGGATATAGAATTTTACAATGATTTGACATAACACGCAAAAGGGTAATTTAAAGCTAATTACACACTACATATACAAAATAAAATACTTCACTCGCTACACTCTTAGGGAACTATTTAGGGTAATTGATATTATAACTGTTCCTTGCCAATATATCTTCGCTTGTATAATGTATGTACGCTAAAATTGACACTTATTTGTTAAAAATAATGACCTACACAGTGTACCTACACAAGGAATAAGGAAAAATTGGTAGTTCCAAAATGTCATCTTCAGAAGGTACATAGCTCTTTCGCAATACAAAGTATATTTTTCTACAATAAAATTCCAGAACATGTGGTTAATTTACCCTCAAATAAATTTAAAATATATGTCAAAGATAGTTTAATGAAAAAAAGCTATTACAAAGTTGATAAATACATAAATGATAAAAATACTTGGAAAAATTGGAACTTAATTGATTTATATTTGTATTGGGGCATTTGAAATATTTTTTAAATTAAAACATTGTATATTATGTTATTACCTAGTGTAAGGCTATATTGTATTTTAATATGATGTATAAAAGATTAACTGCTGAGTTTATTGCCGGTTCTTCTCGGTAGTAAAGCATTACGAACCTTCCAATCTTCTCTTATATTTTTTTCCTTTACTACACACATTGTAACTAGTACAATCGAAATTTTATTTGAGTTGCTTGAGTGTGTCATGCTCTCTCAAAGTGTCTCTGCAGTGGAAGCGTGTGTGTCAGGTCGTTACGTTCCCTAAAGCATGGTTGAGCGAAGCGATGGCTGATTCATGTGTCATACTCGTGAACGGGTGCCGCCTGTGGAGGCTGGTCTGCTCTTGCAAACTTCTTTGTATCCTTGTATTTAGTCTTACTTTTTTATATTTTTTTATCAATACTAAGACATTGATTATTAGTAGTGAATGCATAAATTGCAATTAGATACTTTTTATGTTGTGCTTGTGCATTTCATGCTTTTATGTTTGTAATGGAAAGTGTCCTTCTATGATAGGGAGGGCATTTTCCAACATTTTAAGTGGACGCTGTAAGAGAAAGGGAGAAAAGAAATGCCCTTGCTGAGTTTCTTGCTGGTTCTTCTCAGTACAAGGTCTCCCGCCGTATAGACTTACGAACCGATGGCGTAGTGACATTCATAAGTGCTCAATTATTGTATCCTTAATTAAATAACGATATTGATTTGATTTGAATGGATGTGTGTTTTATCTAAATATAAAATACTAAAGACACAACTGACAGTCCGACTCGCACTTGTGCGAGTTTTTTAGGAGGTAAAGTAAATTGTAACACAGTGTGGACAATCATTGTAAAACTAAACTAATCAAAGTTTTTATTTAATCAATTTTACAGTAACCTCAATTTGAAAGTAATATATTTAAAGTTAAATTTAAAAATCATGTTCAGGTACACATTGCAATTCATCGAGTAATGTAGGCACCGCAGGATCGACATAACATAACTTATTCACTGGTCGCTGAAACCCCGAAAATGTAGGAATGTGACGAAATTTCCAATTTTCATAATAAAGTATATGTTATATTCCTTTTGATTCTAGAATCAAAGCACGTTGTACGAAAAGTAATAACTACTTTGATTTCAGAATTGATATAAAATAGTTTTGTTCCCAAATAACATTCTTTACACGTGCGGTGGTATTCGGGAAAAAATATCACATCATAAAATTAGGGTTTTTTTTGTGTACTTCTGTATTCATTCTAACTTCTGTATTTTACGTCTGTTTTCCTCAATAAAATAAAATAGGTTGTCGCCTACATTACCATGTCAAACTCACGTGTGAGCACAAAATAAGTAATAGTTGGGTTTCGGCCCACTCTTTGTTAACTGGAATACGCCTTACGAACGTCGCGTATTTCTGGCAATACTGTGTGGTTGTCAGTTCAAAGTCTATGATGGAAACTGACCTAATGAAAATGTTGTGATTTTTTAGATTTAATATTAAATAAGTGTACGCTTATATTAACACTGTTTTTGATTGACATTTATAAGAAGAATAAATCGTGTTTCTGTGTATGTGTCAGTGCCGGTAATAGGAAAGTTTTGGGCCACGAAAGGAGTAACATACCGATTTAGTTTGATGAAAAGTTTAAGATTTATTTTATACTTAAGGTCCTCTCAGATTCATTAGCTGTAATTTAGGGCTCCCTTAGGTTATCTTAGAGGACATTAGGACAGACAGCTGTGTTCCAGGTAGGTACAACAAGCTACCATAATTTGAGGTAAGCAATACTCAAAGACTTTAATCACAGCTTTCGTTTTATCCGTCACTAAGACAGCAAAGGACAAGTAGTAACGTGTGAATCCAGCCGCTGACTACCCCTTTATGGAGTTTCCGAAGACAAGAGCCGCGATGTTTTAGTCGGCTGTACACACTCTTCGAGAGCCCCTCGCCACACTCGTGGGTATTACTTGCAACGAGACCTTTCACTCGGGCGCAAAATCCGACATTTGACCGAGCGTCGACGAGACTAAACGAGACGAGACGAGAGATAGCGAGACAGGAAAAGAGCACCATGTTTACACTCGCTCTCGGCCTGACTCGGGGTCTCTCGACGAGTGTGTACACCCGGCTTTACATTATACATATACTTATATGCTAACAACTTAAATGTTATACTATTAAATACTATAATTTAATGTATTAAGAAGATATAAAGCAAAATATTATTCATATAAAACGGTGTTAAAATTTTCCTTAAAATGGCTCAAGCGTCATTTAAAATTTTTCACTAAGAATTAGTATTCTATCGTTACCGTCCTTTGATTATAAAAGAAGCGAGTGCTGGAAGTTTCCACTTATATAATGAATGAAATTATGCAAAAGATCTCAAAATTTTTTGCTATAAGCAATTTTTTTGTAAGTGTATACAGTAATAAAATTTAAGGGGGTAATACTGGAAACACATTTTCGTTGTTTTTGCTCTATCGTCAAAGCAGTAATACATAAAAACTTAAAACTTGCAGTGAAAAATAGTGTGAACTCTAAAGTACAACCACAAATAATGAAAACTGGCCAAGTGTGAGACGGGCCCAAGCCATTACCATTTTAAATTACCGGTAAAACGCCAGCAAGCATTATTATTTATTATTAAAGGAAACAGTAAATGGTAGGGAACCCTCGGTGCCCGAGTCCAACTCGCACTTGGCTGGTGTTTTTTTAGGGTTCTGAATCTAAAGGGTGCAAACGGAGCCCTATGACTTATCCTATGCCGTCTGTCTGTCCGTCCGTCCGACTATAAGAGGGTCCTATCTTTTAGACTGGAATAGGTAGAAGTTTGAAATTATCACAGAATATTGGCAGATTACCTAATGAATAATAAAAAGTTCAAAAAGTAAAAAATGAAAGGGGACCTTATACAAGTGCTGGTATTAGTAACAAAGTAAGGTACCTAAATAATTTCCGAAAAAGCTCACCAGTTTTTCGGGGGATTAGGCGGAATAAAGATACTAACAGAGGTTAGTAACATAAAAAGCTTCTGGGGCCCTTTAAAAGCTTACACAAAATCCGTTTAATTTTAATTTTTTGTTGGTTTTTAATAGTTGATTGACTAATTGCAATAACTGATATAAATCCTAGATAAATGCAAAGATTAATCTTTATTCTAAGCGGTAATCAGAACATATTTTATAATTCAGTTTAAATATTGCTTTACGCCATAAATTATTATGAATAATAAAAAAAAGAATTCTTATGAATTGGAAGTATAAATAAAAATTACTCTAGAAGGTAACCAGAATAGATTTTTATATATATAAAATAACAAAAAAATAAAAATATACGAAAACTAAATATAAACTGATGGTATTTTTGTTTTAGTGCGCGACTCGCTTTTAGAAAGAGAGGTCACGCCGTACGTCGGCTCCCTTCACCTACTACAGTATGGGGTTCTTCAAGAAAGAAAGTTATTAGATTTTTGAAGGGTCGGCAACGCGCGATTGATATCCTTAGTGTTGCAAGCGTCCTTAGGCTACGGTGACCGCTTGCCATCAGGCGGACAGTAAGCTTGTTTGCTACCTTAATGGTAGAAAAAAGCACTGGTCGCGCTACACATACGCATGTAAGGGTTTTGTTGGTCGTTTGAGCGTAAAATAAGCCAGACATAATAATAATATAAAATATTAAATTGTGTTAATTTAGAGCTAGAAACACACTTAAAAGTATGACAGAGATGAAGCGAAAGCGTGGTGTCTTTCCTAAGAGAAAAGATACCACAGGTTTATTTTGTCTATTTCTAAAGTGTGATTCGTTCAGTAGTTTGAGCTGTGCGTTGATAGATCAGTCAGTCAGTAACGGTTTGGTGCTCCATACAAAATTTGAACTTACGTTTTACCCCTTTAGGGGCGAGTTTTGCAAAATCCTTTCTTAGCGCACGCTTACATCATAATAGCTGTATTTCAGCTATTTCAGCTCGATCCGTCTAGTGGTTTGAGCTGTGCGTTGATAGATCAGTCAGTAACGACAGATTTAACAGATTAGAAATAGTTAAAATTGTAACAATGTAATACGAAATAATTAATGTAATCTATTTAATCTATTCTAGCCCAGTTGAGGGTGGTTCGCGATAATTCAAAGGCTCTATGTAGTACGACGGCCATCTTGCAAATCCGTTTAAGTTTCACAATAACAGTTAAATCATATAGAAAACAAATTTATAATTATAATAAACCAGTCTGTGTGTTAACTGCTTAGAAAAACTTATTCACTGTAGTCCAATAGTTCCAGAACATACCCGTCTTAGGGCAAGCATTGGGATCCTTGGCGTTGACATCACCAGCAATGATTAGTTCCGAGATTATCCGAAGACAATGTGAACCTGGAGAAGAACTGCTTGTTGCTTTAGCTCGGGGCAAAGATAGAGTACTGCTATTATTTCTGGGCGGGTACTACCAGCTTGGCCCTTTCAACTCGGTTTAACGATGAGAAGGAATTGTCTTTTGAAAAGAAACTTTGCCGCTCCATGTGTAGTTTGTGCATTAGTGTTATATATAGGCTTCCCGGCCGAATAGTCTAATAGCCAAATAAGGAAAAAGTATTCGGCTAGCCCGTGACCGTTTAGTTTGGTGCTCATCTATACATATAATAAAATGGTAGGAAAGTCAAAACAGTACATTGAATATTTTTTTAAAAGAATACTTGGGGTGTAATCTACAATCGATACCGAAGCCAAAAATTTGGTTTTTAGAATTTTTGTCTGTTTGTTTGTCTGTTTGTTTGTCTCTTTGTTTGTCTGTATGTATGTCCGGGATAAACTCAAAAAGTACTGCATGGATTTACTTCAAATTTGGCACGAATATTATTAAGAAGTCGGGTCAACATATAGGCTTCATATTATCACGCTATCACCTAGGGGGACGAGCAGTGAACCTTTATTTCTTCAACGCATTCTGTAACAACGTGTAATCTAATTTCATGTCGCATAAAAACTTGTGAAATGTGGAACTAGCTAGATTTTTCTACTCACACATAGCCATTTATTTTATGTAAAAAAATCGTGTAAAGTCATAACTTAGATGTGTTATAATTTTTCACCATATAAAAATGTTTCGCGCTATGGTTTCGTTCACAAAAAGTGATGTTATAAGTAAGTCGCGGGAATCAGCTAGTAAATACTAACATTTTCATGCTCTCTGCGTTTTGATTTGTTTACACTAAAGTTAAATTGTGTTAGCCTAATAAAATATTAATCATTTATGGCCTCTAAAAAGAACTATACCTACTACGGACGGATAACTATAGAACGGAAGTTGATAACGCATGATTATTAAATTGATAACAAGAAAATACATTATCAAAACAATCTTTTTATTTTGCCAATTATCCTACTACAGCGAAAAATATTAAGTGTTTGGTATTCGGTATAAAAGTAGCTGAATACCGAATAGTAAGTAGTACAATAGTCGCTGTAACCCTAGTTATTTAATATTTATTTACATTTGTATTAATTTAGCTATTTCTATAAATGTATTTATGATTTATTTGTTGTATTTTATGTTATTTTGTTTTATTAAGTAACTTATATTTATTCAGGAAGCACATTAAAAAAGTTTGTCTGGAAGAGATCGCTTATCAGCAATAAGACCGCCAATTTGTTGTTGTTGTTGTTATTTCTTTGCTTATTTAAAAAACCGCCAAGTGCGTGTCACCCCACGCGCAATAAAGGGTTCAGTAGCAGCCTCACAAGCCAACATTTTAGAGGTTGTTTAAATATTGCTAATTACAACGTTTTCGCTGAAAGGGGGCGGGTGGACACAATGTTTAGGTGCGTAGTATAAACAGATTTGATCGCTCCGCTGCTGATATAAGACCCACGCTTTGAACCTACTTGTAGTAAGCAAATCGGTAGGGAGTTCAGTTAGGTACCCATGTAGGTACGTTACGTGTACATACGTTTAAAATATTTAATTAAATAAATTCGACTTTAAAATTGCAAAATAAAAGTTCAACCTTTTAAAATATAATAAATTGAAATTTATTAATAAGGGCCAAGTTGAAGTAGTATTGAAATTAAAGTTTTTTAAATGATAATCAAATCAAAGCGAAAATTGCAAACTTATCTAGGCGTTCTTTATCTTTGAGATATCCAAACAACATGCGCGCTTATGAGCGCAGCTGCCTGTCATACGCTCGACTCGATGTTGCGCCTAGTGTGCCGGCTAGTCCAATGTGTCATTTGAACGTAACTATTGTTATCAATTTAAGAAGAATAGTCTGTAGAATGTTATTATTTTATTTTTCTATAATTATTCATCGTTCAGTTACTTATATTTTATACCTGTTTTACAGATGTACCTACTTCATATAAGTAACTTTTAATGGAATTTGTACGAAAATTTTACTTTTCCAAGTACATTTTATAACTTGGTCGACTATTACTCGTTAGCCTGTAAAGTGAACTTACCCGTGATAGTTTTCCTTTTAAATTCATTATATGCACTACCACCATGATTTTTTTTGAAACTTGGGGGAGGGGGACACCTTACTCTAACAAAAATTAGTACCTTAAAGCTAAATGTTTCGCAAACGGAGCCCTAAATTAAAAAAATGATCTTTTCATACCGCCAATGTTTTTGGAATTCCTATCCAACAATACCCCACCCGATGGGTAGACGAAAAAAAAATTACGTTCCCACTTCATGTGTAGGGGAGGTACTCAAAAAAACTTTTTTTAAAGATTTAATATTACCAATTTGTCGGCTAGATCAATGTGTATATCTCGCCAAATTGCAGCTTTCTCGTATTAGTAGTTTTTGAATTGAACTGCCGGGGAAAGTTTCTGACTTAAGAAAAAAAGGGTCAAGTGCGAATCGGACTCGCACAATAAGGGTGAACCGATTATAATGAAATTTTGGTAAGTTGTAATGCACACGCTAGAGAATGTTTCTGAGAAAGAGTCGGACTCGCGCAATAAGGGGAAACCGATTGTAATGAAATTTTGGCGAGTTGTTATGCACATACCGGGGAAGGTTTCTGAATTAGTATAACCCTTTCACAATAGGTTGGTGCGGAGAAACCACGTTCGCCGTGTCAGCAGTAGTCAATAAAGTATTTTTTTTTTTTTAAATAAGCACGATTGCATAATTTTGAAATGTTTTATCGGGTATCGGTAAAACTATAAAAAATGCTCTAAATGCAATAAAACTTCACTTTCGTACGACTTTAGCCAATATTGTCCCTAAAGTTTAATCTTTAAAAGAAACTTCCAAAATTAAATAACGAACAACCGAAGCACGTGAAAAATAGCATAAAGTCACCTGTGTCTTGGTCTGTCCCGCTCGCGCTCTCCCGCCTCGCTTACATTATTCATGCAGTTCCGCTCGCCACGGACAGACAGACGGACGGACATTGCGAAACTGTAAGGGTTCCTTTTTTTGACTACGGAACCCTAAACTGTATTCGTTGATCATACGCAAAAAAGATATAATAATGATAATATACGCAAAAAAGTATATTATCATTATTATATTTTGTATTAAATTATCCGTTTGAAGTACTTTTAGATTTAGGAAAACTAAGTTAGTTACCTTATATTCGAAAAATAAATAAAATTACACAGAACAATGTAATTGGTACAATTACGTATGCACAAAAACAACTCCGTTGTTCAAAGAGAAGGAAATACAGTTTAATAATTTGTTTATTAAATTGTATTTTTATCTTCGTTTTTGAACTCCGTTTTTTTAATAAAATTTAAATATGAAATTCGATAAAACTTACCGCTGTAGTCTATAAGCATTGCATATACAAAACACCGACATTTGATACAGTTTTGCAAATGGCAGCGAGCTTTTGAATTTTCGTATTGAAAAGGCGCCTGTATTTTGAATCACAACATCCTTTTGTCGGGAAACAAGCGTACCTTTTAGTGCGTGGCGCCTGAGCTTTGCTGAGCTTTGATGATTCTGGCAAGTATTAATTAGTTCTCGTTGCGTTATTTATCGAAAGTGGTTCTGACAAATGATCGTGACTGATAACACCTACAAAGGTAGGTAGAGGGAATTTAGTACACAGGTGTTGTTCACAATGATTAGCAAAATACTCGCTGAAACAATAATGTTGAACACAATTCAGTAATATTATGCTGCTAGTATATTATAAAACTATGCCTGGAATAAAATTTTGGACGAGGTATTATTATAATTCCTATGATATATTTGTAAGTAAGGTTAAGTTTACTCAAGATAAAGTTTACTTTTTAATATAATTATTAAATGTCATTTTTATGATTTATTAGTTTTCGTATTATATGTATAGTCTGTGGTTTGGATTAAGTTTGTTTCGTTAAGCTTAAAAATAAAATCATGTGGCCACTAGATCAGCAAAATTGTGGCGGACTAGGCCTATGGCCTAAGCCTCCTCTTCAAGGAAAGGCTTGTGCCCATTACTAAGACTCCACTGTCCGTCCGTCCGTCTGTCACTAGGCTGTATCTCATGAACCGTGATAGTTTGACAGTCGGAATTTTTACAGAAGATGTATTTCTGTTGACGCTATAACAACAAATACTAAAAAAAAATAATAAAACAAATATTCAAGGGGGCTCCTATACAACAAACATGATTTTTTTGTTCAATTTTGCTCGATATTGATAACGGCAACAGGTAGACGCTTAAAATATTGATAGAATCTTCATTTACATAATCACTTTAAAAATAAATAACTAAATTAAAATAAAACAAATATTTAAGGGGGGGCTTACAGATAATGGTACGGAACCCTTCGTGCGCGAGTCCGATTCGCACTTTTTTTTCTTTCACGACAAGGCTTTACAGTAAAGTAAAAAAGCTTCTACAGTACGCATTATAATTTACTTCGACACGCGACCTTAAAACCCTCATAAGTTATTCAGAGGTCGCTGAAATCGAATCCCTCGGAGATATCCTAAACGAGTGCGTCACCACATTTCTGATCTTCATAATATAGTAGATATCTCTCATTTCTGTCAAATAAATGGGGCTCGATTCAAAAGGGGCGGTAAAGTATTAAATAAATAATTTAGGCTTTATTAAACTAAATTGTATATTTATTAAAAGATTTGGCGGCTAACTAAGCATCAGAAACTGGAAACAAGTACTTATATAGATTTAAATTATAGTTCAATCATCATATAGCAGCTATATTACTCCTGGTAGCCATAGGACTTCTTCGATTTCCAAACCAACGAAAGTCAAGGACCACAGTATGGGGTTCTTCAAGAAAGAAGTTATTGGATTTTTGAAAAATGAATGCGCTATGATGTTACTTCCAGTCTGCATGCAACGCATTGGCTATACATGCAAGGGAATTAGAGCAGTGGATGCGTTGTCAAATAATGAATGGCTATATTGTTTGCTAACATTCGGTCAACAGAACGATTTGACGATGATAATGTCATAGCTCTTAATGCCGTTAAGAAAAGTAAGCTTACAATTAAGGAGTTGCCGTGGGAATCCCACTCCAATAACTGAATTTGGTGATTCATCACCGGTTACGCAGGACTATTAGAATGGTTGCTGAAAGGACTGTCCTTCACATAAGTGGGTCTGTATGCTGGTTACAAGGGTTTGGGTTTGGTTTGGAAAAAAAAACCGTAAATTTAAACAACATACATCTTGTATTATAATCATTTAATACAACATATTTTAAAATGACTATGTTGGTCAAAATATCTGTAAAATATTTTATATAAAAGAATATAATATTTCTTTTAAAGACCGAAAACTTATCAAAACCTAATTACACGTATCAGAAATCTTCGAACTTTTCCAGGAACGGCTAAAGCGGACGGCTGAAACTTTCCCGGGAAGGGAATTATTCTTTCACTGGCTGTCCCAAGATTATGCAAATGACTACGAGGCGAAGTTTACACTTAAATAAAACATAATATTATGTAAATCGTTGGGGAAAATGTAAGTTCTTATGTGGGAGATACGTAAATATTAATAAGAAAATATTATAAGTAGGTACCTATCTCTTAATGAAATTAGATTAGTGTATTTTTGGGGCTTGAAACAGATTGATTGCGACACTGAAGGCTCAAGAACTAACAGTGTTCTAATTTTACTATATAAACCATAAAGCACTGCAGTTTTTTTTGAAAATAGTTTTAGAGCTAAATTAGAATTATATATGATGTAGGCTTCGGAGATATTTTTATTTGAGAATAAAATCTTTCTTACTTAGTTATATACTACGAAAGTGTCGTACAGGTAAAGACAATTTTGTTAAAAGAAGGACTAACACCATGGTTTTTTTTTCAAAACGCTATTTTGATTTTAAGCCTTTCTATACCTACAGCTTTTTTTTTTTAAGTTTTCAGCTCTTCAACGTTGTACTTGAAAACTTTAAATACAATTAAGAGAAAGATAGACATTGACAATCTTTATAAAGAGGGTTAATTATTAAATTTTCATAGAACGAAAATAAATTGTTCTTAAAAAAACTAAAACGTTAACACTCATGAATTAATGTTAAAACTTTTTCCAAAACAGCTAAATCTCTCGGCTGAATTTTTTTATCGAAAATATTACCGGAGTGCGGTGTGCGGACATCCCAATATTATGCAAACGACTACGGGAAGTTTCTACTTAAATAATATATGAAATTATGCAAAATACACGAAAAATTTTGTACAAGCTATAAGAAAATATCTACCTTAACTGTATGATATTGTGCTCGTTCAATTTTACTTTACGTCTTGACTGCAGTTTTACAAGCAAAAAAAAAATGTTTCATGAACTGCAGGTTCTTGTAAAACAAAGTAGATAGTAAATTTCTAAAATGTTTTCCGAACATGATAAAGTATAATATAACCATAAATATTTCTGGACTATACACACCAACCATCTGGTACTAAACTAAGTAAATATTTTTTTTGTAAATACACACATATTTTACATAAAAACACCCAGATTTAAGACAAACACAAATGCTCATCACATAAATATTTCTCCTATATTTATGTGGATCGAAGCCAAGCCCCTCGGTTCAGCTGGCAAGTTATTTATCCACTGAGCCGCCACTAGTTTATATTATAAGTTGTTGGTTGTATATCATTTATATGTATATGATGAACAATCTTAAAAAAAGTCTCTCTTATTATATTATTAATAATATAATCTCTAATCTCTTATTATTATCTAAAAGAGAGATAATACATTATATTTACATAGTAAGGTTATTTAATTAATTCTGAATTAGATTTTTCCCATACAACATTCGGTGTAATAAATATACATTCTTTGTCAGCTTCATACGTTCCCACTGCTGGGGCACGGCCTCCCCCATCGAGGGTTAGTTAGCCAATAGTCCTTACCCGGGCCCAATGCAAATTGTAGACTTCACATACGTCTTTTTTTGTATATGCAGTTTTCTTCACGATTTTTTCTTTAACCGAAAAGCAAGTGGTGTGAATAATCAATGTGCTAGAGAAATTAAGAAGAATATTCATTGGTACTCGCCGGGCTCAAACCCGCCGCTTACGACACAAGGTGAAACGGAAACCCCTTTTACTACATACGTTACACATATATTCATATGTACGAATATAAAAACATTTTGTTGCTGAAAATACGTTATTATCGCAAATTCAGGTAATCATGAAATACCAGTGAATAAATTTTATTATTCCGATAAAAACTTTGTGAAAAATAATGATTTATGGGCATTTTATGAATGAATATTTTGCAACTATAGTATATAGCGTTTTAAAATATTAACACGTTTTGAGTAGGTACCCGAAATGGAGTTAGCGTACCACTGCTCATTTTCCTTACTCATCAATTTCACTAATTCGCCAGTTTACTCATTAGACAGTTTCTGAATTCGCAAATTCTTATTTCCCAGTTTCACTAAGGTTTTATGATCACTTAACACAAACAATAAACACATCAATGTTGCTTAACAGTTCACCTTTATCGTCAACACAATGACATAATGCAAATTTGTTGTGCACTTGGCCTGTATTTAAATGGAGCAAACCGTTTTGTCGCCAAATCCAAGTTCCAAGCTTGAACTTTAGATATGGTAATTGTTTAAAAGCTGTTTCTTTGTTGAGAGTATGTCGATGAGTATTTCGCTTGTATAATGGGTTGTTCTGAGGAGTTGTTCGAAATGATGCCCACGGCTACTTTCTCTCGCCATCGGCAGGGAATTCATTTTCACACTCTAGAACCGAAATGGTTGCGTACAGTGCGGTTTCGAAGAAACTTCCACAAGCAAACGCTTGGGTTGTGGAATGAGCTCCCTGCAAAGGTTTTCTCCAAGGACTACAGTATGGGGTTCTTCAAGAAAGAAGTTTATTGGATTTCTGAAGAGTCGGCAACGCGCTCGTGATGCCCCTGGTGTTGCAAGCGTCCATAGGCTACGGTGACCGTTTACTATCAGGCGGACCGTAAGCTTGTTTGCGATCTTAGTGGTATAAAAAAAAATGACGATGAGTATGGCACAAAACAGGGTCTTAAACACTATTAACGCTTATGATGCTTGATTGATACTTTGCAAATACATACTTGACCGATGGATTATATGGATTTAGAACTAATAGCGACTTTACATCTTTTCTGAACTGTATAAAGACTTTTGGAACGGCTAATATAAATTTATCCTTGGTGTTACAAGCATCAATAGGCTGTTGTATGCTTGTTTACCACATTTTTCACCATAGTCGTATGAAAATTTACATTAAAGGATAAAAGACATTCTGCATCAATAGAAACCCAAAGCCTAGAAAATCAAAAATATATATTATTTAACATCTACAAAAACTTATATGGCATTAGATATATTCATATATTCATTACAGGCGCTCAGAAGTAAAATAAATTATAAAACTTTAAAACTTGATAAAGGCATCTAAAAACATATACTTTCTACAAAAGATATTGATATAGAAATAAGAATTGCTTGCCTAATAAAAGAAAGGGTAAAATGAAAATTATAGGAGGACATTTTTTCTTTTATTAGTTAAATCTTCACAAAAACATATTTTTCAAAGTATTATATTGTAAAATACTTTCCGTGAGCACATACACTTATATTTTGTTTAATTTCGATACCAATCAAAGTTTATTTACAGCAATATTTGTTAGAATTGCTAATAATAAATAACGCGCCAAAGAGTAATTAATATTTGCCAGCCGCAGCAAAGTTGAGGCGCCTCGCTAAAAGCTGCGTTTGTTTGCTGACAAAAAGCGCTCTCAGAGAAAATACAGCGCGCCTTTTCGATACGGAATATCAGCGCCGCCATTTGTAACATTAAATCGGCTTTCAGAAATATGAATAACGAATACAAAAATATATACACACGGATGTAATTTTTGTCATATAATAAATACCAAAAAAAGAGTTTTTTGGTAACGTCCGCCATATTGAATTTTTGCTGTCGTCATATGAGGCTTCTCATATTAATAATAATCTAGCGACATCTATTTGAATACAATTATATGAATAACTCAGCAAGATAAATGATGGCATAAAGAAAGTTAAATAAAATTATATTTTTCAGGTTTAACTTTTTTTTACATTACCTACTTGTACCTTATGCGACCTTAAATAAACACACGATTGAATAAGATCAAGAAGTTAAGCGCAGAACAAAGCAAAAACTAGCTACGCCATTTTAATTTTAGTTATGATTTATAATTGTAGACGATATTAATAATTAGTTTCTACTACTGCACAAGTGCCTTTTACTTTACAGATTGTTTAAATTGTTTTAACGACAAGTAATTCCTATAAACTAATTTCTTATTTTTGGAAAAATAAATCAAATGTGTTTGTTAAAAAAATATTAAAACTTTAAGATTCAATTAAATATCAGCTTTTTATAACATTATAACACTAATATAACCTTTTACTGTCATTCAAATGTATTGAAAACCGTCGTATGACACTTGTGAGCTCTGCTAAACACACACTTAGTTGAATTACGTCCTCACTTCGGCTCGAGCTGCAATCCACAACCTCGTCTGTAATGAGCAGTCCAGCTCACTTGTATGATAATGTAACAATTACTATTAATAATGTAAAAATTAACGTGCCAGGTATATAATTTTTCACTGCATGACAAGCTAACAATAATAGTAACGGAAATAAAATATATAAATAACCACGGGTCAATTCTGACCCAAGACATAATTTATTTACAGTCAAATTCATGACCAATTTCCGCTTCGGTGTGACACGCATCCACAAAGGGTCGGTCCCACGTCAACGGCTAAATAAAATACGACATCCCATGATTCGATTTCAGTGAGAAATTCAAATAAGGAACCTTTTCTACGTTTTCGTTAGACAATATATTTATGAGGACATTGCGACTTATGTAAACAAACCAAATAAAACTACATATGTTCTTGTAATTTGTTCTGTGACAATTTCTTACCCTTTTTCTGTGTATTTTTGTTAAACGTGTATATTTTTATGTTTCACGTTTTATTTTATATAATATATAATAGATTAAATAAGTGTATTCGGTAAGTCGGTAGTGGTTTCGATTTCATCTTGAGTCCTGAGTGGCGGGGGTTCGAGCCCGGCGTGTACCACTGAGATTTTTTTTAATTTATGTATTTGGATTTAATTGGATTTAACGTTAGAGTGTTAGATGAAACCCATTCTGCTGTGCATTGCTCATTCAATTTACGAATTGCAATTGTTGTATCATTTGGTTTAAAAAAAAAATACACTTATTAGTCATCTGCATACATGTGAAACTTACAGTATCTTAGAGTGTTCTTGACATCGGCCGTATACAAAATAAATAAGATTGGTCCTAAAATAGATCCTTGTGGTACGACTCTAGTTACAAAATTAAAGTCAGAGGATATGATTGCACCATTCTTATATTTTATATCTACCAACTGGGAACGGTTGCTTAAATAGCTATCAATCCATTTGATAATAACAACATCAAACCCATAAAAAGCCATTTTTGAAAGAAATAAGGATTGATTTAGCGAGTCAATGCTCTTGAAAAATCCAACAAGACGAGGACAGATACTAACCCTTAGGTTGTCAACTACATCAGCAAGAGCCGTTGTTGTACTGCCAGATATCCTGAAACTCGACTGGAACTCAGGTAGTATTTTATTGCGCTCTAGATAATCTGTCAATTGTATACATACTGCTCTTTCTACTGTTTTTGATAAGCATGGTACTATGTTAATGGGCCTTCTTACTTAATTTTTAATGGATCTTTGAGTTGTATAGATTCCTCATATTTAGGAATAGGTCTCACAACGCTTATTTTTCATGCATGGGGAAATGTACTAGTTTCTATTGATCTATTGCAATCGCGGTTATACTTTAAGTGTTGCCATTGCCATGCCAGTAATAACATATGCAGTGATAAAACGTCTATGCCTATTGTATTTGGCTTTACTGACTGAATTATCTTCATAACACTATTTTCATCAACTCTTTTAAGAGTGAAAAATTGTGTTTCCGTTTCAAAGATGTTCCTAATAAGACATTTTAGAGATTTCTACGTTTTCATGACCTGTTACTTTTATAAAATGACTATTTATTATCTTTGGATCATCAAATTGTGATGGTAAGGGATTGTCTTTAGCTTTGTCTACACCGGGGATTGTCCGTTCTAGGTTTCTCCAAAGAAGCTGAGAGTTAGCATCGTGTGCATTTATTTGTTGGGTATAATAAGCGCATTTTTCATAGTATAAGGTAGTGTTAACAATTTTCTTTAGTTCTTTGTAGTGCTGCCTATGTGTTTCTAAATGAGTTATTTTATATCTTGTATGTTCTTCATTTCGCAATTTTACAATTTTTTTAACAGTAAAAGTAAGCCATATGAATTTTCTCTTGTATATACATTTTTCACAGGTGCATAACAATCAAACAATGAAATAAGATACTGATTGAACAGATTTACCATATCATTGACGTCTGGGTAACCTTAAATAAGGTCCGTTGCATTTAATGATTGATTGAAGAGATTCAAATCTTCGTCTTTGAATGGTCTGTATACCATATCATTGACGTCTGGGTAACCTTAAATAAGGTCCCAGTCTGTGGCATTTAATGATTGATTGAAGAGATTCCAATCGTCGTCTTTTAATGGTCTGTATACCATATCATTGACGTCTGGGTAACCTTAAATAAGGTCCGTTGCATTTAATGATTGATTGAAGAGATTCAAATCTTCGTCTTTGAATGGTCTGTATACCATATCATTGACGTCTGGGTAACCCTAAATAAGGTCCCAGTCTGTTGCATTTAATGATTGATTAAAGAGATTCCAATCTTCGTCTTTTAATGGTCTGTATATATTTACTTTTTTGATATTAGCTTCACATGTTATCAGCGCATGGCTACTCAGTTTTGGTATGAAATTAAAAGTAATATTGGTCAGTCTGAGGTCTAAGCAGACTAAATCAATTAATGTGTCACTGCGTGATGTAAAATGCGTTGCCCTATCAACATGCTGAGTTAAATTACAGCACAGTGAAAAATGTTTTAATTTAATTGTAGCTATTAAATATTAACATTAAAATCTCCGACTATTATTATTATGTGATCACTATTTTTGAAGCCTTAGACCGAGGGCAAGGCTTTAATGACTCGAGTTTGTAATTTCCGTATCGCCCGTATAGTGGGGGGTTGACGTCTCCTAGACTTTTCAACCTTTATATGAACAGACTGATTGATGGACTCAATAGCGTATATATATGGCAAAAGTGTAAATAACATAAGCTATGCTGATGACATGGTGCTTCTGAGTCCATCAATTAGTGCCTTGAGAAGACTGGTTAGAATATGTGAGGAGTACGCTGAGACCCATCGCCTCCGATACAATGCACTAAAAAGTGAAATAATGGTGTTTAAGGCGGGAAATAAAACCTATGACCAGGTCCCTCCGGTAATACTTTCTGGCGTGCCTCTTAAGAGAGTTTCCCAATTTAAGTACCTGGGGCACTGGGTCACAGACACTCTAAAGGATGACCTAGACATTGAAAGGGAGCGCAGAGCACTGTCTGTTAGGTGTAATATGTTGACACGTAGATTTGCTCGATGTACGCAGAGTCTTAAAATTACTTTGTTTAAAGGATTTTGCCAATCGTTTTACAGTTGCAGTCTATGGACCAACTATACACAAAAAGCCTATAGTGCTCTGCGAGTCCAATATAATAATGCATTCCGGATACTGATGGGGCTGCCGCGCGACTGTAGCGCATCAGCAATGTTTGCTGAAGCTCGCACAAGCGATTTTTATGCCATCATGCGCAATAGAACGGCCTCACTGCTAAGCCGTGTGCGTGGCAGCCCGAACAGGCTCTTGGAAGCAGCTTCCAAAAGGTTGGATTGCCCCATTTTGCGAGAGTGTGTAGGTGTTCATATAAGACGACGTATGTGAACACTTGCCACTCTCGAAAAACAAAATAATAATAAAAATGTATTTGTTTAGTATTTTGTCATTTATCTGTACAACTAACATAGTTTTTTAAGTGTATTTGTTACTAACACACTATGTACCATGGTCTGAAATAAACATTTATTATTATTATTATTATTACACACAATGTTTTTCATCACATGTGCGAGTAAATACATATAAACAAGTGAGGTAAATAAATAATTAAACTCACCAAAACAAAACTGAAATGGCAGGATCAGAAGTAGAGAAAACAACGCATTTATGAATTAAAAAGGATTGGCTGAAGTTAAAGCTCGTAATTGCTCGCTTGTAATGTGCGCGTAGTTCATATTTCGCAGCTTTTCAGCTCTTGATAGAATAGACGCGTCGTTATCGCCCGTAAGTTCTATGAAAGCCCGCATAAGTACGATTAAGTGTGATGAAATCGTAGATTGTATTACAAGGTAGCAATTTTTTTTTTTATTTTTATGACGAGGACGAAATTTTGAATCCAAAACGTATCGAAGGATTCCAGAGTGGAATCCAGAGTATAGCAAGGGATATTGAAGTAGAATCCTGAGTGTAGTAAGTGAGTCAATGTACGTCGCCCGAGCCAAAAATATTTTGTGACCGATTGATACACTATACTTTTCATTCCCCTTTACGAAAAGAAATTAAAGGCGATTTTAGACACAACAACAACAACAACAAAAGTATAATTAATGTTTAAAGTAAAAGAATGTATAATAAATTTACATTTAAAACATTTTGACAGTTTTGAAATTGTTATATTTAATGAACTATTGTTGAAAGGAATAGAGATTAAGGACGCAGTTCCCTTTTTTTGCTATTGATAAAGTTATCAATAGTGCTGGCTAGGAGATGGCGCTGTTAAATCAAATATGAAGAAAACTTACTATTGACCATACATTTAAGTGTTAGAGTCACTTACCTGGCAACGCCCTTCAATACACATGTCGAGACTGCCGGGGCGGCACCGGGTTCCGTCAGACACGCGCGTCGCCAACACCGCCACGACCACGCGGTCTTCTTCTTCCAACGTTACCGTCTGCAACAAGAACTGGCATCACACAATTTCTCTGACCCTGGTTATTACTTTACCACTAATTACTACTATAAAGCTGGTGGTTTTCGACTCATGGGACACATGACAATCAACCTAAGTCCAAAAACATACAGTGATCAGAAGCAGTGTTGGGGCGATGGGCTCACCACCTGTCATGCATTTAGTTCTGTGTATTCAAAAGAGGCTTTCCCTTTCACTATGATGTTGTTCCAGGGTGATTCAAGTCACTGGTTACTAGACTGGTTACTCCCAATATAGGAATAAAAACGTGACATCATAAATACATATATCATAAAAAAGGTGATAGACGATCACATTGTATAAGACCGACCTAGATAAGCAAGAAGATAAGGTATCGATACTAGAGAAGTATTCAAGATGTAATATATTTTTGTGGTACGAAAAATGTAAATATAATTTTGTGAGCCATATCGCCTGAGCACACCTTCTCATGTTATCCAGTCTTCTACTCTCATTCTTCTTCCATTAGCCGAGTACTATCAGACTCTCACAGAGTTACTTCCGTTATCATCATAATCTTAGCCGGCAGATGCCACCTGTTGAAGGAAGGCCTAGTGTCTCCAAAACGATCAGTTTTGAGACACCTGCATCAAGTGGCTTCCTGCGGATCTAACCGGCTCTTCTGTCTACCGAGTACGGGGCCGTCCCATGCTGCGTCTCCCAGTCCATGGTCGCCTCTTAAAAACTAATCTTTATGTCCATTGCTTCTTAAGCTAATAATTTCTTCTGCTAACTACTCCTGCTAAATCGGTGACTTTGGTTGTTTTAAGATCTACGCGTATATGAAAACAAAGTTTATTCTTTCGGACTCTTTCTACATGTTTGTGAAACCGTTTGGGTTTGGATATTCTGCTGCTGCTTGGTGTCGAATTATGACGATTTCGGAAGAGACTACTAGGCAGAGAATGTTATTATACCCTGGGTTTTGTTTGGTTCATTTATTTTATCTTACCGGCTCAGGCTTCTGCCCAGAATGCTGAGGTGTACCCCGGCAGGTGAGGGCACAAGGTTCTGCATCATCCCGATGCGTAATCCAGTGGAACAGCTCGCCCCCGTATGGAGTATCGTCATGAGCTCGGCATTGCTGTTCTCGCCATAAGTCTTCTTCGAGAAGGGAGGAGTTTGCTCGACATGGCTGCAACAAACAAAAACTGTTCGAGTACACGTAGTTTTTATGAGATCATGAAAAAGATCCATTCAACCTTATTTTGAAGGGCTTATTAACGTATGTTTCTAAAATATTAAATTCGTTTTATTCATAGTTCTTTAGAACACTACATTTCTTGGTGTTTCAACACTCAAAATCAAACATAAAAATATAAAAAAAACCTTACATTTATTCATACATTATTATGAACTAGCTTTGCCAGCCCTAAATATGGCTATCAGTTTGAGATTTTTACAAAAGCTATAGCTAAAGCTATAGACAGTGTAAGAGAAATTCGATTATAGTTATTCCTGGAGAAACACTTAAATTTTCCAGAATAAAAGTACCCCCCATCTCATCACTTATCTGTGTGCCAAACTTCACTTCAGTTAAATGCTTAATTACGACGTGAAGAAAGTACGAACAAACATTTAAACTTACTTTCGCATTTATAATATTAGTACATGTTTTTATTCATTCATACGACGCGCGTTTATAATAATACTAGCTTTTGACAGCGGCTTTGCCCGCCTTAAATTTAGTTATCGGCATAGGAAACTTATGGCAACTCCTCAATTATAGAAAAAAACACAGAAGGTAAAATATTTTTAAATAATACGGTACCGCCCTTCCCCCTCATGACTGCCCGCGCCGGCCTCGCACATCATAAATGCGCGCACTAGACTTGATAATTATTTAGCTGCCACGTTATTTTAAAACTGCAATATCTCCGAAGATATTCATTGAAAACGAATGATGAACAGGGCAATTTTGTTTTAAATTAAATGCTTGTGATGAATAACGTAATTATTTGGATAAAGATTAATATCATGTTTATTAAAAACACCTTCACAAACAATGCATTATTTTAGAACAAATATGGTTAGCATAAAAAAGGTTATAGTGAGCCAACCTTAAAGTAAAGACATATGCTGTCGCGGACTTTTTTTTTGAACTTTTATAGGGGAACAATTCTGTCATACATGATTTTTGCAAAACTCTAACTACTATTTGCAGCGCACGGAGCGGAAGCCCTCAAAAGGATAAAAAAACCCCGATTTTGAAACATTTTTCATTAGTGCTACGCTCCTATTTGTGTTGGCGTGATGATATATAGCCTATAACCTTCCTCGATAAATGGGCTATCCAACACTGAAAGATTTTTTATATCCGACCAGTAGTTCCTGAGATTAGCGCGTTCAAACAAACAAACTCTTCAGCTTTATATATAAGAATAGAAAAAAAAACCCGATTTTGAAAATTTTTTTATTACAGCTCCGCTCCTATTTGTGTTAGCGTGATGATATATAGCCTGTAACCTTTCTCGATAAATGGGCTATCCAACACTGAAAGATTTTTTTAAATCCGACCAGGAGTTCCTGAGATTAGCGCGTTCAAACAAACAAACTCTTCAGCTTTATATATTAGTATATATGATTTTTATCGATCTACATGTGCCATAACTAACTTTGACAACGATTTTTTTACACGTCGAATATGCTCTTGTGCGGACGAAGTGTAGGGTAAAGTAAACCCCATGTTACACGTATCACATGTATTCTATTATTTAATTTTTTTTCATCACACATTCTCACACTTCTTTATAACATACTATTCAATCCATCAACACCTTCATACTTAAGAGAACGATTCCAATTCTTTACCCTTAGCTATTAGATGTGCACAAACAATTTACTCCTTCAAGTAACAAGTTACTTATCATTATCTTGGTTAGTAATACTTATACTTTTACTCTTTACTCAGGTTGGTCTTCGACTTAGTGCAATTTTTATATATATTACCTTTTTTATGTATTTATTGTTCTGTATTGTACGTATGCATGTACGTACATGTTTATGTATTAGGTTATTTATGTATATTATCTGTATTATTCTTATGTATTATTAATATGTAGATATATAACACATAATTAAATATAATACTATATATGATTTATATATAACATTCCTCAATTTACACCACCTACTTTTATCTATTTTTACTTTTTCCTGTACCCAAAAGTTGCCTGGTAGAGATTGCTCTTTAGCAACAAGGCCGCCTATTGTACTTTTTTTGTAATATTATCTAATGTTATTATCGTTTGCTGTACAATTAAGTATATTATGTATACATTAAGTATATATTAAGTAGAGTATAGTATATTAGGTACTACAGCAATATATTGTCAAAAACGAAGCCAGTCTTAGACCTAACTTTAATATTGTCTTGTGCATAGACTAACTTATTTATATTAGAGCCCAAAAAAAACTCATGAATCATATTATCGGGGTTTCTTTTACGTTTTCTGATACAACCAACCCTAAAAATTGCCTACTAACCCACTTAACAAGTGAAATAAATTTTAGAATTTTACCAATTTTACATTTCCATCACGTACAAAGTGGCAGCACAGAATTAAATTTTAACTTAAAGAGAAAAAGAAAGAAATAAAAATTCAAAATACACGACGTAGCGTCAATCAGATTTAAAAGCGTCGGCAGTCAATAAACTAAAGGCAAATAGCATTTCTTATTCAGTCGCCGATCTTACCCCGCCTTACGAGTCACGCCATTTCTTACCCCCACTTACCCCATTTTCTCCCTGTTTCGTGAAAAGAGCCCTAGAGGGGACGAAGAAGGCGTTTGAACTCTTAAGTGGTTTGAACTGCATCCTTTTAGGGAGATTTTTCAGGCAGCATTGTCTCGGAGGTGAAAAGCGAGAGGCCATGGTAATAGAATGTTTTGACTTCAAAGTGAGATTGCGTGTTTTTGCAATCGACTTTTTTTGCATTTTTGTATAGGAAAATATTTTTTTAATATTTTTTGTGTCTCAAAAGCGAGTACAAATGATTCCAAAGTACCTACCAAAGCTTTCGATCGCATCTGAATCAGCTTTACGTTTTAACACATTGTAACTACGCACTTTTCTTTTTATTAAAAGACTACTATTTATTTGCGATTCTATCTAATTAATGCCTAAACCTACACTGGGCCACAAAGAAAGCGTGAAGGTAACAAAAACCTCAGTAGCTTCTAAAATATTGCAGCTAACTTTATGAAATGAACACTGTATTATAGACAAGTTTATGGTGTTTAAATCAAAGTTATAAAAGTTCAAGATTATGAAATTTATCCTGAATAAAAGTAGGTTAAGGAAAAATTTCTATTTTTCACTTTAGGGTTTAGTTTAGTTTAATTGAATTTGATCAGAATAATTAATTTCAAGATATAAAATGCCATATTTATATGAGTTTCTGGGACCGAGCTTTGCTCGTTTTTTTAACAACGCCATCTATTGTCAAGTAGGTTTAGTGTTGCTTAACCACGCTATCTATTGTCGCGTAGCTTTAGTGTTGCTGTGGCGGTAAAAATAATTGTAATACTACTTGCCAATAGATGTCAGGTGGTCATATTATTCAGTTTTTTTAAAATAAAACCTAGCTAGATCAATAATCGCCCCCCAGACCCCCCGCATACTAAATTTCATGAAAATCGTTTGAGCCGTTTCCGAGATATACATATATACAAGAATTGCTCGTTTAAATTTGATTAGATATAACAGAAACAAAAGTAAAACAAATAGTTTCGAATTCGTTATTCATCTATTTTTAAATCGTCTTGATTCATAAATAATGGTTTTTAATACAATCACCAAAAAGAAATAAAACATTTTTACTTCTTCGTATATTTGTAACTAGACTTTGCCAGCGGCTCGGCCTGCCCTAAATTCGGTTATTGGCGTGGGACTCCTTTATTCAACCACAGTACTAATACTGTGATTTACTCCTAAATTACGCTAATGAAGTTTGTTATATCAAGCTGTAGCTATAGCTATAGTTCGTTTAAGCTCGGTTATAGTTATTCCCGTGAGAACTTTTGAATTTTTCGGGATAAAAAGCCTATGTGCTATTCCAGGACCTAATCTATAGGTGTGCCAAGTTTCATCCCCATCCGTCCTGTGACTGAAGCGTTATTGAGTAACAAACATCCATCCAGACATACAAACTTTCGCCTTTATAATATATATATTCGCCTATAAAATTTATTTCTTTAATAACCCCATATTGTAGTCCCTAGAGAAATCCTTGGCAGGGAGATCATTCCACAGCTTAAGCCTTTGTGATAGGAAGTTCTTCTCAAACCCCACTACGTGACCGTTTAGGTTCCAAAGTGTGAGGATGAATTCTCTGCCGATGGCGATGATAGGAAGGAGCCGCGGGCATAATTCCTACAATTTCTCAGAACACAGCCCATTATACAAGCGGTGGGATACACACAAAGCCTCTTCTCAAACTTAAGGGTTCGATACGGCTTGTGAATTTGGGATCATCAACGATTTTCAACGAGTCAAAAGGGTGCATCTGCCCAGAGATGGCAACCGTACTCCATGTGGGGCCGGACAGTTCGATGGTTAAACTGGTAATTTACACCAGAGTTGAATACTCTACTTTTCATTAGGTATGCGAGGTAAAAAAATAACTTTTAGCTGTGGTAGTTGGTTGATGAGCGGCCGTGCTAAGTAGGGTGACTAGACGATGGGTGTTCCAATGAAAAGTAAGTTGCGGTAAAAGAATGCTTTAATTACACGAAGGGCGTGTGTACATTGATAGTTACAATTTACATGATAGCTAAGCCCTAGTATCCAGTACGGTTTCGCGACGGTGACTGGCGTCACTTTGACGTCGGCGAGGCTTATTGCTATGTCAGCAAATTAGTGGATAGGGTTGTCGCTAGAAACTCTCAAAAACTCTATACGCCACTTGGTAAAACGTCGTTCGTTTTCAAATAGTTATCTCTCTTTTGTTATTTAAGGTATGTATTGATTCCTCGTTCGATTTTCAAATTTACTTTTTAAATTTCAAACATACGATGTATAATTCCGTCGCCTTACGTGGAATCTGATAAAATTTTACACACATGTGTCTTTTGTAAGCCGACATACAGATATTTTTTGAAAATCGAGGAAAAAATTAATATTATATATAATGTTCATATTAATATATATAGCGTTATATTATGTTCTTATTAATATATATAGCGTTATATAATGTTCTTTCACACACACTATCGTTTAGGGATAATTGTACCAGCAAAAATTGTTTGGGACAAAATTGAATCATAAGCTTTTAGATATCCGCAAATATTCTCATTCTATGGAACCTTAACTTAATGCATATATGACACGCACTTATTAATTTTTTTTAAGATTAACCTGTATTTATTTGTAACGCAGTTAAAAAAATTGAGTACACATTTTTTAATCTATTCTGAGCTGTTAATTACATATGTTGAACGAAACATAAAAACAGATACAGAAAAGTATTTGTTAATTTTACTATGTATAAATAGTCATATAAAAGTTCTGGGAGAAGACAACCCTAAATACTAGATATATAGTGGTACGCTAGGTCAATTTTTGTGCATTAAATTTGAAGGAAGCCAAAAGACTGACAGCACGAATAGAATATATGCTCTGCTAAACATCGCTATTTGATAATAGTAAACACACTTAGTTTATAGAAATTGCATTTGAAAACTATTACAATACGTCGATACTAACTCCCAGTCCAAGACGAAGATAAATCGATGGAGTTAGACGCAACTCTAACTACGTCCAACAATATAAACAAGTTAGCGTGTTAGAGTTGTAAACGCAAACTTATAGGATGCATTCACACCGAATAATAATAACAAATTTGTTAATAATAAATTTAATTTTATGCATTCTTCTATGTGATTATATATACAACGTTCAGGCATAGGTTCATTCATATTTTAGACCCCTAAAAGTCATATCATTTCCTTTATTCAAAACAAGTCATAACTATGACGAAATTGGAATTTTTGAAAGATTGCTGAAACATGGTGAATTTAAAAAACAGTAATATTACCATCTAAATCATTACCTATCAGTTTTCGAAGTTAATGATGAGGATTATTTATTGTCAGACGTCTTTACCGAATGGGAGAGTAATAACGAGGAATCATCTAAAGATGACTGTTGTTTGTAATTATCTTTTTTAAAATCGTAATCGAGCAATTCTTGTATATATGTTTATATATACATGTATAATCTGAATCTCGGAAACGGCTCCAACGATTTTTATGAAATTTTGTATGCAGGGGGTTTTGGGGGCGATAAATCGATCTTGCCTACTTTTATATTTAGAAAACGTTGTTTTATCCGTGTTTTCAGGCAATGAATAACTGAAAAATATGCCTATCTATTGGCGAGTAGTAATACTATTATTTTTACCTACACAGCAACACTAAAGCTACTTGACAGTAGATGGCGTTGTTAAGCAGCACTAAAGCTACTTGAAACTTGTTGGCATTGTTAAAAAAATCAGCCAAGTGCGAGTCGGACTTGCGCACGAAGAGTTCCGTATTATTATCTATAAAAACGGCAAAAAAATCACGTTTGTTGTATTAGAACCCCATTAAATATTTATTTTATTTTTATTTATTTATTTTTTAAAGTGAATATATAACTAAATACTCTGTGAATATTTTAAACGTCTACCTATTGCCGTTATCAATATCAAGCAAAAAAAAAGGTTGTATGGGAACCCCCTTAAATATTTATTTTTTAGGAATTGTTTTTATAGCGGCAACAGAAATACAACTTTTGTGAAAATTTCAACTGTCTGTCTATCACGGTTCATGATTTTTTGTTTATCTCCTGGTTGTTGTTTATATAAAAAAATTGTTCCTTACTGGCAAAAGGAGAGACTGCGTAAATGGTGGTTACAAAGAAGCCATTTAGGTGTACACACATTACACACATATTTCCTTTTCCTTTTTCTCTTAAAATAGCGTTATATAGTAAAAAAATAAAGTCGAATCGCAAAATAGCAGCAGATAATTGATATAAATAGCCAAAACAATAGCAGAAAAATTTTAGTAGATTTGCGTATACCTTATTGTCCTTGTTTATACCTTATTTACCCGTGACTGGCAAACTTTTGTGTTTGTGGCATCGGTTTTTCTTGCTTACATTATTTACGGTGTAAATGTCGACATGAATATCGAAGCGATTCCTCGCAGAACTTAAACCTATTATTCATAGAGCGTTTCTATCGGAACAGGGAAACTTTTACAAGCCGAGTTTGTATTTGCTTTGTATAACTCGATATTGCTTTGAACGTCTTTCAGTTGAACACACTGTAATAATATACTATGAGAACTTAGTAATACCATTAGAATATTAAGTAAAAGAGTAAAGAATAAATAAAAGAGAAGAGTAAGTATATAGTTGGATTATAGGTATTATGTGACATCCCGTATTAAAATACCTACGTAAGTTTATTATTATTTATAACCTACTTATTTTTTATTACAATTTGAATTATTATATGGAAAAGTAATTATTATTACCATTATAATTACTTCTTATATAGTTTTCGAGCAATAATAACAAACAGACATACATACACACACACACACAAACAACTTCTAACTCCAAATGCATACTGACTCTGTTTCATTCTGTCTGTCGTAGGTAAAAAATAGCGTAATAACTACTAATATCGAGCGAACTTCTTTGTCTCGGCGCAAAATGCCGACAATCGGCTAGACACTTGAATGAAATGTCAGGGTTGTCACAACAAATGCGAGTACTTTTCTACATATTGAAATGTTTGTTTGCTCAAATGATGCATGTGTATGTGCCTAGTACCTACAGTAAACTATTACCTTTGTTAATTATTTAAAATTAAACAAAAGTAAAAAAAGTTAAATTAATTTAAAAGTAAAGGTTACACAGTGGAACCCAGCCGAAACGTCAGGAAAACCGTATTTTGCCAAATAACGACCCGTTTTACTTTTAGATTAGTAATGGAACGCGAAAATTTAAATACCTTTGTTAATATATTTTAATATTATATGTTCTTCGCCACGAACCGAAGCAAGTGAATAAAACCTAGGTGAATCCTCTAGTTTAATTATTTTTAGGGTTCTATACCCAGAGGGTGCCAACGGAGCGCTATTACTAAGCCTACGCTGTCTGTCTGTCTGTCCGACCATTAAAGGACTTTATCTATTGTTGGAAATGATATTTAAAGTAAAGCAACGTCAGGGTCAGTTATTGGATGCGTGATTGCTTAGTGGCACACTTTTTGTTTGTGTTTGTAAATTACGTAAATTGTGGTAGGTACGAAACCCTAAGTGCGCGAGTTCGACTTGCACTTGGCAGGTTTTTTTTTGAAAGATACCGAACCGACAAATATTTGCGACATTTATTGTTAGATGATTTTATATAAATATAATATATGTATATATATATAGTAGGTTTTTACTCGACAATGAAATTATGTAATGTAAACGGTATGTCCCATTATGGCTATACTAATGATAAAAAAATTACCCTAAATTATGTTATTAATTGACATAGTTACTAATATGTAATTTATCTGATTTGAAAACAAATCAGGTAGGTATAGTAAACCTCTAATTCAAGTAGTAATATTATATTTTCTTTGTCTAAGCGTTCTTCGGAAATAAATTTGTATAATAGTAATTGCGAACAAGCATACAATAAACCGGCAGACCGGGGATTTAATTTAGGTAGGTACTCACAAAAAAATCACAAACTTTAAAGACACGCGAGACGCTACCTAGACAGTACCCAGGCGCACAGGCGGTCGGTCGGAGCGATCACCTGCGAAATAGGGGTGGGGAGTCCTCGCCCTGGACCGCACCGTACCTCATTGTTGCCCTGTCTATACAGCCATGTTACCTTACTATTAGTAGTCATTACGCTATGGTTAAGACGTTTACACACCTGCATGTTACAGATCTTGTATCGGACCGGCTCGCCACGGCAGCCGGCCGGCGCCGAGCACGTGCGCAGTTGTCGGGACACGCCACCGTCACACGTCCGGGAACACAGCGACCACTCACTCCATTGCGACCACCCGCCACGCTCCTGTTAACAGCCATTTATAATTTTCTGTAATGACAACAGTATGGAGTTCTTCAAGAAAAGTTATAAGTGATTGTGTGAAGCTGACCGTAAGCTTGTTTGCCACTTTAGTGGTATTGAAAAATAATAATAATATCAAGAATTTTGTGACAGACTCGCCAAGGTAGTTAAACGCGGTTGCTTTACCTACAATCTTTTGTCATAGCAGTTATGCTTATTATTGCTGTGGTTCTGGTTAAACGATTTTATGCATTAAATAAATAAGCGGCTTTCCATTTTAGGTATTAGAGCTAAAGCTCATTCAATCTTAAGATTTGCTGTAGAAGGAATCAGTGTTAAAGTAGTATACATAGGTAAAAGAACACTGTACAAAAAAAAAATAGGCAGACCTATCAGGTGCTCAAAGAAAATAAAAATGAATTTTTTGAGGATTTTCGAATTTCTTGATCTAAGACTTAGCTGTAATATTTGTTACCTTTCCATGCCGTGTGGCATTATCGTGTTCATGTTTGTTACCTTTCCATGCCCTGTGGCATTATCGTGTTCATATTTGTTACCTTTCCATGCCGTGTGGCATTATCGTGTTCATGTTTGTTACCTTTCCATGCCGTGTGGTATTATCGTGTTCATGTTCTTCGATAAGTTCGGGGTCTTCAGTGGATAGATCGTGTCCGTGCCGGTGAGCCGTCCCGGCCGGTATCTAGAACAAGAGATATGTCACGTGTAAACAAACCTTTTCCTTTATTACAATTGACTTCTTATTACAATTAACAAACGAGAAAAAAACTTAGTTTAATATTATTCCACCAAATAAACTCTTTCCGTCAAATTGTTTGAAATTATTTTTATATTATTTTTCATAAAAAATATTGCATAGAATATAATATAGCTAAAGTGATATAGCCTAGTTTATTTAAAAAAAATTAAGTTACGAAAAACACGAAAAAATATTATTTTAAATAAAACAATTTGGTATGGGTAGAGGTCGCTTTTTTGTGAATCTTATTTTTTTTAATCCTATACACTTTCGGTTTACGAAGCTTTTCAAAGAACATGTTTTTCATGCCGCATTTTTTTCTGGAATGCCCGCCAATACAATGAGGTAGTAGTAGGAAAATATCCGGTAGGTAGACAAGGTCAAAGAAAATTTATTTCAAAAAGTTTTTCCAAAATCACTTATGAACTTTCAACATTATTATCATATGCTATTCTTTGAAATCCGGATCACAATGTAGATTTTTACATTTCTACCTAGAAGAATCATGATAGTCACTCTTTTAAAAAATAAAAGTAGGTAGATAATCAATATATGTCAGCTTTTCACTTAAAACATAGAGCTTTTTTGTTGTTACTGACTAAAAGACTTAGGCCCAGACCACATGGTGAAACGCAAAAGAGACGAAACTGCAACTCCTAGTTACTTTTAAGTTTCATTTGAGTTAATGCCATTGACTCCTTTGAGAGACCACAAATGACGCAACCAGGTTGAAACCGGTTTCAAACGCATTGCAAATCAGTCGCATGAAACCGGCGTGCAGGAAACTCATGTTTGCGTTTCATCGTTTCGCGGTTTTTTTTCGATGCAACAAAATGGCTGATGGCGAAAATAAAAACATTCAATTTGTATTGGAAGTTGAGAAGTATCCTTGTTTGTACAATACAACACTATCGAGCTACTCAAGCTCAAACTGACACTGATAAAGCATGGGCAGAAATTGGAAAATCAATGAAGCTACAAATACATAACCACAACTTCTTCTAAAATGATTGTAATAATTTCATCTCATTGTGGTGCAGTTTAGGTTGCGCCGTGTGTGGATAATGTCTGAAACTAGTTTCCAACCAATAATTTAAAATGACGTACCGTATTACTTATATTATTAGAATTTACTTCAGACTCACTTGGATTTTACTTATATTCCTAAAGGGCGTATTTGTCGTTAAGTATTTTATTTCTCCCTTTTTTAACTACTTAAGTTGGTTTACTAATAAACGTGCATCTTCTTAAAATTCATTCTATATATATTTTGGTTGTATAATGTTTAAAGGAAAATTTATGTTTTTTTTAACACTTTCAAAATCCAAGTTAATCGACAAAATCAACTATGCTCCCTTTAAAAGAAGAATAAATATCACAAAGTACCTACCATTATTATAACAGATATAGAAATACTCAAACAAATTGCACAATAATATAAATCGTCAGTAATAACCATTACATCATACAGTATTGTATGGATCCCTGGAGTTTCCACAATAAAATAATACTACAATGGAATGGAATAAAGAAAAGAAAACCAACACTTTCTACTCAAATCCTGTCTCATTGAATTGTTTCACGAGATGTGTCACGGAACTGCATATATACATGTAACATAGAATCCATTTTGAATTGTGTTCACAGGTAACTTGTCGATTCTTTCGACTTCGGTAAAAGCTGTCTTGAACTCGTTGTTTGAATATCATTTAAGTACTATATTATATAATATATTATATTATACTATATATTTAGAAACCGTAAATATATACTATATATTTGTGTAACATTTATCTTAGGTACGATCTTCAAACTGTCATGGTCTATGTATTTGGAAATTGTATTGCATTGTTACAATTATCAGTTGGGCTTTTGTTTAACTCCAATGGTAATCGTTTTCCAGTCGATTACCATAATTATTACCTCGCACGTAGGTGTTGTGTACCATCAAATAAGTACGCGTGCGGTAATGGTTCTGGTGATGGGCTTGAGAACGATTATCATTGGAGTTTAAAGAAGAGGTGGAGAGGTAAACTTTATACTAACAGGTTTAAAACTGTTCAAAGGTGCTAGAAGAAGAAAATGCTCGCTAGTAAAATAAATAGTACTGTTCGGGAAAGTTTTATGACTCGTCGGTCGGACCGGCGTGGTAGGTTTAATATAGGATCGTCGCGCCTACTCTGTGTGCACCGGCGCCTCTATCACATATAATCTTGACAAGTCGCGGCTGCGTACGATTTTCGAGCTAATTTTATATTAAGTGGATAAAAGACGCACTACAACCCATTTTACACAAAACAACTGATGCCAACCGGTTAGTAATTGTAATTTTTCTTAGGGCCTACGTATGGCCTAGTTTTAGGAACCAAGCACTGTATTATTAATAAAATTGGCTCCGTCTAAAGGGATATATCATGGATTTTAACAAAGATCGTCTTTTAGAATATACATCCACACAACTACACACTACAACTACTATATAGGGAATTGTACAGTCCTAGTCCATCAATATTGTTAACACATAAATTTGCATAGAATTCAGAAATAAATGTATTTACGTAAAAATAATCTTGTCTTTGTTAAAGACGCCTTAAAGTTTGGAGATCATAATGGCATATATTTATATGGCTACATCATCAAATTAAACAGATATTTTCATAGCAAAGATGCAGTCAAAATATTAACCTTGACCCAAGTCTCGAACCTGCAGCAAACTTTATAGTCAATGTAACTGCTCTAACCAATTGAACTATCAAGGCATAAGTCTGGCCAATGAAAATCCTGACTATATGTTTACTCTGGAATTTTATATATCGTTGACATTAAATACAGCGCTGTCTGGACCCAAACGAAGTAAAGCTTGTACTATGGATACCAGACAACAGACAGACAATAAATACATAGAAAACACCCAGTCTCAAGACACACACAAATGTTCATCACATAAATCTTTGTCTTGTCCGGGAACCGAACCCACGCCCAAATAATTAATTTTTATCTTCAACCTTCAAGGAGTCTCAAGCGAAGAAAAGATTATTTCAATGTATTTATGTATTTATATATAAGTAATTTATTTCTTTATAATATGAAGATTTCTGTGTTTGTAAGTTTGAGGTTCTAGGACTGCATAAGTCCTTTGTAGTTGTATTGGTGACGTCCGTTATTAACGTTTTCCTGACTAAAGCTGTAGCCAGATTGACTTTGGGAGAGCACTTACATGGACTGTAAGGTTTGTTGCAGGTTCGACTCCTGGCTCAAGGTTTTGACTGCATCTTTGCTACGAAAATATTTATTTTACATTATGGTGTATTATAGCGTGTGCCAAGATGTTATAGACGCACCATACCTTTCTATGTTAGAATTTTAAATCATATTAATTTATACATATACCATTATTTGTAGCACTTTAAGTACATATATATTAACGAATTCGAAACCGTAAATACAATTCAATTCAGTATTATAATTCTCATTCTACATTGTGGTCCAGACTTCGATAGAGGAACCTTTGCGTAGACTCGTTCGACCGTATATTCGATTGTGGCAGGACACAAGATCGACAAAGCCGTTCTTCCGGTAGTTTGGTCACACAAAATGGACTCTTTGTATTGTATGTATGTCGGATACAAATAAAATAATTACTTAGCATTGTAGTCACAGGTATTATTTCAATTTTCAATTTATTTTATTAGACAATATTAGGTCCATACCCAATTTAACAAAGAATTTAGAACAATTTAGATTAAAACAAACAATTTAGATTACAAACACAAAATTATATAATTAAATACTAAAAATAATTAAGAATATAATTTTATTTTTTGTAAGATTCACCAGGCCACACTCATTATATGTAGCTTGAACCTGCCAAAAACTGCGCTGTACATCTTTCGGCGAACAAAGGTAAACATTCCTGAGGCACTGCAATGACTAGGCAGCCTAAACAGTGCCCGAAACGCATGATTATACTGAATATGCAATAAAAGAGTATACGCGGAGTAAGGAGTTTATCAAAAAATATGAAATAGCAAATATATCTCTCTTTGTGAATTAAATAACCTATTGATTAGGTAAAGAAAGTTATCACCTATTTAGTTAACTGAATTCTAAAGCCGCGTCTCCGGCTGTAGTTTTTCCGAAACATTACACAAAAACATCCACAAACAACATGTTTAATTTATACACATGCTGTCTCCTGCTTGGGGTATTGTTGTTTTATGTTTTTAAATACATTTACTGACAAATTCACTTCAAACATAGAAGACGCATTTTCAGTTATAAAATTAGTAGATTTAGTAGATTCGGTAACAGCAAGACACAGAAGTCGAGTCAGACCGTATTTACTGTCTCGAAACTTTGATATTTAAAAATATTTTGATATGGTTGTTGATTTTTTCAAACTGTCCCGGCTTCATCAGAATTCTGAAAGGTTGCAAATTTAATTCATAGAGCCTAGCATAAACACATTTTGTCGCCAAGGGTAAATGTTTCGATGTTATCCGTCGAGCGTGGAAAGCAAAAACATTGTTTCCATCAACAAACTAAACGGCGCGGCACCGCGGTGGACGGTGGCGGGGCACGATCATTATTTTGGTATGTGGTAGTTTGGTTGTTATATGATCTGTGGTAATCAAATGTCTTCTTTTTGATACCAAATCTACTAAGGGCGTGATTTTTTAGCTGTTAACGATTGCATTTGCTTTCGTGCTGTATCTTAATGTTTTGTTAAAAAGTCTATTTGCTATCCTGCTGTCAGCGAAATCGCAAGCTACAAAATCACGCCCTATATTTCCTATTACTAAAACTGCAAAAATACGTCTTCTATATTTGTGTCATTTTGGGCGCGTTCGTTTTGGAATAAAAAGTTCCCACGTTTGATACTTTTCAAACTTTTGATAACGCCAGTTTTGTCATCTATTGTTCGTGTAGCTTTTAAAAAAAAAATCGGTTGCAAAACGAACGGTTGACGTACCCACACTAAGATAATAACACACACTACCATAAACAATGAATATGTATAGGCAATTTGACGGATTAAAATTAAAACTCCACCTCCAGACATAGACTAAAGTTTTATTTTTTGGTGGCAAATGTGACCAAAATAACAAAAATATCGTAAACGAACGCAGTTTGTTACAGATGATAATAACATTTTGATATTTTTGACACCAATGCAAAACGAACGGATGACAGATGACAAAGAAAACGAATATGATTCTGCATCCTAAAACGAACGCGCCCTCTGACTGTTAACGTTTTTAAAAACATCAAACAACAACCTTGAGCAGGGGACTTGATTCAGAGCAGGAAACAACAAGTCTATCAAACAAAACATGTTTTGTGTAGATGTTTTTGTGTAAGTTTTCGAGCAGGAGATCCGGCTTAAGACAAGCACATTTTGATTCAAAGTTTACATTTTTTGAAATCAAACAAAACTTTTTTTTGTATTTTTTTTTTTTAATACGAATATATTATTAATTTAATTAACTTCTATAGTACATTAATTATAAAAATAATAATAGATTAAAAATTACGAATAAAAATAGTCTGCCATTGTGAGAAATTAATTGATCATTTAATTAATTAGATTTTTTTCAAACAGCATTTGAAACTTCTTATAACCTTCTTTTATACCAACAAAAAATTACATACGTTTCTTACACTATATCAAATTTATAGCGGTCAAAAATTAAAAGTACAGTCGCCATACTAAAATGGTGTGAACTTATAAAGAAACTAGCGACCAAAAACTCAAGACTCAAGAGAGTAAAGTTGCACTGTATGAATTTATTAAAAAAAAGCCAAAGACGCAGGGGATCGCTTTGACTTATCGCCATAGTAACCAAAATCACGTTTCCATGGCAACTTTGGTTTGCTCGATTGTTAATCTATCAAAAACAACATAGCAAACGAATTTACCAAGAAAATGGTGATTTTCCATGTTAAAAGAGGCGATGAAAGTCAGTTCCTGTACGAAACCGACGTAAACTATATGGTAGATGACGTGGTCAAAGACATTACAGCGATTTTCAATGGCAGGCTGAAAGTGACGAGAATCTGCTATGAGCTGGAAGAGCTGCAAAAACATGGAACATTCCTCCCGGAAGAGATGCAGGGCTTGACTGAAGAACAGGTACTGTTGTCTTTTTACAGTAAATTGATAGGCGTGTTTCTTTTACCTATACAAGAAAAATCTTCAAAGTGAGTGTTTGGGTATGCAATGCCTCTAAGCTAAATGGCTAAATCTGCAAAGTGAGTGTTTGGGTATGCAAATGCCTCTTAGCTAAATGGCTAAATCTGCAAAGTGAGTGTTTGGGTATGCAAATGCCTCTTAGCTAAATCTAAAAAGTGAGTGTTTAGGTATGCATGCCTCTTAGCTAAATGGCTAAATATTTTGAAAATATATTAGGTCTCAAGGATGGAGGAAGGGTAACAACGTGTCCAGATTTTATGGTCATGTCTGGCCAATTATATGCATACAAGTCCGGCCGGTACGGCTTTTGTCAGACTTTTTGTCGAATGCACAATGAAAGCCTAAATTAGATGAGATGGCAATAAGTTGATTTAATGACAATCATAATTACCAAATTGTAAGACACTTTATCGATTAGAAGACCCTATGGCACAGTGATAGAACGTGCGGTTGCCATATCGAAGGTTCCGGCTTAGGTTACAAATTGTTCTTGTAAAGTTTTCTCGACTCTGGTTTGCGCCTGTACGGCGATAGGGACAACACCTATCACGTTAGAGAGACAGAATATCATTGGTGAAAAGTGAATGTTATAAGAATATGTTCATAATACATGTGATCATTCTTTCAGGGAAAAGTGTCGAGATAGTATTTATTTTATTTAAATTTTTCGGTTTATCGATTTTCTTTAGTTGAAGCACATTTGTGGTTTATCTTGCAAAACTCTGTCTGTAACGGCATATTAAACAATCTGTTTGAAATATGCAGTCCGGCTTTTAGGGCATAATCTCCGGCTTATCTATTTTTGGTCCTGACAACCCTAGATGGATGTAAGATATATTTCTTCTTAATTTTATTATAAATTCTTAATTATATAAGTACAATTTCAGACAAGCTTGGCAAAACCTGTAATTATGGGTCTCCTGTCTTCACAAAAAAAATTTACGTTTTTTTAAATTGCATTCATCACTTAAGTTTGCATAGTCATTGAATTACGTTGAACGTGATAATATTCATTACAATTTTTAAATTCTTCTCACTTTTATCGACCTTGGCCTCCTTTAACTATTGATAAATATATTTCAAAATCACTTCCTAACTATGTTTGGGTGCAAACTTTTAAAAATTTTGTTATCTTCCAAATTTATTTTAGATTAAGGAATTAAAACTAGACGATCCTTGGGCTAAGCGCTGCGCCCCTCCAGGATACATAGAGGAAAAGGATCCTATGGGGCGCCGCTGCGGGCTAGCCCCACCCCCCAATATGCAGGAAATCCTGAAAAAGGCGGCCGAATTCGCTAAGGAAATGATTAGCAAAAAGCATGTAAGTATTTGTTTTATACTGTTTTTTATTCTCATCATAATATTAAAATTTCATTCATAAAGCACTTTAAGTAAAGATATACTATTAGGTTGAATATTTACTTGGTAAAACTGCAATTAGATGTTTTCAATTGTTTTGTTAATGTTTTTCAACATAACTTGAACGAACTTAAAACGAAATATTACGACATAATTTTAATTTTTGTAAAGCGATTCACTTTCCAATAATTGTAGTGTACTCCCTCTCAGTATCAAATATGTACTAAACTCACCTTAACTTAATTAAGACTGCACCTTATTTGAATGTGCAGTTTTCTGCTCGTCTTTAAAATTGATTCCACTGTCCTATTGCAAGTTTTAGACTGGAAAAAAATAACGTGGCTTTCTAAATTTTTGAACTAGCAAATTATTGTAATTGTTTTTAGATATCTATTAAAACATCGCTTAAAAAAAATATCGGCCGAACCTCTCGTTTTTTTATTTTTTATTCATAACTCATTAACAACTAGTAGCGGGAACATAATTTATTTCATGAAATGTTAAGTAACTATATAGCTAGAAAATTACTGTAATAGAATTTTTATATCTCATGTGATATAATTGTAATTTATTATTTTCCACTTTTCCCGCTTAGCTGTTCGCTATCTATAATATATTTAAGCCACTGAAAAATAAAATCTATTTGAGATAAACATTGTCGATTTTAGCTTAACGCCCATAAAGCAAATGTATATGCGCTTTGGGGGCCCTGTTAAGTATTTAGTATTGGTAGACAGAATTTATTACTTTGTTTAGAGATATTTTCCTTGTTATCCACCCTAGCTCTCTCTTTTCAGGTAGATTTACGTAAATGTATGACTCAGAAAGAAATAGCTAGAGCACTTGATGAGCTCCGTGGTGCAACTAAAATCGTCTTCCCGGCTGGTCTTCCACCTCATGATCCTGTGAGGATGGAACTGGACAACGTAGAAGACCTGTCGGGTATGCAGGCTTCAAAAGAAGTTATTGACCCTGCCAGGGCTTGTCTTTGGACTTGTGGGAAGAAATTTATTAGTGGCAACAAGCTTAGTGACCATTTGGGTAAGTGAATTTATGTTTTGAAGGTTCCGTACCTCAAAAGGAAAAACGAAGCACTTATATGATTACTTCGTTGTCCGTCTTTTTTTTTGTCTGATCCTCGACACATGGACCCTTGGAAGATCCCTTTTTATCAGGACTCCGTATAGGTATCAAATTAAACTAAATATCAAATAAATATTGAGCTGAATAAAATCTAAATTCCAAGTAATACCAATAAATTTAAAATACGGTATATTTATGTCGTTTGTTTTCACAATAAATCTAAACTATTTTGTTATTTAAAAGCAAGTTATTTCGTTAGCTATTTTGTTACAGATTTATATTTAACTTAACTAATTATTTAGTTAAGTTATTAGCTAGAAAGATAGATAGCGCACTTTGGCAGTACAATCTGTGGACTTGTATACACCTGACTTACCCTACTGATTTTGTCGATAGTTAGTAGTATTAGTATTGTTGCAGCGTGCGTCCCGTTTTTTACCCTTTGGGTACGGAACACTAAAAAAATGACGGAGACTTTGTAGGATCCTTACAAAATATATTATTCCAGGTAAAAACAACAAGACTAAAGTGACAGTGAAGCTCTGCTCCAATTCCGAGGGAGCTCCAGGTCGGGAACCCGTCATGAGCGAAGATGAACGCAAGCAATTGATGTTGCACGCTTACAGGAAACAGGAGGAGTGGAAGAAGTTGGAGCAAGATGACGACGACAGCTATCTAGACTCCAAGTGGGCTGATGGTCAGAATATGAAGAGACAACTGCATGGCATAAACGACTTATCTTGGAAACCAGCTTTACGAAAATAAGTCATTTCTTTGTATCTCATCTTCTGAATATTAAATAAAAGCTTGTATTTATGAAATAAGTTAACAGTTTTTCATAATACTTTTAAAATATTTAAGAACAGATTTAAAGCTATTCAAAATATGTAAAACTCTTTGAAGGTCGACCAGACAGAAAGACATACAGACAGACAATGTAGGCTTAGCAATAAGGGTCTTTTGGCACCCTTTGGGTACGAACATCTACAAACAAACGACCAAAAACTGATATAAAAGAATATTAGATATCTTTTTATTGGTAACATGGACGAAACGTCCCTCACAATATTATTATCACCAACGAAACGTAACAATTCTTGATATTGGAAATAAAATAGACGGAGAATTGTAATGATATTTGTTATCATTAGTTAGAGAGCTGTCCTTTTGTACGGGATGTACAATAATACACTTGATAAAGAATAAAAACGATAAAGGTAATATTTGTTCGAAAAAAAAAATAAGGAATGAAGAAGACGATAAGTACTGTTCATGTCTAATAGTCTTATATTTTATCTTCTCCAATTTATTCTGAGTGTGTCTTTACAAAAAGAAAAGATGGGAAATGTACACGTTTGGTTTGTGCATTAAATTTTCCCCCGCAAACCCACTGCTGCGTGGGATGAGCACCAATGGTGGAAACGTCAAGTCACGCATCCATGGGTATCGTGGCGCGGCCGCGGGTAGTGGGGATACGTTTTTTATAAAAACGAAGTTGAGTACACGTTGCGTTGCGAACACGCCACGTACACGTTGCGTTGCGAACACGCCACGTACTTAGCCAACAGTGGATCTGTGGCTTAAGATTGTATCAGAAGAGCTTTTAGGCTATATTTGAATTAATTAAGTTTTAAACTAAAAAGTTCCTGAAATAACCGATTGCGACAAACAGCAGCAGCATGGATCAATTTTCACAGTTAACCTAATAAGGTTATTCAAATATGTATATAATGTTCAAAATTATTAGTTAATGCATAAATAAAAAAAATACGTCAACTTGGCTGAATATTTCCGTCTTCCAGAAGGGTGTTTCTGAAGTTAAGAATACGTGAGAAATATTTCTTTAAAAAAAAATTTTTTCTACAAAACACTTAAATAAATCCTGCGCCCGACGGGATCCATTCACATTGGAGAGAGTGTATTTTTAAGTTTTTGCTACGTTAAGATATTGTTTGCAGAACTTCCTGGCATCTTACTGTAAAATAAACTACTAACTACTTCATGGCTTCGAAAAAAATCGATCAAAATCCATACTAATATTATAAATGCGAAAGTAACTATCTGCCTGTCTGTTTCCTCTTCATGCTTAAACCCCTGCACCGATTAAGATGAAATTTGGCATGGTGATAGTTTGAGTCCCGGGGAAGAATATAGGCTACTTGAAAACGTTAAGTGTGAGTCGGTTTTTTTCTATAATTGAGTTGAGTTGCCGTTGAAACCCTACACCGATATCAGAATTTAGGGTAGTACAAAACTACCCGCCCTCAGTGCGCCAATCCGAATCACACTTGACCTTTTTAAGTAGATATGTGTTTCTTCAAGGTCTATAATTCTGTTATTTTGGTTTCCCAAAGTCTGTGGTTTCATCAAAATCGGCTCATCAGTTGAACCAAATTCTGACCTACCGTGTCTGCGTTAATCCGACTCGCATTTGACGTTGTTTAAGGCTAGGGTATAGGCTAGACCGCGAAAATACGCCGTTTTTGTGCAAATTTTGTGTCTAAACTATAGCATCTTAAACATTAAAAATATATGTTATAAAATTTGCTTGTGTCTAGTGCATTATTACCTTACTGAATGATAATCATTTATTGTATTTAATGCAATAAAAAATCTGGAAGTGACCGTTTCAACACTTGTGCAAATTTTTAAAGGGTGTTTTGCATTTGCTTGTTATGAAAGTTGGTTAAATAATTAGAATAGCTTGTTATCTAGTGCATAGACCTTAAGTTGTAGCGAAAAGTCAAAAAATGTGACTACAAAACGGTAATAACGTTAAATTCCATACAAAAAATTTAAAGTTTCAATGCGTCATTACGGTATAAATTACTTAAGAAGTATATAACATATATATCTCATAGTAATGTATATGACATTATCTAATGATTTATAGTACATTTACATACACAACGTTAGAATTATAGAAATTAGCTTTCTGGCCTATATCGCCCTCTTAAGTGGCTTCTATCCTTTAATATGCAAGCTATCAACTTGCCAAATTTTATTAATATTGGTTAAGTAGTAAAAAGGTGACATTTTTGCATTTATGATATTAATATAGAGGATATATATATGCTACTGGTAGTGCGGCAGGTGGCGCTGTTTGCAATAAAGTTAGATTATTTTGTTAAATTAAAAAAGTAGGTATTGTATTATTTTGTATTAAAGAATGAATGGTTGACTATGTATATAAAGAATAAGACAAAGATGGTGGGACTACATTTCAGGAATCGAAATTTTGCTATCAGTGCGGGACTTAGAAGTTGGCTCAGTAGTAGCCCTAAGCGAGTGGGACCACGAGACCGGTGGGACAACATTGGTGGGACCACGAGTCAAGATTCAAGATTTGTAACTTAGATATTATAGCCTCTTAATGGTCGGACAGACAGACAGTCAGACAGCGTACGGTTAGTAATAGGGCTCCGTTGGCAGCCTTTGTGTACGAAACATGTCATAAAGCAGTCGGACGGTGGATCTCTGACAGCAAAACTATCCAGCCATCTAAGCCACCATCTCTTTGTATTTCTGGAAAGAGAAGGAAAAAACAGACCGGAAAAATTTGGGCGTAGAATATAGTTAACTAGTTACGTGGACAGCTTCATTGTCTGCTCCGAACAATATAAAAAAAAACATTTCGAAAATCTTCAAGTAAATTTGTATTAACTGCGAAATACTGTATTACACAACAGACAATCTGTTGAATTCGGTTCTACATAATATTGTGCTATGTTTTTTTTCTACATAATATTGTCTGTTAAAAGCGTACTGGGGAGTTACAGGTTAAATTATTAATCGATCCTTATGAGCATAAACATTAATAGGCGGACTAAATAATGCTATATTATTTACATAATCATTTTTTTTTGTTTTCAATAAACGTGTTGAACCAGCGACAGTTTGTATTTTACGCATGATATTACATTATCAAGGTGATTCATCTTTCTTATGATTTCCTTTGCGACAGGCCTTTCGATTTAGCCTTACGCCATCCATCATATGTTCTACCGTAAGAATACGCCCTTTAGAGTCAAAATAATGTTACATACCTACGAGCGACAAAAGTATTGTGCGGTGTGTACAAAAATATATATGAGTGATATTGTTTCGTGCAAATCAGTGATTGTTATATACCTAAGTCTCCATGGAAACAAACGGAACTCTTATTATAATTTTATTATGTCCATCTATCCGCCTGTCCGTCTGTTCTTCATAGGCTTTTTTAATAAAGCCATCTATTGTCAAGTAGCTTTAGTGTTGCTTAACAACGCCATCTATGGTCAAGTAGCTTTAGTGTTACTGTGTCGGTAAAAATAACAGTATTACTACTCGCCAATAGATGTCAGGAAAAGTCATATTTTTCAGTTTATCATTCCTAAAAACACGGATAAAACGACGTTTTCTAAAAATAATTCGAAAATGAAACTTAGCCAGATCGATTTATCGCCCCCGAAACCTGCTAAATTTCATGAAAATCGCTGGTGCCCTTTCCGAGATTAAGATTATATGTCTATTTGTCGCAGGCAAATCGTATAATCCGCCGTTTCACAATATGCCTAGGCAAATCGTAAAGTATGGAAAAAAAAGGAATAGGAATCGCACTGTATAAGTCATGTGTGTTAGGTTAAGTTCAGTTTCTCTTTTTTAAACGTAGATGCTATGATAATTTCTATTCCATAAACTGGCGTCCAAAAAACTTGGTGTACTCAACAGAGCGAAGCAGTACTTCACGTCGGGGCAAAGGTTGTTACTTTACAAGTCGAAAGTTCGGCCCCATATGGAGTACTGCTGCCATCTCTGGGCGGGTGCACCCGGATACCAGCTTGGCCCTTTTGACTCGGTTCAACGACGGGCTGTGAGAATTGTCGATGATTCTAAACTCACTTGCCTTATCAAGCCCTTAAGTCTGAGGATAGACTGTGCCTCCCTGTGTGTGATTTACCGCTTGTACAATGTGTTGTGTTCTGAGGATTGTTCGAAATAATGCCCACGGCTACTTTCTACCATCGCACCGCTCACCATCGGCAGGGAATTCATTCTCACACTTTACAACCTAAATGGTCGCGTACAGTGCGGTTTCAGAGAAACTTCCTCCCGCGAACGCTTAAGTTGTGGAATGAGCTCCCTGCCAAGGTTTTTTGCAACGACTACAGTATGGAGTTATTCAAGAAAGAAGTTATTAGATTGTTGAAGGGTCGGCAATGCGCAAGTTATACCCCTGGTGTTGCAAGCGTCCATAGGCTACGGTGATCGCTTACCATCAGGCGGACCGTAAGATTGTTTGCCACCTTAGTGGTATTAAAAAAAAACTTTACGATCTGCCTAGGCATTTTATGAAGCGGCGGATTATACGATTTGCCTGCGACTTGTATATACACATATAAATAAGAATTGATCGGTTAAAGGTATTTAATAATTTTCTATTCCAGAATTATTTTCCCGTACAGTTATCAAAGTACACAAATTACGTGTCTGCTGTTAACTGGAAGTACATACGCAATATTTTTGAATTTTATTATAGTTAATTGAACCAAAGGTACCATTGACTTGAACTCAAGCAAATTATGTTAAATACAGTCTTTTATAGAACTATTACTGCACAAAATATTTTTAAAAGTTTAACCGGTTTTAATAACATTTTAGTGATTCCTTCCAAAAAAGCAAACATGGGAATGTTATTTATTTACAACTTCTCCCATTTAGGAAATATAATAAAGATTATAATAGCTAGAAGTTAGGTAAGCAGATTTCTTTATCTTACACATAACAAGGAAACTGTTAATGATACTTTACCAAGCTCAGACAACTAACTTGCTAATGATGTATTGTCGGCTATAACGTCACTCATTAGAAGGTGACAATTCACATATATCCGGGTCAGATCGTCTATTACGACGAGCCCGGATAATCCGGATACGTCTTGTACGTGTTTCACAGACAGGGGTACTTTATGATCCCTTGCGTTATATACGTGATAAATAAAAAAAAATCGGCCAAGTGCGAGTCGGACTCGCGCACGAAGGGTGTCTGACTATAACGGTTCATGAAATACAGCCTGGTGACAGACGGACGGACGGACGGCGAAGCCTTAGTAATAGGGTTCCTAATTACCTTTCAGGTACGGAACCCCAAAAAACTAGGAAGGTATTAGGCTGTTCTATATTCTGTGGTATTGGTATGATGCCCATAAACATCCGTAATTCATCCTTACAGCTTACAAAATCCAAGTTCGCAAACGAAGATACAAAACGCCTGTCAGACTTGGCGTCGTTTCATTTGATTCACAACAAACGCAGACAAATTTCGACCTTATTGCAAATAGTGAAAGTTCTCTGCAAAAAATACTTTAGTATATTAGGACCGACCAGTAGTATTAACAGTAGTAATAATTACACAGACGGCGTCTAACATCCCTTGAGTTCCCTGCCATTGTTTTCTCTAAGGACTACAATATAGGGTTCTTCAAGAAAGAAGTAATTAGATTTTTAAACGGTCGGCAGATGCCTTAACCGGTTATCATCAGGCGGCCCTAACCGTTAACTTGTTTGCCACCTTAGTGGTAGAAAAATAGATACATACAACGAAAAAAAACTACTCTCCTTTTGGCAGGACAGAAAAAATAATCAAACGAAACCAATTATACATTTTGAGTTCGAAAAATAATGTACTTATGGTATACTAGTATGGCCAAAGTTATAATATACTAGCTGCTGCCCGCGACGCTATACAGCATCAAAAATACCTATGATTATGCCTATTAAAATAATATTCATTTACCAGTTTCTTCTTTACATTTTATATCTACAGGAAGTGCAGTAACAGAGGGAGACTGTCTTTTGTAAAATTGACCTTCAAAAAGTGCTGATTTTCAGCCTGCTTTGAATAAACGACTTTATGGTGACTCTGCAATGAATGAAAGGTGAATGAAGTCATAAGTTTATGACTGAAGCAGATGGAAAAATAAAGAATACAGAATAGGGTAAAAATACATACTTATAGGACTTCTGGAAAAAAATAACCAGCTTCAAAAAGATGCACTAAAAAGATAAAAATAATTACTAGTTTCCAAAAATCTGATCTGAATTACAGTTTAAAGTTGGTGTCATGCAAGCAAAATGTGTTATAAACTGTTACATAGGTACAAAGACACCAACTTTAAATTGTACTTCAGATCAGATTTTTGGAAATTAGTAATTATTTTTACCTTTTTAGTGCATCTTTTTGAAGCCGGTTTTTTTTTGTTAAAAAGTTTTTATTGAAGTAAAAACTTCTTTAGCGGCGTTGTGCACTTTTTTTGGTATGGTTAAAAAATGATAAACTCGCGTCAGGTCACGTGTCCTAATCGTGGAAATTCGTAAGACGGAAACCGTAATGCCACGCCTATTATAATTTTTATTTTTAGTATTCGCGATTATGAGTAGTACAGGGAGGTTGGATATGGAATTTTAATTCTATGACAGATTGCGATGTCAAATATACTACGTCAAAAAAGGAAATTAACAAACATTATTATTTCTTGACAATGTCAAAGACATGTCTTGTGACATATTTGAGTGTTAAGCGCGAATCGTGTGTAAAGGTTTTCACTTCTGCCGGCACTCCCGGAGTGCAACTCGTTTTTTTTTTCTTTTGAGTGACGAATTGCTTTTTATTTCTTGTACACTAAAATCATCCATACTCGTAACAAAGTTTTATACAATCATCAACATAAGAGGCGTTTCACCAGTTCCAAATTTACATTAATTATTTTTTTTCTACAAAATTTTTAGTTTTAAATTCACCATAATAATATAGGACCACCTGGAATATATAACCTTTTAAATAAAAAAAGAATTTCTCGAATCGGTCCAGGCGTCTTCGAGAAATCGGGTAACATACATAAAAAAAAAGATTCCGACGAATTGAGAATCTCCTAATTTTTCGGTTAAGGCCACTTAGGCTATGTGTGAGTGGAAAAAACCTAGCTAGTTCCACATCTCACTTAAGTTTATATGCGACATGAAATTAGATTACACGTTGTTACAGAATGCGTTGCAGAAATAAAGGTTCACTGCTCGTTCCCCGTAGGTGATAGCGTGATAATATGTAGCCTTTATGTTGACCCGACTTCTTAATAATATTCGTTCCAAATTTGAAGTAAATCCATGCAGTACTTTTTGAGTTTATCCCGGACATACATACAGACAAACAGACAAAAATTCTAAAAACTATATTTTTGGCTTCGGTATCGATTGTAGATCACACCCCAAGTTTTCTTTTAAAAAATATTCAATTTACAGTTTTGACTTTCCTACCATTTTATTATATGCATAGATATATATATAAAACCAACTTCAGTTATAATATATATACCGACAATATATATATATATAACAAACTCCAGTTATAATATATATACCGACAGGGACGGATAGTTTGGTACGCGACATCGCTCCTAAAATATTTCGGAGGAGTACGTTATAAAGTAAATACCTACCTCATAAATATATACAAATATTTTGTTTAGCAGGTGTTTGTAGCAACTTTTAGCAGCAAACAACACAATTTTGTCAATAACACAAAGTTAGGTGCAAGCCGGTGAGCGACGAACGAGTTTCAGTTGTTCTCGCCTCAACTTCGCTCACTGCAAAAATAATAATGAACTTGTGGTGAGAATTTGTTAATTAGTTACCGAAAGTTTAATGTGGCTGCACCATTTGTTGCTTGCGACTTTTGCCGCATGGAAAATAAAATATTTTATTAAAATAATATGAAAGGGCTTTGATTATTTTGTATGAACGAATTTCCTTTTTTTTCTTTGGGCAGCCACTGTATTCACAGCTGTTACTTATTTAATTAAATTATTATAACTAAAATATTATTATAATTTATAAAAATTAATGAGATTGACATATTTGCATTAAACTCAAGATACCCTAAGTGTTATCGGAGCGGAGATATTTAAAGTTGAAAATATCATCTATGTAAACAAAGCAACTGCGTTTTTTTTTAAAATAAAAAAAAAATCTTTAATAAATAAAAATCCAAAATGTTATGTCAAGTGGTTAAAACACACAAGAGCGGAACAAGTGGTTAGAAAAAACACACGAGATAGCTAAGAAAAACACTAACGTACTTTACACAACAGTTAAATGGTGAGTGAATAGAAGTTGGCATGGCGTAAAAATCCTAGGTCTGTAGGTGTAGGCATGTACCTAAGGATTATGGAGACTTCTATACGGACTTCTATACACTGATGTAACGAAGATTTCTTCAAGTGCGAAAACAGTTTTCAAAAGAACTTGCTTTATGAGCAATAATAAATTATACGTGCTTTAAAGTTTTAATATATACAGTGTATGAAAACTTAATACTAAGGGTCAAGTATAGCGTGATTAGATTTCTAAAGATTTCGGCAACGTGCGTGTAATTCTCCAGGTGTTACAACGGTACGGTAAATGTTTAATAACAGTCGGACCGTAAGCTTGTTTGCTACCTAAGTGGTGTAAAAATAATAAAAAGCATTGACGTGGAAGGATATAAAAAACATTATTATGCCTTTGTTTGTCATGATAAATGTATAATAGAAAACCATAAAACGATAATAATGGTAGTAGTAACGGTTTATTTCATATAAAAATATAATCTAAAAAAACTCTCGGCTCCGATGCACTTTAGAGATATGGTTCCCATAGTAAATTATATTTTATTTATATGTTAGAGTTTTAAGTGGCCGCAGAGCTAAAGAAAGCAAACATATTAATCAAGCCCATTCGTAAGTTTTTTTCCCATATAGGAAGAAAAGCGTTAGTTTTTTTAGAGTTTAGCTGATAAGGTATCTTTTAGTGGTGGAATGGGTGAATTTTTTCTAAGGTGTAGGTATATTTTGCGAGTTGTTAGTTTTCAAAATCAATAATTTTGGTATCTTCCCTCTATAAGTTTCCGAACATACATACGTCAATTACCAGTTTTTAATAGTAAAAATGTGCTTAGCAAACATTACATTATGTAATATTCCATTAAGAAAAGGGTATTAAAATACAATTATAATCCTACAGAACCCTAAATCAATACATGCATGACAGCTTGGCCGTTTAGATAAATTTAAATTGTCTTATACAATCCTAAATTATTATAGAAGTATAAATTACTATATTTTGCCAGCGGATCCACCCTCTCTAAATTAGGTTATCGACGTGGAATTTCTACATCAACTCCTTAAGAGGTCGCATAAAGCCAGACACATTTTTCATATAACACGGAATTTTAACCAAAAACATTGAATATTAATAACTCCAATATTAATATTTACAATTATATCAATCGTATTAAAAATTTACTAATAACAGTTCTAGGTTTTATATCAAGTTATATTTTACTAAAATTTCAGCTAAATTATATGTACCGTTGTAATCATAAATATTAAATAGGAAAAAGTTTTTTTGAGTTGACTTTGTAATTTTTTTCTATTGAGAAAATTTTGTTGCATTATGTTTTGCTAATATCAGACCTAGGAATTATAATGTAGTATTTATGTGTTTTTTTAAATTATTTATTTCGACTTGATTTAATTGCTTAAAATTCAATTCTATTTAGGGATTCTGTCTGCATAAGGTTAGATTGCAGCAAGAGCAAGCAAATCGTGCAAGCCCTCAAGTTCAGGGAAACTCACAAGTTCCAGACCATGGTCAAGGCTCATTAGTCTCAAGTTCAAGAGCCTGGATCATCACCTGCTGTTTTTTCTATAACCGGTTATGGAACAGCGTCAAATACATCCAATTGCCGTCTTTTTCTGCAGTGCAGCGCACAAAATCTAGTACGCATTCCATTATTCATAAAATCACGCCTGCTGATGGAAAATAAGTTACAATGTACATACCGCCTAGGGCACGCGTAAGACGAGCTAAAAAAATCATCTCTTACAGCTGATCAGTTTAAAGAAATATCAGATATAGTAAGAGGAGCTTGCCAAAGATCAGGTCTCAATTTTGACAATATTGAGTCAATCAAAAGCTCAGAATTACATTTTTGTACTGAACTGGAGTTCGAAAGAGTTTTACTAGAGTCGCCTTCTTTGTTATAGCGCTCAAACCGACCGAATACTTATTATACTTCGAACAGGCAAACCTAACGAACGAGTAGCAAGTCGTTTAGACATGAGCCGTCATAGTTTTGACAGAAAGTTGGCGCTAGGATGGGAATGTTTAATCAAAGATTTTGTTTATAGTCATCTCGGATGGGATCACATTAGCCGAGAAGAAATCATAAATTTGGCGATGATGAAGCGCCACGGGCTATTTTAATATTTGATGACACATACGTTTTAATTAAAAGAGTAGTCACTTTTTATTCCAAAAACAATAGTATAGCTTATACAAGTTTAAAAACCTTTGAAATGCACTAACGGATATATAATAAATGGGACAGGGTCTCATGCGGTGAAAACTTCGATGCTAGCATAATGAATATTTTATATATATATATAGGATGACAGTTATCAAATATAACTAGCCAGACCATATTAAAGTGAACATTTTCTTGAAGAAGTGTATATAATAGAAGTGCATGACGAGCCAATTGTAAATGTTGTAAATGGTATCCTCTTTAGAGGTCGCATTAAGTCGCGTCACATTTCTGGTAAGATTTACTACGGCTTATAGTAAATAATGCAGCAGAAACACCAAGAGCATCAATCAGCAATGATTTTAATATAAAAGTTTTATTTTACTTGAACTTAAATAACATTATACCTGCATGGAATAATTATAAAAAAATACATGAAATTCATGACACAACCCAATACAACATGTTTACACGAGTTGTAACTTGTACCAAGGGTTGGGACGGGTTTCTTGCAAAAGTGCCCATTCTCCTCTCACCTAAATCGGTTCAGCGGTTTAAGCGTGAAGAGGTAACACACATAGTAACAGTTAAAGTTACATTCGCATTTATAATATTAGTATGGATTCAATTTACGGACCATTCAAATCTTTACTTGCCGTGGTATACTTCGGCTATTTGAGGACTCACTTAGGCATATATATATAAACACGTTGAGTCCAATTTGAGCCTAATATTATATTCAATTTGGGATTTAACATTCAGTAACCGCTGTGAATGGACTAGCTGTCCAAAAGTAATTTCAGCTGAAAGCCGACTTAGGACAATAAATTCTGAATATTTTATGTACTTTACTGTGGTTGCGTTGTGATTAATCAAGGGCCGAGTGTGTGTGTTTGTGTGCACGCGTGTGTGTGTATGTGTGTATGTCCATTATTATATACCTGCTGCGAGTCGATAGCTATGTATATGCACAAAATCTTTAATTAGAATGACCAGGTAAATACTGAAACTAGATGCGACAAATTCGCGGCGTCTAATGAAGCTCGGATGCCTTCCGACCGTTGCAAAGAATAAAGAAGACCGTGGTACCGCCAGTGATAATCCAAGCCTCTTTCACCATCCTCGTACAACAGTCGTTTCACGTAACCCTCGCGATCGTTACTTTTGCATTAGTTCCTGTCATTTCCCTTCGCTTCAGCTAGCTTATCCCAAGACTAAGGTCCCCGTCCTGGTGGAAGTTTCGGCAGATTTAGAGCGAAGACAGGAGTTACGATTAGCAGTGGGAGCGGTACAAGAGTGCCGCGTTTCAAGCTCTAAAGATTTATATTCGATCTGACCGAAGCATATTGCAAAATACCGCATGGGCGAGCGCAATCTTTCATTAGCCCTGTCTGACAATAAAGACGGCCTCCATTAGAAAAAATAGAAGACCCTCATCTGTCTTTTATAATTACAAGTATAGTACTATTTTGGTATAAAATAATACGACATAGAAACAATTTTAAGGGATCGCTTTTAATCCTTTCTGTAATATATTAATTAAACGTATCTTAGTCTGTACGCCTGTTTACTAACTACCCTCGATAAACTATGTTTATTTACTCGATAAATTATTATTACGTTAACTATGTCCTTAACAAAGTCTTCTACTGCATCTTTAAACGCTTCTCACAGTGTCCACAGCGTCACTGCTTATAGTAGGCCTTTGTTTTTTCCCTATTTACAATATAACGTTGCAATACCAGTAGTTTCAAGGTAGAATTCTTAATTATGACTCTACCGGTAGTGGCATGGATAAAATGGCATTTTCTGTGACACAACGCTGATACTAGTAACACTAGGGGCATATAAGTGATACTACCGTACTACCTGTCTTATTTGATCTCTCGCGGAACTACCGTGCTACTTGCTTTTTAATTTGATCACCCGTGGCAACACCGGGCTGATTATGTTATTTGATCTCCTGTGGCACTATCGGGCTTTCTATCTTATTTGATCTCCCGTGGCACTACCGTTAATTTGATCTCCTGTGGCACTATCGGGCTTTCTATCTAATTTGATCTCCCGTGGCACTACCGTTAATTTGATCTCTTGTGGCACTATCGGGCTTTCTGTCTAATTTGATCTCCCGTGGCACTACCGTTAATTTGATCACCTGTGGCACTATCGGGCTTTCTATCTAATTTGATCTCCCGTGGCACTACCGTTAATTTGATCTCCTGTGGCACTATCGGGCTTTCTATCTAATTTGATCTCCCGTGGCACTACCGTTAATTTGATCTCCTGTGGCACTATCGGGCTTTCTATCTAATTTGATCTCCCGTGGCACTACCGTTAATTTGATCTTCCGTGGCACTACCGGGCTTCCTATTTTATCTTTTTCATAAATAAGTAAAAACGCAATGGGATGTAGCATACGTCCACAGATGAAGAAATTTTTTTTTATTACCAGAGGTGTTCTTATCCCTGCCCAAAAGGAAATTTAAAAAATCTTGAATTTTGCACTAAACAATCACTTCTTGCATCATCTAATTAATTTTATATTTGTTTATTACAGTGTTGCCATTTAACAAAAAAAAACTAAATTGAACTGTCGCAGACTCTTTAAACCATATCAAATATATTTATCTAACCGATAAATATCTGTGTTATTAGAATTCCTATCACATGTGTTCATAACTTAGGAGTCTGTTCGAAGCACCAAATTATCGATATCACCGAGTCAGGTCTCGCATCCTATGTGAAAAATCTGGAGCCAACGAAGCGCACGTGATGTTGGAGGCCGGGGTCGTGCTGCGTTCACTTCGCTCGCTCCACTTGCTACATTAACATAATTTGAAGGAACGTTTAGTGTTGTTACTGATGAATAAATGGCATATCCTTCTGTATGTCTGCACATGATTTAATTTTTTTTTTATGAATAATAAATCGGCCACGTGCGAGTTGAACTGGCGCACGAAGGGTTCCGTTCCCATTATCTATAAAAACGGCAAAAAAATCACGTTTGTTTTATTTTAATTTCCGCTAGTTCCGCTAATTACCCTTTGGCTAAGGAACCCTAAAAAATTACAGAGGGTCATACATATAATGTACACTATATTATTTAAGTAGTAAAGTGAAATAGGAACTTTTTAAGAAAAATAAAAACTATGTACCAAAAGTAACACACTTCACTTGCATTACACCAACTTCAAACTGTAATTCAGATCAGATTTTTGGTAATAAGTAATTATTTTTACCTTTTTAGTGCATCTCTTTGAAGCCGGTTGTTTTTAACCGACTTCAATAAAGGAGGAGGTTCTCATTTTCGGGCATTACTCCGTCATAAATTGACGGATTTTCAAATTTTTTTTTTATTTAAAATGGTATACTCCCAAGGTGGTCCCGTATTAATGAAGTGAATTTAAAAATTAAATTTTTGGTCAAAAAAATAATTGGTGTTAATTTGGAACAAGTATAATGCCTTTTATATTGATGATTGTATAAAATTATGGTAAGAGTATCGATGTTTTTAGTGTACAAGAAAAAAAACAATTTGCCTCTCAAATGTAAAAAATAAAAACTTTTCAACAAAAAAAAAAAACAACCGGCTTCGAAAGGGAGCACTAAAAAGGTAAAAATAAGTCTTTGAAGCCGGTTAAAAGTAAATAAAAGTAAGTTAATTGAGTATCATGTGAAAGGACTTAATTCGCATTCTAGTTTTTTTTTTTTCATAAAACTAGTTGGATGGTTTTTAAAACCATCAAATGTATGCGAGCGACAAGATTTAAGCTCTCACTTCATTAAACTATTTTATTATTTATTTTGAGTTGGTACCTGACATAGACTTCAAGCTCTATAATCCAAAATTTTCCATACTTTAGAAAGAGACAAAGTGAACCTACAGTCTCTTTTCTCTACCTATTAATGTCCGCCATTTTGTTTGTTTATGTTGCTTAAAACAAGTTAGAAAGAGACAAGAGACCTTAGTTTCGCTTTATCTCTATCATACTTCTGTGACTATTTTTTTTGATATCTGACTAGAAAATGCGCTGTTCTGTGTCTATGGTACAAGGACATACATAATATTTCAGTAGAGGGTTAATGTTATTAATTTTAGAATTAAGTTTTAAAGGGTCGCTAATGCGCCAATTCCCCGAGAAGTCGTTGTCCATAAGCTACTGTAACTGCTTAACATCAGACGGGTCCTGCGCTTGTTTGCCACAATAGTATAAGATATTGGAAACATACACATAATAAGTTCCGCTTTACGATAACGCCGATAAACCGATGATGATGACGTGTTTTCTAAAGATAATTAATAATTATCCATTTCTTATAAACTACTAAACCGATTTTGATAAAAAATCTCTAATTTATCTTCATCTCTCTCTAATTCTCTAAGTTAAACAGTACCTTATTCAATAAAAAAATAATTATTTTTACGTTTACTAGTTTCTGTGAAATACATGGACAAACATACATACATTTAAACATACAAACATACAACATACAAACATACATACATATACCTATAAAATTTGAAACATCTGTTTTGAAACCCATATAGACTAAAGAAAACAATGGAATGAACTATGCTTGGTTTTTCTTTGCGCGATAGCGAAACGGGGAAATTCGCCAAAGAACCAAAGTTAGCGACATAGCTAAAAACTGTTAGCTAGATGACGTGATCCCTAGTCGAACCGATAACCGATAGGGAAGAAAAGTTATCGAGAGGCGACCACCTACCAGGTGGACAGACAGACATATATGGTCTAAGCCGCAGGAATCTAATGGGCGCAGAGATATATGGGAGGCCTATAGGTTCAGCAATGGACGTCTTCCGGCTGAAACGAGCGATTAAATTAATTCTATTAACTACGATATGTTTAGGGTTTAGCTTTGATGTATTTTTCTTATTTTACTTAAAAAAAACTACTAAATTTAAAAATAAATACTGGAGGAAAAAAAGAAATAGATATTGGTTATGCAAGGTTGGAAAATTGCTTTTTGGCGTGAGTGCCTATATTGAATACCGAGCAAGGGTAGGATTCAAAGATTGATCCCAAAATCGTAACGAGGGGTTCAAAAATTGAATCCTGAGCATAGCGAGGGATAATAAGGCACGAAACCCAAAAAAAAATCAGCCGTGCGTAACACACATTTTTTCATCTCCCTACAGCGTGGAAAATATATACAAGATGCAAGAAAAACAATTATTAGTGTTAAACTACTTATGAATGGAACAAGAATGCTCATTTTAAATAGTTTAATTAAGTATTGATAACATGTGATAACAACATTATAAGTTTCTGAAATCAGTTAAGCGCCTTTTATATGTCTGCTTGTAGTCAACAAATCGCAAGCTTAGAGTTACTTACCCTTTTTTCGCGGGTAAACTTAGGTATTACGTCACTAGTGGAGTGATTAATGTTTTTTTAATTATTAACATTAAGTTTATTAAGTAAAAGTAATATGTTTATAGTAAAAACAACCAAAATGATGTACCTACTACGTAATTTCAAATAAATGGTTTTTCTTTTTTTTTTTAAGGTGCGTTCCGAATTTGCACCATGCCTATTTTAAAAATTTTAAAACAAAAATTATACTTGAAACTTAAATATTCTTGTTGTATTTAATAATTTAACTACAATGAATTATCGACACAATAATATTACACATAACATTATCTTTAATGCAATAGTATAAAAAATTAAACTAAAGTGTTATTAACGGATCACTTATGTATAAAGTAGTAAGGACGAACGGCATTTTGGACGGTTTCATTATGTTTGTTTTCGTAGAATTTAAAAAAAAAACGTTTTGTGCACAAGCGGATAAAGCAGCGCCTTTCCAAGCCAGTTACATAAAAAAAGAATTTCTCATTTAGTTTTTTTTGAGACACCAAAAGGGATTGTTGAACCCTAGCCGCTAGACCGTTGCTCATATAATATTCAATTTCGGACTCCACATAAAATATCCGCAGTGGACTTGGAGCCGCCCAAACGTAATTTTAGCAAAAAGTAGGGCAAATGTGTTACGTATTAGAATATTTCTTACCATATTTGGCGAACTTTAAACATGTGTGGAAACAGGTATGTAATTTAATTATTTTTGAGTCAATTTGTTTACTAACACAGTATTTAAAATGATGTATTATTTTTTTTTTCTAAACGGATTATGCAGTTGGCTGATTGAAAATTCTGACAATATGTAGAATGGCCACTTGCTCAACATACGTCCGCCAGTTCGCACTGGGTGAGCGTGGTGGACTATTACCCTAAACCTCCTTCTCCAAGGAGAGACCTGTGTACCTGTAGTGGGCCGTAAAATGGGCTGCAATGATAAAAAAAAAACTATTAAAACAAATAAAAAATAATATAACCCTTAAAATAAA